>CM042241.1:72973697-72981197 GCA_023566225.1 Romanogobio albipinnatus
GTGTGTGAGCAGGAGTGTGTGAGCAGGAGTGTGTGAGCAGGAGTGCGTGAGCGAGCAGGAGTGTGTGAGCAGGAGTGCGTGAGCAGGAGTGTGTGTGCAGGAGTGTGTGAGCAGGAGTGTGTGAGCAGGAGTGTGTGAGCAGGAGTGCGTGAGCAGGAGTGCGTGAGCGAGCAGGAGTGTGTGAGCAGGAGTGCGTGAGCAGGAGTGTGTGAGCAGGAGTGCGTGAGCAGGAGTGCGTGAGCAGGAGTGCGTGAGCGAGCAGGAGTGTGTGAGCAGGAGTGCGTGAGCAGGAGTGTGTGTGCAGGAGTGTGTGTGCAGGAGTGTGTGAGCAGGAGTGCGTGAGCAGGAGTGCGTGAGCGAGCAGGAGTGTGTGAGCAGGAGTGTGTGAGCAGGAGTGTGTGAGCAGGAGTGTGTGTGCAGGAGTGTGTGCAGGAGTGTGTGAGCAGGAGTGTGTGAGCAGGAGTGTGTGAGCAGGAGTGTGTGAGCAGGAGTGCGTGAGCAGGAGTGCGTGAGCGAGCAGGAGTGTGTGAGCAGGAGTGTGTGAGCAGGAGTGTGTGAGCAGGAGTGTGTGAGCAGGAGTGCGTGAGCAGGAGTGCGTGAGCAGGAGTGCGTGAGCAGGAGTGCGTGAGCAGGAGTGCGTGAGCAGGAGTGCGTGAGCAGGAGTGCGTGAGCAGGAGTGTGTGAGCGAGCAGGAGTGTGCGAGCAGGAGTGTGCGAGCAGGAGTGTGCGAGCAGGAGTGTGTGAGCAGGAGTGTGTGAGCAGGAGTGTGTGAGCAGGAGTGTGTGAGCAGGAGTGTGTGAGCAGGAGTGTGTGAGCAGGAGTGCGTGAGCAGGAGTGCGTGAGCAGGAGTGCGTGAGCAGGAGTGCGTGAGCAGGAGTGTGTGAGCAGGAGTGTGTGAGCAGGAGTGTGTGAGCAGGAGTGTGTGAGCAGGAGTGCGTGAGCAGGAGTGCGTGAGCAGGAGTGCGTGAGCAGGAGTGCGTGAGCAGGAGTGCGTGAGCAGGAGTGCGTGAGCAGGAGTGTGTGTGCAGGAGTGTGTGAGCAGGAGTGTGTGTGCAGGAGTGTGTGAGCAGGAGTGCGTGTGCAGGAGTGCGTGAGCAGGAGTGTGTGAGCAGGAGTGCGTGAGCAGGAGTGCGTGAGCAGGAGTGCGTGAGCAGGAGTGCGTGAGCAGGAGTGTGTGAGCAGGAGTGCGTGAGCAGGAGTGCGTGTGCAGGAGTGCGTGAGCAGGAGTGCGTGAGCAGGAGTGCGTGAGCGAGCAGGAGTGTGTGAGCAGGAGTGTGTGAGCAGGAGTGTGTGAGCAGGAGTGTGTGTGCAGGAGTGTGTGTGCAGGAGTGTGTGAGCAGGAGTGTGTGAGCAGGAGTGCGTGAGCAGGAGTGCGTGAGCAGGAGTGCGTGAGCAGGAGTGTGTGTGCAGGAGTGTGTGAGCAGGAGTGTGTGTGCAGGAGTGTGTGAGCAGGAGTGCGTGTGCAGGAGTGCGTGAGCAGGAGTGTGTGAGCAGGAGTGCGTGAGCAGGAGTGCGTGAGCAGGAGTGCGTGAGCAGGAGTGCGTGAGCAGGAGTGTGTGAGCAGGAGTGCGTGAGCAGGAGTGCGTGTGCAGGAGTGCGTGAGCAGGAGTGCGTGAGCAGGAGTGCGTGAGCGAGCAGGAGTGTGTGAGCAGGAGTGTGTGAGCAGGAGTGTGTGAGCAGGAGTGTGTGTGCAGGAGTGTGTGTGCAGGAGTGTGTGAGCAGGAGTGTGTGAGCAGGAGTGTGTGAGCAGGAGTGCGTGAGCAGGAGTGTGTGAGCAGGAGTGTGTGAGCAGGAGTGTGTGAGCAGGAGTGTGTGAGCAGGAGTGCGTGAGCGAGCAGGAGTGTGTGAGCAGGAGTGCGTGAGCAGGAGTGTGTGTGCAGGAGTGTGTGAGCAGGAGTGTGTGAGCAGGAGTGTGTGAGCAGGAGTGCGTGAGCAGGAGTGCGTGAGCGAGCAGGAGTGTGTGAGCAGGAGTGCGTGAGCAGGAGTGTGTGAGCAGGAGTGCGTGAGCGAGCAGGAGTGTGTGAGCAGGAGTGCGTGAGCAGGAGTGTGTGTGCAGGAGTGTGTGTGCAGGAGTGTGTGAGCAGGAGTGCGTGAGCAGGAGTGCGTGAGCGAGCAGGAGTGTGTGAGCAGGAGTGTGTGAGCAGGAGTGTGTGAGCAGGAGTGTGTGTGCAGGAGTGTGTGCAGGAGTGTGTGAGCAGGAGTGTGTGAGCAGGAGTGTGTGAGCAGGAGTGTGTGAGCAGGAGTGCGTGAGCAGGAGTGCGTGAGCGAGCAGGAGTGTGTGAGCAGGAGTGTGTGAGCAGGAGTGTGTGAGCAGGAGTGTGTGAGCAGGAGTGCGTGAGCAGGAGTGCGTGAGCAGGAGTGCGTGAGCAGGAGTGCGTGAGCAGGAGTGCGTGAGCAGGAGTGCGTGAGCAGGAGTGCGTGAGCAGGAGTGTGTGAGCGAGCAGGAGTGTGCGAGCAGGAGTGTGCGAGCAGGAGTGTGTGAGCAGGAGTGTGTGAGCAGGAGTGTGTGAGCAGGAGTGTGTGAGCAGGAGTGTGTGAGCAGGAGTGTGTGAGCAGGAGTGTGTGAGCAGGAGTGCGTGAGCAGGAGTGCGTGAGCAGGAGTGCGTGAGCAGGAGTGTGTGAGCGAGCAGGAGTGTGTGAGCAGGAGTGTGTGAGCAGGAGTGTGTGAGCAGGAGTGTGTGAGCAGGAGTGTGTGAGCAGGAGTGTGTGAGCAGGAGTGCGTGAGCAGGAGTGCGTGAGCAGGAGTGCGTGAGCAGGAGTGCGTGAGCAGGAGTGTGTGAGCGAGCAGAAGTGTGTGAGCAGGAGTGTGTGAGCGAGCAGGAGTGTGTGAGCAGGAGTGTGTGAGCAGGAGTGAGTGAGCGAGCAGGAGTGTGTGAGCGAGCAGGAGTGTGTGAGCAGGAGTGTGTGAGCAGGAGTGTGTGAGCAGGAGTGTGTGAGCAGGAGTGTGTGAGCAGGAGTGTGTGAGCGAGCAGGAGTGTGTGAGCAGGAGTGTGTGAGCAGGAGTGTGTGAGCAGGAGTGTGTGAGCGAGCAGGAGTGCGTGAGCAGGAGTGCGTGAGCAGGAGTGCGTGAGCAGGAGTGTGTGAGCGAGCAGGAGTGTGTGAGCAGGAGTGCGTGAGCAGGAGTGCGAGAGCGAGCAGGAGTGTGTGAGCAGGAGTGTGTGAGCAGGAGTGTGTGAGCAGGAGTGTGTGAGCAGGAGTGTGTGAGCAGGAGTGCGTGAGCAGGAGTGTGTGTGCAGGAGTGTGTGAGCAGGAGTGTGTGAGCAGGAGTGCGTGAGCGAGCAGGAGTGTGTGAGCAGGAGTGCGTGAGCAGGAGTGTGTGTGCAGGAGTGTGTGAGCAGGAGTGCGTGAGCAGGAGTGCGTGAGCGAGCAGGAGTGTGTGAGCAGGAGTGCGTGAGCAGGAGTGTGTGAGCAGGAGTGCGTGAGCAGGAGTGTGTGAGCAGGAGTGCGTGAGCAGGAGTGCGTGAGCGAGCAGGAGTGTGTGAGCAGGAGTGCGTGAGCAGGAGTGTGTGTGCAGGAGTGTGTGAGCAGGAGTGCGTGAGCAGGAGTGCGTGAGCGAGCAGGAGTGTGTGAGCAGGAGTGTGTGAGCAGGAGTGTGTGAGCAGGAGTGTGTGAGCAGGAGTGCGTGAGCAGGAGTGCGTGAGCAGGAGTGCGTGAGCAGGAGTGTGTGAGCAGGAGTGTGTGAGCAGGAGTGTATGAGCAGGAGTGCGTGAGCAGGAGTGCGTGAGCAGGAGTGCGTGAGCAGGAGTGCGTGAGCAGGAGTGTGTGAGCGAGCAGGAGTGTGTGAGCGAGTAGAAGTGTGTGAGCAGGAGTGTGTGAGCGAGCAGGAGTGTGTGAGCAGGAGTGAGTGAGCGAGCAGGAGTGTGTGAGCAGGAGTGTGTGAGCGAGCAGGAGTGTGTGAGCGAGCAGGAGTGTGTGAGCGAGCAGGAGTGTGTGAGCAGGAGTGTGTGAGCAGGAGTGTGTGAGCAGGAGTGTGTGAGCAGGAGTGTGTGAGCAGGAGTGTGTGAGCAGGAGTGTGTGAGCAGGAGTGTGTGAGCGAGCAGGAGTGTGTGAGCAGGAGTGTGTGAGCAGGAGTGTGTGAGCGAGCAGGAGTGCGTGAGCAGGAGTGCGTGAGCAGGAGTGCGTGAGCAGGAGTGTGTGAGCGAGCAGGAGTGTGTGAGCAGGAGTGCGTGAGCAGGAGTGCGAGAGCGAGCAGGAGTCTGTGAGCAGGAGTGTGTGAGCAGGAGTTTGTGAGCAGGAGTGTGTGAGCAGGAGTGTGTGAGCAGGAGTGTGTGAGCAGGAGTGTGTGAGCAGGAGTGTGTGAGCAGGAGTGTGTGAGCAGGAGTGTGTGAGCAGGAGTGCGTGAGCAGGAGTGTGTGAGCAGGAGTGCGTGAGCAGGAGTGTGTGTGCAGGAGTGTGTGAGCAGGAGTGTGTGAGCAGGAGTGCGTGAGCGAGCAGGAGTGTGTGAGCAGGAGTGCGTGAGCAGGAGTGTGTGTGCAGGAGTGTGTGAGCAGGAGTGCGTGAGCAGGAGTGCGTGAGCGAGCAGGAGTGTGTGAGCAGGAGTGCGTGAGCAGGAGTGTGTGAGCAGGAGTGCGTGAGCAGGAGTGCGTGAGCGAGCAGGAGTGTGTGAGCAGGAGTGCGTGAGCAGGAGTGTGTGTGCAGGAGTGTGTGAGCAGGAGTGCGTGAGCAGGAGTGCGTGAGCGAGCAGGAGTGTGTGAGCAGGAGTGTGTGTGCAGGAGTGTGTGTGCAGGAGTGTGTGAGCAGGAGTGCGTGAGCAGGAGTGTGTGAGCAGGAGTGCGTGAGCAGGAGTGTGTGAGCAGGAGTGCGTGAGCAGGAGTGCGTGAGCGAGCAGGAGTGTGTGAGCAGGAGTGCGTGAGCAGGAGTGTGTGTGCAGGAGTGTGTGAGCAGGAGTGCGTGAGCAGGAGTGCGTGAGCGAGCAGGAGTGTGTGAGCAGGAGTGTGTGAGCAGGAGTGTGTGAGCAGGAGTGTGTGAGCAGGAGTGTGTGAGCAGGAGTGTGTGAGCAGGAGAGCGTGAGCAGGAGTGCGTGAGCAGGAGTGCGTGAGCAGGAGTGCGTGAGCAGGAGTGCGTGAGCAGGAGTGTGTGAGCGAGCAGGAGTGTGTGAGCAGGAGTGTGTGAGCAGGAGTGTGTGAGCAGGAGTGCGTGAGCAGGAGTGCGTGAGCAGGAGTGCGTGAGCAGGAGTGCGTGAGCAGGAGTGCGCGAGCAGGAGTGTGCGAGCAGGAGTGTGCGAGCAGGAGTGTGCGAGCAGGAGTGTGTGAGCAGGAGTGCGTGAGCAGGAGTGCGTGAGCAGGAGTGCGTGAGCAGGAGTGTGTGAGCGAGCAGGAGTGTGTGAGCGAGCAGGAGTGTGTGAGCGAGCAGGAGTGTGTGAGCAGGAGTGTGTGAGCAGGAGTGCGTGAGCAGGAGTGTGTGTGTGAGCAGGAGTGTGTGAGCAGGAGTGTGTGAGCAGGAGTGTGTGAGCAGGAGTGTGTGAGCAGGAGTGTGTGAGCAGGAGTGAGTGAGCGAGCAGGAGTGTGCGAGCAGGAGTGTGTGAGCGAGCAGGAGTGTGCGAGCAGGAGTGTGTGAGCGAGCAGGAGTGTGTGAGCGAGCAGGAGTGCGTGAGCAGGAGTGCGTGAGCAGGAGTGCGTGAGCAGGAGTGCGTGAGCAGGAGTGCGTGAGCAGGAGTGTGTGAGCGAGCAGGAGTGCGTGAGCAGGAGTGCGTGAGCAGGAGTGCGAGAGCGAGCAGGAGTGTGTGAGCAGGAGTGTGTGAGCAGGAGTGTGTGAGCAGGAGTGTGTGAGAAGGAGTGTGTGAGCAGGAGTGTGTGAGCAGGAGTGTGTGAGCAGGAGTGTGTGAGCAGGAGTGTGTGAGCAGGAGTGTGTGAGCAGGAGTGAGTGAGCGAGCAGGAGTGTGTGAGCAGGAGTGTGTGAGCAGGAGTGTGTGAGCAGGAGTGTGTGAGCGAGCAGGAGTGTGTGAGCAGGAGTGTGTGAGCAGGAGTGTGTGAGCGAGCAGGAGTGCGTGAGCAGGAGTGCGTGAGCAGGAGTGCGTGAGCAGGAGTGCGTGAGCAGGAGTGCGTGAGCAGGAGTGTGTGAGCGAGCAGGAGTGTGTGAGCAGGAGTGCGTGAGCAGGAGTGCGAGAGCGAGCAGGAGTGTGTGAGCAGGAGTGTGTGAGCAGGAGTGTGTGAGCAGGAGTGTGTGAGCAGGAGTGTGTGAGCAGGAGTGCGTGAGCAGGAGTGTGTGTGCAGGAGTGTGTGAGCAGGAGTGTGTGAGCAGGAGTGCGTGAGCGAGCAGGAGTGTGTGAGCAGGAGTGTGTGAGCAGGAGTGCGTGAGCAGGAGTGTGTGTGCAGGAGTGTGTGAGCAGGAGTGCGTGAGCAGGAGTGCGTGAGCGAGCAGGAGTGTGTGAGCAGGAGTGCGTGAGCAGGAGTGTGTGAGCAGGAGTGCGTGAGCAGGAGTGCGTGAGCAGGAGTGCGTGAGCAGGAGTGCGTGAGCGAGCAGGAGTGTGTGAGCAGGAGTGCGTGAGCAGGAGTGTGTGTGCAGGAGTGTGTGAGCAGGAGTGTGTGAGCAGGAGTGTGTGAGCAGGAGTGTGTGAGCAGGAGTGCGTGAGCAGGAGTGCGTGAGCAGGAGTGCGTGAGCGAGCAGGAGTGTGTGAGCAGGAGTGTGTGAGCAGGAGTGTGTGAGCAGGAGTGTGTGTGCAGGAGTGTGTGTGCAGGAGTGTGTGAGCAGGAGTGTGTGAGCAGGAGTGTGTGAGCAGGAGTGCGTGAGCAGGAGTGCGTGAGCAGGAGTGTGTGAGCAGGAGTGTGTGAGCAGGAGTGCGTGAGCAGGAGTGCGTGAGCGAGCAGGAGTGTGTGAGCAGGAGTGCGTGAGCAGGAGTGTGTGTGCAGGAGTGTGTGAGCAGGAGTGCGTGAGCAGGAGTGCGTGAGCGAGCAGGAGTGTGTGAGCAGGAGTGTGTGAGCAGGAGTGTGTGAGCAGGAGTGTGTGAGCAGGAGTGTGTGAGCAGGAGTGTGTGAGCAGGAGTGCGTGAGCAGGAGTGCGTGAGCAGGAGTGCGTGAGCAGGAGTGTGTGAGCGAGCAGGAGTGTGTGAGCAGGAGTGTGTGAGCAGGAGTGCGTGAGCAGGAGTGCGTGAGCAGGAGTGCGTGAGCAGGAGTGTGTGAGCGAGCAGGAGTGTGCGAGCAGGAGTGTGCGAGCAGGAGTGTGCGAGCAGGAGTGCGTGAGCAGGAGTGCGTGAGCAGGAGTGCGTGAGCAGGAGTGCGTGAGCAGGAGTGTGTGAGCGAGCAGGAGTGTGTGAGCAGGAGTGTGTGAGCAGGAGTGTGTGAGCAGGAGTGTGTGAGCAGGAGTGCGTGAGCAGGAGTGTGTGTGTGAGCAGGAGTGTGTGAGCAGGAGTGTGTGAGCAGGAGTGTGTGAGCAGGAGTGTGTGAGCAGGAGTGTGTGAGCAGGAGTGTGTGAGTGTGTGAGCAGGAGTGCGTGAGCAGGAGTGTGTGAGCAGGAGTGTGTGAGCAGGAGTGTGTGAGCAGGAGTGTGTGAGCAGGAGTGTGT
>CM042241.1:72988697-72993697 GCA_023566225.1 Romanogobio albipinnatus
CAGTGTGTGTTTGTTGTGTGTTTGTTGTGCGATCTTCAGTGTGTGTTTGTTGTGTGTTTGTTGTGTGATCTTCAGTGTGTGTTTGTTGTGAGATCTTTAGCGTGTGTTTGTTGTGCGATCTTCAGTGTGTGTTTGTTGTGAGATCTTCAGCGTGTGTTTGTTGTGCGATCTTCAGTATGTGTTTGTTGTGAGATCTTCAGTGTGTGTTTGTTGTGCGATCTTCAGTGTGTGTTTGTTGTGAGATCTTCAGTGTGTGTTTGTTGTGCGATCTTCAGTGTGAGATCTTCAGTGTGTGTTTGTTGTGCGATCTTCAGTGTGTGTTTGTTGTGCGATCTTCAGCGTGGGTTTGTTGTGAGATCTTCAGCGTGTGTTTGTTGTGAGATCTTCAGCGTGTGTTTGTTGTGAGATCTTCAGTGTGTGTTTGTTGTGCGATCTTCAGTGTGTGTTTGTTGTGCGATCTTCAGTGTGTGTTTGTTGTGCGATCTTCAGTGTGTGTTTGTTGTGCGATCTTCAGTGTGTGTTTGTTGTGAGATCTTCAGTGTGTGTTTGTTGTGCGATCTTCAGTGTGTGTTTGTTGTGCGATCTTCAGTGTGTGTTTGTTGTGCGATCTTCAGTGTGTGTTTGTTGTGAGATCTTCAGTGTGTGTTTGTTGTGCGATCTTCAGTGTGTGTTTGTTGTGCGATCTTCAGTGTGTTTTTGTTATGCGATCTTCAGCGTGTGTTTGTTTTGTGTTTGTTGTGCGATCTTCAGTGTGTGTTTGTTGTGTGTTTGTTGTGCGATCTTCAGCGTGTGTTTGTTGTGTGTTAGTTGTGTGATCTTCAGTGTGTGTTTGTTGTGTGATCTTCAGTGTGTGTTTGTTGTGCGATCTTCAGTGTGTGTTTGTTGTGAGATCTTCAGTGTGTGTTTGTTGTGAGATCTTCAGCGTGTGTTTGTTGTGTGTTTGTTGTGTGATCTTCAGTGTGTGTTTGTTGTGTGATCTTCAGTGTGTGTTTGTTGTGCGATCTTCAGTGTGTGTTTGTTGTGCGATCTTCAGTGTGTGTTTGTTGTGCGATCTTCAGTGTGTGTTTGTTGTGCGATCTTCAGTGTGTGTTTGTTGTGAGATCTTCAGTGTGTGTTTGTTGTGCGATCTTCAGTGTGTGTTTGTTGTGAGATCTTCAGCGTGTGTTTGTTGTGAGATCTTCAGTGTGTGTTTGTTGTGTGTTTGTTGTGTGATCTTCAGTGTGTGTTTGTTGTGTGTTTGTTGTGTGATCTTCAGTGTGTGTTTGTTGTGTGTTTGTTGTGTGATCTTCAGTGTGTGTTTGTTGTGCGATCTTCAGTGTGTGTTTGTTGTGCGATCTTCAGTGTGTGTTTGTTGTGAGATCTTCAGCGTGTGTTTGTTGTGCGATCTTCAGTGTGTGTTTGTTGTGTTGCAGATGGCACACGGCCGTATATTTACCGCTGCCGATCGCCCAGTATGGAGGACTTCACCTGCTGGTGGCGTCCCATCGTCGGTCAAGACAACCTGACCTACACACTCCAGTACAGCACAGGGTGAGGCGAGCGCTGGGCAGCTGATGCTCATGTCTCTAACGCTGCTCATAGTAATGCTGGTGTGATGTCCGCAGCGATGGCGCTCCTCAGGACTGCCCCGATTACGTGAGTGGAGGCACCAGCAGCTGCTTCTTTGACTCCAAACACACGCAGGTCTGGGAGCTGTACTGCATGAGCGTGAGCGCGCACACGGCCTCGGGGACGCTGACCTCAGACAGACACTGCCTGGACGTGGCCGATATAGGTGATGCATCACACACACCTCACACACACTGACTCTACAGCTGTATTTCTATATCATCACTGGTGTGTTTGCCCCCCAGTGGAGACCGACCCGCCCTTTAACCTGTCCTACGTCCTGCTGAACGACAGCCACTCTGAGTGCTGCCACTCCGTCCTGCTGTCCTGGATGTACCCGATCGCGCCTCAGGTGCACGAGGGGTGGATTACGCTCGTGTACGAGCTGCGCTACAGAAACCTCGCTCAGCCCGACAGCTGGAAGGTACAGCCCTCATGTCAACAGCTGGAACACTGTACGATACACACACACACACACACACACATCTGGTGTCATTTAAGCGCTTAAACACTCATGTAACAAATTTCGTAAATGGATAAGGAAGAAGACAAGTAGGGCCCTATGAAATCCGTTTACATTTTTGGGAATTCAGTTTTTTTCCCCTTAACTGTTATTGACCTTAAATTTATTGAGGTAACAAACATCACATTTACTTTTCAGGACAAACACCGCATGATGCAACATAACACTGCACTCTAAGCACTTACAAAATATTAGTGCTGTGAATTGATCATGAGAGTGAGAGAGTGTGAGAGTGAGAGAGAGAGTGTGAGAGTGAGAGAGAGTGAGAGAGTGTGAGAGTGAGAGAGTGAGAGAGTGTGTGTGTGTGTGTGTGTGTGTGTGTGTGTGTGTGTGTGTGTGTGTGTGTGTGTGAGTGAGAGAGTGAGGGGGAGTGAGAGAGTGAGAGTGTGAGAGAGTGTGAGAGAGAGTGAGAGTGAGAGAGTGTGAGATAAAGAGAGAGAGAGAGAGTGTGAGATAGAGAGAGTGAGAGAGTGTGAGGGTGTGAGAGTGTGAGAGTGAGAGAGAGGGTGTGTGAGAGAGAGTGAGAGTGAGAGAGTGTGAGATAAAGAGAGAGAGAGAGAGAGAGAGAGAGAGAGAGGGGGGTGAGAGAGTGAGAGAGTGTGAGAGAGAGTGTGAGAGTGTGAGATAGAGAGTGAGGGGGAGTGAGAGAGTGAGAGTGTGAGAGAGTGTGAGAGTGTGAGAGAGAGTGTGAGAGAGAGAGTGAGAGAGGGTGAGAGTGAGAGTGTGAGAGGGTGAGAGTGAGAGAGTGTGAGAGTGAGATTGTGAGAGTGAGAGTGTGTGTGAGAGAGTGTGAGAGTGTGTGAGAGAGAGAGAGAGAGAGAGAGAGCGAGAGAGAGAGAGAGAGAGAGAGAGTGTGTGTGTGTGTGTGTGTGTGTGTGTGTGTGTGTGTGTGTGTGTGTGTGTGTGTGTGTGTGTGTGTGTGTGTGTGTGTGTGTGTGAGTGAGAGAGTGAGGGGGAGTGAGAGAGTGAGAGTGTGAGAGAGTGTGAGAGAGAGTGAGAGTGAGAGAGTGTGAGATAAAGAGAGAGAGAGAGAGAGTGTGAGATAGAGAGAGTGAGAGAGTGTGAGGGTGTGAGAGAGAGTGTGAGAGTGTGAGATAGAGAGTGAGGGGGAGTGAGAGAGTGAGAGTGTGAGAGAGTGTGAGAGTGTGAGAGAGAGTGTGAGAGAGAGAGTGAGAGAGGGTGAGAGTGAGAGTGTGAGAGGGTGAGAGTGAGAGAGTGTGAGAGTGAGATTGTGAGAGTGAGAGTGTGTGTGAGAGAGTGTGAGGTGTGTGTGAGAGAGAGAGAGAGAGAGAGAGAGAGTGTGTGTGTGTGTGTGTGTGTGTGTGTGTGTGTGTGTGTGTGTGTGTGTGTGTGTGTGTGTGTGTGTGTGTGTGTGTGTGTGTGTGTGTGTGTGTGTGAGAGAGAGAGAGTGTGTGTGTGAGAGTGAGAGTGTGTGAGAGAGAGAGTGTGTGGGTGTGTGAGAGTGAGAGAGAGAGAGAGAGAGTGAGAGAGTGTGAGAGTGAGAGAGAGAGATAGAGAGTGAGAGTGTGTGAGAGTGAGAGAGTGAGAGTGAGAGTGTGAGAGTGAGACAGTGTGAGAGTGAGAGTGTGTGAGAGTGAGAGAGGGTGAGAGTGAGAGTGTGAGAGAGAGAGTGATAGAGAGTGTGTGAGAGAGTGAGAGTGAGAGAGGGTGAGAGTGTGAGAGAGTGAGAGTGAGAGAGTGTGAGAGTGAGAGTGTGAGTGAGAGAGTGTGAGAGAGAGAGAGAGAGAGTGTGTGTGTGTGTGTGTGTGTGTGTGTGTGTGTGTGTGTGTGTGTGTGTGTGTGTGTGTGTGTGTGTGTGTGTGTGTGTGTGTGTGTGTGTGAGAGAGAGTGTGTGTGTGAGAGTGAGAGTGTGTGAGAGAGAGAGAGTGTGTGTGTGTGAGAGTGAGAGAGTGAGAGAGTGAGAGAGTGTGAGAGTGAGAGAGTGTGAGAGAGTGAGAGTGTGTGAGAGTGAGAGAGTGAGAGTGTGAGAGTGAGAGTGTGTGAGAGTGAGAGTGTGAGAGTGAGAGAGGGTGAGAGTGAGAGTGAGAGAGTGAGAGAGAGAGAGAGAGTGTGTGTGTGTGTGTGTGTGTGTGTGTGTGTGAGAGAGAGAGAGTGAGAGTGAGAGAGTGAGAGTGTGAGTGAGAGTGTGAGAGAGAGAGAGTGTGTGTGTGTGTGTGTGTGAGAGAGTGAGAGAGTGAGAGAGTGTGTGAGAGAGAGAGCTCTCTCTAGAGAAAACAGAGAATCAAAAGACGAAGAGCTACAGTTTGGATCTTCTCCCTGATGTCACCAAACTCAAATATGACTCATTTAAAAGCTGACCAATCAGACCAAACCGTGAGACGTTTGAAAGTAACCAATCAGACGAAACTTCTGCCATTGTATCAAAGGTGTGAAGAGCATTTGGCCGGCAAGCCATTCTCTTGCCCTTAGGACTCCCAGACGGCCCTTCTGACGGGGTTAAGGGCGTTCAGACAATTTCTAATATCTTTGATTATTTTCCACCTTACAATTTTGATATTGTAATAATTTCTCTCCAGATTAATTTAGAATCAACTTAAAGACGGCATATTTTAAATGTGTGTTGTAATGGCATGTTTTTATGAATGAAGGCTAGTATCACTGATATTAATGTCTATATGAAACATTAATGACGTCACATTACAGTATGACTGAAAGATACCAATCTCAACATTTATTAGGCTTTAAAAAATAACAACTTTTAATTTAAGTGAACTTAAAACAATCTTTACATAAAGCCATTATAATAAATGTTATATTTACCAGTGGCCTTCCCTGTCAGACACAGCCTACACAGAAACTGAATAAAGTTATCAACACCTTTCGTAACAGCATACATAACAAGCATTTC
>CM042241.1:72998703-73001203 GCA_023566225.1 Romanogobio albipinnatus
CACTCACACTCACTCACACTCACACTCACTCACACTCACTCACACTCACTCACACTCACTCACGACGAGAACCAGAGCACGCGCATCAAAAAACACTTTAAAGAACTCAAACACAATAAAAGTCAAAAACTGATTTTATTAAGTTTTAACAAAAATGAAGTAACAACAGTTTTAATAAGCACACACACAGGTCTCAGATCAGATCTTTATTCACAGCACACACACACACTGTATGATTACAATCACACACTTATTCAAAGATACATCAGGATTTGAGAAAGAGTCTCTGAGTGTCTGTGATTCGATTATAAAATATAGCAAAAATGTAAATATTTTTGGTCACGGGTCAAGGGTCAAAGGTTACTGACAAACCCCAAATGTAACATGTACGAGTGACACGTGACTCTCGAGACTTAAAAATGAAAAGCCTGTGCAAAACTGCAAACAATATCAAGCATTTCACAAAATGCTTATAAATGTAGATACACATTAATGTTCTACAGAAACACGCACACACACACAACTGATAGATTCAGAATTAACCTGAATGTCATTAATCGATCCGAGTCTCTTCTGAAACGTTCTCATTCAGTTCATCAAGATCACAGAATGTCACTTCCTGTAGAAACACACACACACACACACACACACACACACACACACAGGTCACGTGGGCATATGACATTTGGCACAGTGTGTGTTCCTGACAGATAGCAGCTCCGCTCAGAGCGGCACGTATAATATTCATCATTCAATAAACATCACGACTTTAATGTGACACTGTGTGTGTGTGTGAGAGTGAGAGTGTGTGTGTGTGTGTGTGTGTGTGTGTGTGAGTGAGTGAGTGAGTGAGTGAGTGAGTGAGTGAGTGAGTGAGTGAGTGTGTGTATGTATGTGTGTGTGTGTGTGTGTGTGTGTAGCGGTCACTGACGGACTCACCGCTGTGTTTCTGGCTTGGAGTGGCGCTGTAATACTCGTCCGGCTTCACCGTCTTCACTCCGCCGAAGTAATCGAGCACCCACACCTGCGTGATGTTGAACTTGGCGAAGAACCAGCTGTGGTCAGTCGGCCAGTCGATCATCTCCGGGTGTCGGCCGAACAGAGCGGCTTTAGCCACAGACGCCTCGCTGTCGTTCACCTGACACACACACACACACACACACACACACACACACAGCTGGACTTCAGACGGGACTCAGACAGGAAACGGCGTAAGGAGTGAGGAGTGAAGAGTGAGGAGTGTGGAGTGTAAGGAGTGAAGAGTGAGGAGTGAAGAGTGAGGAGTGTAAGGAGTGAAGAGTGTGACAAGCGAGAGGAGAGTGAGGAGTGTAAGGAGTGAAGAGTGAAGAGTGTGAGGAGCACGAGGAGCGTAAAGAGTGAGGAGAGCTAGGAGCGTAAGGAGTGAGCAGCACGAGGAGAGTGAGGAGTGAAGAGCGCGAAGAGTGAGGAGTGAGGTGTGAGGAGCGCGAGGAGAGTAAGGAGTGAAGAGTGAGGAGTGCGAGGAGCGTAAGGAGTGAAGAGTGAGGAGAGCAAGGAGAGTAAGGAGTGAAGAGTGAGGAGTGTAAGGAGTGAAGAGTGAAGAGGAGTGAAGAGCGCGAGGAGCATAAGGAGTGAAAAGTGAGGAGTGTGAGGAGAGTGAGGAGCATAAGGAGTGAAGAGTGAGAAGCGTAAGGAGTGAAGAGTGAGGAGCGCGAGGAGTGTAAGGAGTGAAGAGCGCGAGGAGTGAAGAGTGAGGAGAGCAAGGAGTGTAAGGAGTGAAGAGTGAGGAGTGTAAGGAGTGTAGAGTGAAGAGGAGTGAAGAGGAGTGAAGAGCGCGAGGAGCGTAAGGAGTGAAGAGTGAGGAGTGTGAGGAAAGTGAGGAGCGCAAGGAGTGAAGAGTGAGGAGTGTGAGGAGCGCAAGTAAAGTGAGGAGTGTGAGGAGAGCAAGGAGTGTAAGAAGTGTAGAGTTAGAGTGCGAGGAGTGTGAGGAGTGTAAGGAGTGAAGAGAGCAAGGAGTGAGGAGAGCGAGAAGTGTGAGGACAGCGAGAAGTGTGAGGAGAGCGAGAAGTGTAAGGAGTGAAGAGTGAGGAGTGTGAGGAGCACGAGGAGTGTAAGGAGTGAAGAGTGAGGAGTGTGACAAGCGAGAGGAGAGCGAGGAGTGTAAGGAGTGAAGAGTGTGAGGAGCGTGAGGAGCGTAAAGAGTGAGGAGAGCGAGGAGCGTAAGGAGTGAGCAGCGCGAAGAGAGTGAGGAGTGTGAGGATAGTGAGGAGAGTAAGGAGTGAAGAGCAAGAAGAGTGAAGAGTGAGGAGTGTGAGGTGTGAGAAGCGCGAGGAGAGTAAGGAGTGAAGAGTGTGAGGAGCGTAAGGAGTGAAGAGTGAGGAGAGCAAGGAGTGTAAGGAGTAAAGAGTGAGGAGTGTGAGGATAGTGAGGAGGGTAAGGAGTGAAGAGCGCGAAGAGTGAAGAGTGAGGAGTGTGAGGTGTGAGAAGCGCGAGGAGAGTAAGGAGTGAAGAGTGTGAGGAG
>CM042241.1:73006203-73016203 GCA_023566225.1 Romanogobio albipinnatus
ACACTATTGAACTGAATTTGTCATAAACTTTACAACGTTGACACTAATGAACTGAATTTGTCATAATTGATCAACTTTACAACATTGACACTATTGAACTGAATTTGTCATAATTGATCAACTTTACAACATATGCCCAAGGCAAACAGGTCCTAGGTGACGGGTCAGACTAAGAGCAGTTCAAAAACCCCTTATGCAGAAAATAAAAACAAGGACCGTGATGTCGCCCGGTACGGCACAGCCGGGGCCCCAGCCTGGAGCCAGGCCTGGGGTTGGGGCTCGTATGTGAGCGCCTGGTGGCCGGGCCTTCCCCCATGGGGTCAGGCCGGGCTCAGCCCAAAGGAGCGACGTGGGGACACCTTCCCATGGGCCCATCACTCGCGGGAGGGACCATAAGGGGCCGGTGCAAAGTGAATCGGGCAACAGTCGAAGGCCGGGGCATAGACAACCCGATCCCTGGACACGGAAACTGGCTCTTGGGACATGGAATGTCACCTCGCTGGCGGGGAAAGAGCCTGAGATTGTGCGTGAGGTTGAGAGGTTCCGACTAGAGATAGTCGAAATCACCTCCACGCACGGCTTGGGCTCTGGAACCACACTCCTCGAGAGAGGATGGACTCTTCACCACTCTGGAGTTGCCCATGGTGAGAGGCGGTGGGCTGGTGTGGGTTTGCTTATAGCCCCCCAGCTCTGCCGCCATGTCTTGGAGTTTACCCCGGTGAACGAGAGGGTCGTTTCCCTGTGCCTTCGGCTCGGGGATAGGTCTCTCACTGTTGTGTGTGCCTACGGGCCGAACAGCAGTGCAGAGTACCCAACCTTCTTGGTGTCCCTGGGAGGGGTACTAGAAAGTGCTCTGACTGGGGACTGGGGGACTTTAACGCCCACGTGGGCAATGACAGTGAAACCTGGAGGGGCGTGATTGGGAGGAACGGCCCCCCTGATCTGAACCCGAGTGGTGTTCAGTTATTGGACTTCTGTGCTAGTTACAGTTTGTCCATCACGAACACCATGTTCAAGCATAAGGGTGTCCATCAGTGCACATGGCACCAGGACACCCTAGGTCGTAGGTCAATGATCGACTTTGTGGTCGTTTCATCTGACCTGCGGCCGTATGTCTTGGACACTCGGGTGAAGAGAGGGGCGGAGCTGTCAACTGATCACCACCTGGTGGTGAGTTGGATCCGATGGCGGGGGAGGAAGCTGGATAGACTCGGTAGACCCAAACGTACTGTGAGGGTCTGCTGGGAACGTTTGGCCGAGTCTCCTGTCAGAGAGATCTTCAACTCCTGCCTCCGGCAGAGCTTCGACCAGATCCCGAGGGAGGCTGGAGATATTGAGTCCGAGTGGACCATGTTCTCCACCTCCATTGTCAAAGCGGCCGCTCGGAGCTGTGGACGCAAGGTCTCCGGTGCCTGTCGAGGCGGCAATCCCCGAACCCGGTGGTGGACACCGGAAGTAAGGGATGCCGTCAAGCTGAAGAAGGAGTCCTATCGGGCCTGGCTGGCTTGTGGGACTCCTGAGGCAGCTGCCGCTATTGAACTGAATTTGTCATAAACTTTACAACATTGACACTATTGAACTGAATTTGTTTCATAATTGATAAACTTTACAACATTGACACTATTGAACTGAATTATTAAAGCTGATAAAAACATTATGACTCTCTGCACCTTATGAACCTTTAACCTTCTATTTATATTTTATTATTTAATATTTCACTAAAACTGCTCAAGCAGGCATTGATAAACATTAAGGAAATTCCATACAAATAAATGTGTCTTGACTTGGGAAAAATAGCATAATACACCAAATTCAGGATACTTTATATTACACTAAATTCAAGACACTGTAATTAATCATTATTTTAATAAGCAATTATAATTAAACAAGCTTATTATAAGTTAATATCTTTTTAAAATGACTGCAACCTACAATTGATTTAAGTTAAAGTTTGAGAAAGTGTAGAAATGCTCCTAAAGACTTTAATTGATCTTTAATGAATGGAAGCAGCTGATTGGCCAGCAGGCTTTAATGAGCACAGCTGATTGGCCAGCAGGCTTTAATGAGCACAGCTGATTGCCAATCAATGCCATTGATCTCCAGAATAAAGAGAGACTCTCAGGGGTGCTCAACAGCGGCTCTGCTGTTCCTGCTTTGAGTGCCACAGGTCAGGTTATGTTGTGTCTGTCTTAAGTCAGACTTTATTTCTGTCATGAGAACTTTAATCGTTGCTGAACTCATTTGCTCTTTGACTGCTTGTGAATAAATCCTGATTTCAGCTGCTCTTGTCAAACTCTTGATCGAGAGCATTTGTCGTGACCTTCAGTGACTTGATCTCCGGTACTCGATCAGAATGGGTTCTAGATCAATAATGTTCTGATGGTTGGTCTCTTGTTCCAGATCTCCTCATCATGTCCGGTCGCGGTAAGAAGCTCGTCGCTGCGGCGAAAGCCAAGACGTCCGTGTCGCGCTCCTCCCGCGCCGGCCTTCAGTTCCCGGTGGGCCGCATCGCGCGCCTCCTGCGGAAGGGAAACTACGCGGCGCGCATCGGCTCCGGAGCGCCGGTGTATCTGGCGGCCGTCATCGAGTACCTGTGCGCGGAGGTGCTGGAGCTGGCGGGCAACGCGAGCCGCGACAACAAGAAGCTCCGCATCGCGCCGCGACACATCCAGCTGGCGGTGCGGAACGACGAGGAGCTGAACACGCTGCTGGGCGGAGTCACCATCTCTGAGGGCGGCGTGCTGCCCAACATCCAGGCGCAGCTGCTGCCCAAAAAGACCAAAGCCGCCCGAGACCCCAACTCCAGCAAAGAGGCGCAGTCGCAGGACTTCTGATCGCGCGTGCGCACACACGGTTTTAGCACTTTCATGTCAATGCTATTAATAAAACTTTACTTTGTATTTTAATATCTGTCTGGCTCTTTTATTTAACCCCTGAGCATCCTTATGGACACTTGGCTTTTTCAGTTTTGTTATTTGGGGACTTTGCCTGTGGTAATGCTAACTGCATAAATGTGCCACACACTCTAAAACAATGCTGGGTTGAAAATAACCCAAGTTGGGTTGAAATTTTTATTTTAGGCGTGTCTTTATTGGTATTTTACCATTTCACCCCCATTTCCTTTAAATACATTCTGCTCAAGGTACACAATACTTCCTCTTAGCAAAGTTTGGACTGTCCACATGTAAACCATTAAAGGTGATTCTTCAATTGGGGTGGCACATTAGAGGCAGAAATTGTAAATGCTTGTCTTTTAATAAAATGTATTATGCATATTAGTTTTATATGCTATCCGTTCAAATTGAAGCTTAACATTTTGATTTAAGTGATTTTAATGAAACCGGTGACATGACCACTTGGTGTTACCAATATTTGAAGTAATTTTGGTTTGTTATAAAATGAGCAGGGATATGCAGCTAGGAAATAATACATCAATTACTTTAAGAACTCATTGATCATTTAAATTTAATTTTTTTTAAATGAAATGTTCAATTGTTCAGCACCTATTTTTGCTGAAAAATTGTTTTATTTGTATATTCATAAAAGGCAGGAAAATGGTCTGTGCTACATTTATATTTATTTGAAAAGATTAAATCCACTTCAGTCTAAAAACATGAAATGGCTCTGAAGGAAAGAAATTTCAGACAAGCCTACATTTTGAAGTAACACAAAAAGTGCGACACATGAAATTATCAGAAATTTAGCCAATTTTAAGATGAATAAGAGAATGTCCTCACCATGCACCCCTCGGAACCATAGATATGCATAATAAAGGCTAGATGTCTCGTCCGCGCTGCTGGCCAATGGAGGTCTCGTCCGCTCCTGGCGGCCATCTTGTCACAGTCAGCTCGCTCACTCATTGTGTTTTAATGGTGCACTTTTTAAATAACCATAACTTGCTCCATTTTCTACCGATTTTCAAACTGTTTGGTTTGTTATAAGCGTCAGAGATGTAGTTATGACACTGCACACTTATTTGTTCAAGCATCCATAATTATAGCCACGTTAATAACGCTTGTAAGAAACCAAACCATTTGTAAATGCGTCCAGATTTCAGCGAGATAAGAGTATTTGTGTTCAGATCACTCGCCTCACATCAGGAGCCCGCCAGAAAGCTGGCCTGTGACAAGATGGCCGCCGCTGATGACATTAGAGACTCTAGGGTGTGTCTCACTCAGCTCCCTAGTTCAGTAGTAAGGGCACTGATCAGGGAGCCAGCCCATTGACTTGTGTACTGATCAGTGCCCTGACTACTGAACTAGGGAGCTGATTGAGACGCACCCCTAGCCTTTATTATGTATATCTATGATCAGATCAACCAGACCCTGCAATGACCTTTACACACTGGAAGTAGTCCGAATAGACCCCCCCCCCCCTCCCTTTTTTTTAAAGGGTTGACATCCATTGCTGTAACACAGACATGAATTTGGGGGACACTACTTTTTTCTTAGATATTACAAAATATGTATTTTTTTAAACTATTTAATACAATTGTACATGTTAAAAAAAATATATACTCACAATATAACCACTTAATTTGTGTTAAAAAGTTGTATTGTTGCAATTACATTCCATGATACCTCTCTGAACTCAATTAAATATGCATTTTAAAAACAAAAATGTAACTGATATTGTGTTTATCCTACAGAATAACAAACATGAAAATATTTTATAATGTATCGGTATTTAAAGTTTATTTCAACTGTTGTAAAGTAGAGGGACACCACTTGCCACCACAAATGAAGAATGACTCTAATACTGCCATTTTTAATCCCATTGCCATTTAACTATAAATAGATGAAATCTTTGTTATTAATAGATATCAGTGGAGTTTTACTGCATCGAATGGGGAAAAGTTGGCACTGCAAAATCTCAACTCAAAATCAAAAACCCAAACAAAATCTGACTGAAAGCTCATTTTTTGAGATATCAACCTCAAATGTGAAACAGCTTTTAAAAATTTGTGTTTGATTTTCTAGCAGTTTTAGGGTTCACCTTTTTTTATTTAGATAAAATATAAATAATTTTCATCAACTTAAACCTCAACAATAATCTGCCAAGGGTCTCCTTTAAAATGAGACCAAATGAGTTTTTCGACATGGACATTTTTGTCCTCTATGGACCTGCGTAACTTTCTTTAATTGATGCACCAACGCGTTCGGCTTCTAAATCCTGCGGTCTAAACACATTAAATATTCAGAAACTCAGAACGGAGCTGATAATCACCGTCTCGTGCTTTACAGCTCAAAATTAATAACAATATTTGAACTCGATCTCGAACCTGAGCTGAATGACACTACTGTATAAAACTGTCACAGAGTTTATGATCAATCCAGTGCGGACTCAACTCTGTTATTTGTGAAGAAATATTAAACAACTTTTGAGCTGATTTACACCTGAAGTTGAGTTCTGTAAATTGAACATTTATACACCGCTCTCAATGACTATTCAGAGTTTCTTTTGTGTGACTGAAGTGTGTGAAGTGTTAACCTGAAGTCCCAGATGAGAGACTGAGGCAGTTTTGATCTGGTGTGTGTGGTTTCAGTCCTGCGGTGAGCTTCACTGACCTGCCGCTCACCAGCCCTTCAGAAGAACACACAGAGGTCAGGGTGTGTGTGTGTGTGTGTGTGTGTGTGTGTGTGTGTGTGTGTGGGTGGGTGGGTTCTGAAGGACAGGATGAGCCGCACTAACTCAACCCTGACAACTAACCTTACAATAAGAGAAAACAAATATTCTAATGAGCTGAAAATCTTTAATTCATTCATCAATATTCCTCCAGAGATCATTTCGCTCTTAAAACCTAATTGAATCATTTCAGTGACTTATTTCAATCATACACTCCTAGTTTCTGTACATTAGACGTGATCATTACAGTACATGAATATTGAGTTGATGTGCAACACACACACACACACACACACACACACGCACGCACACACACACACACACACACACACGACAGAGCTTTGCTTGACTCAAATTTATTTCTGCTGTGGAGCAGCGTAATAACCGTAATAACCCTCAAAGCAGCGTAATAACCGTGATTGACAGAAGTGTGTGTGTGTGTGTGTGTGTCAGGTGACGAGTGATTGACAGAAGTGTGTGTGTGTGTGTGTGTCAGGTGATGAGTGATTGACAGAAGTGTGTGTGTGTGTGTGTGTGTGTGTGTGTGTGTCAGGTGACGAGTGATTGACAGCTGGTGCTGGCGCAGCGGCAGGTCACCTCGTGATCCGGGTCACTGCCCGGTGTGTACGAGTAGTTCCAGGTCAGTTCAGTTCCAGCTTTAACTGACCTAAGAAATAAAAACAACACACTCACGAACTGAATTTGTTTTATAATTGAATTTTACAACATTGACACTATTGAACTGAATTTGTCATAATTGAATTTTGCAACATTGATTCTGTTATTTCCTGTCTGTTACTGTAAACCCTTCCTCTGAATGTAATGTCAGCCATGACTGATGGTTCTCACCTGTTTGTAAAGAAGGCGATGAGAGGGAATTGTGGGTCGTGTGTGTCGATGAAGACGTTCTGGATGAAGAGGTTGGGCTCACAGCTGTGCTGCAGGTCAAGGACATTAATGTCAATCATTCAATCTGATAATATTCAGCTCATTTCAGAAATCAGAATATAAAGGGAATGGATCGTGTTACTCCATCACTGGACAAACTGAGCCACTTCAGCAAGAACACACTCAAATATGATTACATATGCGGCCTGTTCGCACTGGTTCTTATGTATGGAAGCCCATTGTGCCACATAAGAACAATACTAAATAAACACTAGTCATACGAAATTATGACATAAAAATCTAAATGATAAAGTTCAAATTATTAAAAAAAAAAGCCAAAATTGACACAAAATTGTGACAAAAAAGTCAAAATAGTGAGTCAAATTTGACAAAAAAAATATTGCGACAACATTTTTTTAATTATGAAATATTATGAAATTACGACTAAAATGTCATAATGATGACAAAAAGTAAAAATATAATAAAGAATCATGTCATAAAAAGTTGAAATTATGACAAAATTAAAATTAAATTGTGCCTAAAAAGTCAGCATGACAACAAGTTTAAATTATCATTAAATTGACAAAAAATTACGATAAAAAATGACAGTAAAAATTATTATTAAAAAAGTCAAAAATTAAAAGTCACAAATCATGACATACTACATAGAAATTATGACAAAATGAAATAATGACAATTAAATAATAAAAAATTATGAATAAAAAGTAAATGGCAAAATGGCAAAATGAATCATAAAAATCATGTCATAAAACAATCAATATTATGACAAGTAAAAGAGAAAGTCATAATTTCACCTTTTTGTCTCATAATTGTTTTCATTAGTCTGTCATAATTTGGATTTTATTCAAGATTGTTTTCCAGTGATGGAAATGAGGGTGAGGTGCATGATGGGTAAAAGCGTGACACGTACGTTGAAGAACCGGGCCACGTTCCCTTCTTTAGAGGCGTCCAGGTAATACATCCTGTCCTGATGTGTGTGTGACGTGACCTCGTGTCCGTTTGATAATCTGGGCTTCTTACTCAAGACCTCGTGCTCTGCAGCACACACAGGAGCGCACGCGTCCGTCCCCGCTCCCGTCTCGCTGTCTCGCTGCTGCTCCTGAAACAGGACATTCACATCACACTCATGCCCCTTCATTGCCGGAGCGCTGACCGGGAGCAACACTGACCGGGAGCTGATCCGCGGGTCTCTGGATCACAGGCACGTAGAGCGGCGGGGAGCAGTCCAGCGTCTCCTTCGGGCCCGGGAGCGTCCACTCCTCCACCACCTCCACCTCGTCGTCGGACACGGGCGGCTCTCGGCTGTGGAGATCCGGCGGCTCCTCCTCGCTGTGCTCCAACCGGAGGACGACACCTGCACATACACACACACACACATGAGCATGAGCAGAAGACACTCATCTTACTGCACTATCACTGACTAGAATCATATGGCGTTAGTTGAGGATAATAACCCTGGTGTGTGTGTGTACCTGCATAGATGCAGATGAAGGTTCCCTGGTCGAGGTCGTCCCGGCATCGAACGGCCCAGCCGCGGTCCAGTGTCCGGAACACCTGCAGCCGCACACGCAGACCCTTCTGCACCACACGGTTCTGACAGCGGTTCTTCCGACAGCTGCACCATGGGCCGCACTCGAACAACCTGCCGGATCACAGCCAGTGCTCAAACACAACACATCCGACACAACACAATACAACAAACACATAACCCGTCCCAACTCAACTCAACCCCAACCCATCCCAACTCATCCCATACCAACCCAACTCAACCCATCCCAACTCATCCCATCCCATCCCATCCCATCCCAACCCATTCCAACACATCCTAACTTAACCCATCCCAACTCAACTCAACTCAACCTAACCCAACTCATCCCATCCCATCCCATACCAACCCAACTCAACCCATCCAAATCCAACCCAACTCATCCCAACTGAACTCAACCCATCCCAAGTTCCCAACACATCTCAACTCAACCCATCCTAAACCAGCTCAACCCATCCAACACATTGTAACTCAACCTGTCCAAACTCATCCCATCCCAACCCAACTCATCCCATCCCAACCCAACTCAACCCATTCCAACACAACCCATCCCAACTGAACTCAACCCATCCCAAGTTCCCAACCCAACTAAACTCAACCCATCCAACACATTGCAACTCAACCTGTCCCAACTCAACCCATCCCAACCCAACTCAACTCAACTCATCCCATCCCATCTCATCCCAACTCAACCCATCCCAACACATCTCAACTAAACTCATTCCAGCCCAGCCCAGCCCAACAGAACTCAACCGATCCCATCCCATCTGAACTCAACCCATCCCAACACATCTCAACTCAACCCATCCCAACTCAACTCATCCCATCCCATCCCAACTCAACTCATCCCATCCCAACCCAACTCAACCCATCCCAACTCAACTCAAACCCATCTCAACTCAACCCGTCCCAACTCAACTCAACCCATCCCAACCCAACTCATCCCATCTCATCCCAACTCAACCCATCCCAACACATCAACTCAACACAACTCAACTTATCCCAGCCCAGCAGAACTCAACCGATCCCATCCCATCCCATCTGAACTCAACCCATCTGAACTCAACCCATCTCAACTCAACCCATCCCAACTCAACTCATCCCAACCCATCCCAACTGAACTCAAACCCATCTCAACTCAACCCGTCCCAACTCAACCCATCCCAACTCAACTCAACTCATCCCATCCCATCCCATCCCAACCCAACTCATCCCATCCCAACCCAACTGAACTCAACCCATCCCAACACATCTCAACTCAACCCAACCCAACTCAACTCATCCCATCTCATCCCAACTCAACCCATCCCAACACATCTCAACTCAACCCAACTCAACTAATCCCATCCCATCCCAGCCCAGTCGATCCCATCCCATCTCATCTCATCCCAACTCAACACATCTCAACTCAACCCAACTCAACTAATCCCATCCCATCCCATCCCAGCCCAGCCGATCCCATCCCATCTGAACTCAACCCATCCCAACACATCTCAACTCAACCCAACTCAACTCATCCCACCCCATCCCATCCCATCCCAGCCAGACCCAACCCAACCCAACCCAACCCAGCCCAGCCCAGCCCAGCCCAGCCCAGCCGATCCCATCCCATCTGAACTCAACCATCCCAACACATCTCAACTCAACACATTCCAGCTCAGCCCAGCCGAGCCCAACCCAACCTATCCCATCCCATCTGAACTCAACCCATCCCAACACATCTCAACTCAACACATCCCAGCCCAGCCCAACCGATCCCATCCCATCTGAACTCAACCCATCCCAACACATCTCAACTCAACCCAACCCAACTCAACTCATCCCATCTCATCCCAACACATCTCAACTCAACCCAACTCAACTAATCCCATCCCATCCCATCCCAGCCCAGCCCAGCCCAGCCGATCCCATCCCATCTGA
>CM042241.1:73028703-73051203 GCA_023566225.1 Romanogobio albipinnatus
GAAGAAGGTTTGGCTTACCTGGGGAACACATGGCACCAGGTGCATTATGGGAAGAAGACATGGCTTACCTGGGGAACACATGGCACCAGGTGCACTATGGGAAGAAGGCATGGCTTACCTGGGGAACACATGGCACCAGGTGCATTATGGGAAGAAGGCATGGCTTACCTGGGGAACACATGGCACCAGGTGCACTATGGGAAGAAGGCATGGCTTACCTGGGGAACACATGGCACCAGGTGCATTATGGGAAGAAGGCGTGGCTTACCTGGGGAACACATGGCACCAGGTGCACTATGGGAAGAAGGCATGGCTTACCTGGGGAACACATGGCACCAGGTGCATTATGGGAAGAAGGCGTGGCTTACCTGGGGAACACATGGCACCAGGTGCACTATGGGAAGAAGGCGTGGCTTACCTGGGGAACACATGGCACCAGGTGCATTATGGGAAGAAGGCATGGCTTACCTGGGGAACACATGGCACCAGGTGCATTATGGGAAGAAGGCATGGCTTACCTGGGGAACACATGGCACCAGGTGCACTATGGGAAGAAGGCATGGCTTACCTGGGGAACACATGGCACCAGGTGCACTATGGGAAGAAGGCGTGGCTTACCTGGGGAACACATGGCACCAGGTGCATTATGGGAAGAAGGCATGGCTTACCTGGGGAACACATGGCACCAGGTGCACTATGGGAAGAAGGCATGGCTTACCTGGGGAACACATGGCACCAGGTGCACTATGGGAAGAAGGCGTGGCTTACCTGGGGAACACATGGCACCAGGTGCACTATGGGAAGAAGGCGTGGCTTACCTGGGGAACACATGGCACCAGGTGCATTATGGGAAGAAGGCGTGGCTTACCTGGGGAACACATGGCACCAGGTGCACTATGGGAAGAAGGCATGGCTTACCTGGGGAACACATGGCACCAGGTGCACTATGGGAAGAAGGCGTGGCTTACCTGGGGAACACATGGCACCAGGTGCACTATGGGAAGAAGGCGTGGCTTACCTGGGGAACACATGGCACCGGGTGTGAAAAATGATGGTGCTTTCCCCCTCATATCCCCCTGAGACGAGAGAATTATGCATTTTATTTCTGGAAAAAATCCTCCGATGACGCAAATATGGTAATTTTGCTTCATCTGAGGATGTTTTGGCCAGAGGCTAGAGACTACAGCCACTAGATGGAGCTGCTCCGCATGTTATCAACCCGCCCACAGGGCAGAGATCTCACACACAGGATGTAAGACACAGACGGCCGCACGGACACTCATAACGGACGCTGCAGAGCAGAGTGAGTGTTTCAACTCTTCAATTAATTCCTGTGATAGTTTATCTCCCACATGCGATCTGATAACGCTCCAGACTGGACACGAGTGACCGCTCTCAGCTCAGCTCTCGGGATGAGTGAGATCTGACTCTGCTGCGTCGGTCACATGACTCTCGCTCGGCTCACACACACTTCAGTGAAAACACACGTCCAGTGTTTCATTGTAGTGTTTATTCTCTAACTGAACGAAATGATTGTATTACTATGAAGATCAAAACGACGTTGGGGTGGAGCCGCGGTGGGCAGCGAAGCAAGTGCATTCTGGGAGTTGTTGTCTTTCATCCACATGAGACAAAAATACATTTTCTGTCCTTTCTCAGTCTCGAAGGCCCCAAATTCAAAAATAATTTCACATTTCTACTGCATGACCCAGTTTAAACACACAGCTTAATGCTAAATCACTGAAGTTACTCTTTAATTATACTGATGTATGATGGGTGTATCTCTGCAGGTCTTCAAGCGGGTCAGAACACCCTGAACACTCTCTGCGCTCTGAGAGCCGCCCGTGTCCTGTCCGCCGGGGCCTTCTCCAGCGCGGCCGACCCCGGAGCGCGAGCCGCCGTTCTGTCGGATTACGTGGAGTTCATGACGAGCCCCGGCTCACACGACGACACGTACGCCGAGTCCTTCCACCGGAGCTTCTTCAGCGACTGGCAGGAGCTCAGACCGGCGTCCCCGAGAGAGGTAAGAGCATAGATATGCATAATAAAGGCTAGATGTCTCGTCCGCGCTGCTGGCCAATGGAGGTCGACGTCCGCTCCTGGCGGCCATCTTGTCACAGTCAGCTCGCTCACTCATTGTGTTTTAATGGTGCGTGCACTTTTTAAATAACCATAACTTGCTCCATTTTCTACCGATTTTCAAACTGTTTGGTTTGTTATAAGCGTCAGAGATGTAGTTATGACACTGCACACTTATTTGTTCAAGCATCCAGAATTATAGCCACGTTAATAACGCTTGTAAGAAACCAAACCATTTGTAAATGCGTCCAGATTTCAGCGAGATAAGAGTATTTGTGTTCAGATCACTCGCCTCACATCAGGAGCCCGCCAGAAAGCTGGCCTGTGACAAGATGCGGACTACCGGCACATCCGGGAACTTAACTGTTCATTTAGTCAACGCCCCTTTTTAGGGGAAAATAAACTAGACTCCCATAGACTTCAATACAAAATAGCGGCTTGAATAACATGTCAAGTGATTATATGTCCA
The DNA here is from genome assembly GCA_023566225.1 of Romanogobio albipinnatus. Classification (NCBI taxonomy): domain Eukaryota; kingdom Metazoa; phylum Chordata; class Actinopteri; order Cypriniformes; family Gobionidae; genus Romanogobio; species Romanogobio albipinnatus. The sequence goes on from CM042241.1 coordinate 73,031,252, forward strand.
GCCGGCCTGCCATAGAGTGTGAAAGATACATCCCCACACTTCATCTGGTCAATTTAAAAACATGTCCCTTCATTCTCCCACCGTCAAATTGGTGTAACAAGTGAATTATTTTACTTTTTGCTAGTAAACATCTTTAAATGTATACACACACTCACCTAAAGGATTATTAGGAACACCTGTTGAATTTCTCATTAATGCAATTATCTAATCAACCAATCACATGGCAGTTGCTTCAATGCATTTAGGGGTGTGGTCCTGGTCAAGACAATCTCCTGAACTCCAAACTGAATGTCGGAATGGGAAAGAAAGGGGATTTAAGCAATTTTGAGCGTGGCATGGTTGTTGGTGCCAGACGGGCCGGTCTGAGTATTTCACAATCTGCTCAGTTACTGGGATTTTCACGCACAACCATTTCTAGGGTTTACAAAGAATGGTGTGAAAAGGGAAACACATCCAGTATGGGGCCGTCCTGTGGGCCAAAATGCCTTGTTGATGCTAGAGGTCAGAGGAGAATGGGCCGACTGATTCAAGCTGATAGAAGAGCAACTTTGACTGAAATAACCACTTGTTACAACCGAGGTATGCAGCAAAGCATTTGTGAAGCCACAACACGCACAACCTTGAGGCGGATGGGCTACAACAGCAGAAGACCCCACCGGGTACCACTCATCTCCACTACAAATAGGAAAAAGAGGCTACAATTTGCACCAGCTCACCAAAATTGGACAGTTGAAGACTGGAAAAATGTTGCCTGGTCTGATGAGTCTGGATTTCTGTTGAGACATTCAGATGGTAGAGTCAGAATTTGGCGTAAACAGAATGAGAACATGGATCCATCATGCCTTGTTACCACTGTGCAGGCTGGTGGTGGTGGTGTAATGGTGTGGGGGATGTTTTCTTGGCACACTTTAGGCCCCTTAGTGCCAATTGGGCATGGTTTAAATGCCACGGCCTACCTGAGCATTGTTTCTGACCATGTCCATCCCTTTATGACCAGCATGTGCCCATCCTCTGAAATTGAACAGGTGTTCGTAATACTCCTTTAGGTGAGTGTGTATCTATGGGTAAGATCACCACACAACACAACACGCCTCTGACGCTCACGACCCCATGTGACCCCGTCCCCTCGGCAGGTTCTGGAGTTCGCGGAGCAGCGTTCCCGCCGCATGTTGAGCGCTCCCCGCGCTGACGGCCAACTGAACGCCATCGGCTGTCTCCCCATGGCCATTCCCTTCGTGCTGCTGTCAGCCAATGAGGAGGAAGCGGTAAGTCACACGAGCAGCCAATCAGAGTCTTGCATGGTGCTGTGTGTAAAGGTGTGTGTGTGTGCAGGTGTGTGCGGCGGTGGAGTGGGTGAAGCTCACTCATCCTCACGCGCAGCTTCCGCCGCTGGTGTCTCTGTACGCTCGCGCACTTCACGCCGCGCTCAACGGCTCGTGTGTGCGGCAGCTGGCCGAGGCCGCGCTCCGATCGCCCGCGCTGGACGCCTGGGACGCCTGCCGACCCTTCATACAGCGCGCAGAGAGGTCAGCGCAGACTTAACCCTCAGCTGCTCTTCCTTTAGGGGTTAGATTGGTCGTCTTCCCGGACACCTAAAAATTAAACTTCCTCCACCCCAGTAAAACCACTGCAATTTATTTTTCTTCAATAATAATTGTTCTTTTTAATTTTGTATTTTGAGATGATTTGATGGTATTTTTTTAATATTTATGCAATAATTATGGTCTATTTTTGCCAATGAAAATTATACAAAAATATTTAATTATTGCAGTATTTCAGGTTCAAATAGAGACTAGGCCTTCACAATAATTAGTCTGAAGGCAGATTAGCCTCTTTTGGAATGATTTAAGGAATCCTGCAGTCATGTGTGTGACCACTAGAGGTCTCTGTGGAGAGGCTTGACAATTCACTAGTTCTCTTTTGAACACATTTAATGATTTCTTTTGATGGATTTGAATATATATCTCAAAGACTATTTATTGTAAAGTTTTAGATATTTTTGTTTGTTAGAAATATAGTTTTTGTTTTTTGCAGATTTCCCATTCATTTCCTATGGTGGTCATTTTTGACCAAAGAGCACAAGTGGGAGTATTTTTTTTACGACCAATTAGCATGCTCGAATCATGACCTCAATTGTTTTGTGTGTTTGCATCCCTAATGCTAGAAAAGTCACCAAGTTTCATATCATTCTGATGAAGCTGTGATTATTTACATTTCAAAACAGAAAATGTTCCGGTCAGAAATGACCGAAGAGCACCAGAGGGTTAACACACTACATTACATACAGAAACTACACCTCATTTAGAGAGTGTGTGTGTGTGTGTGTGTGTGTGTGTGTGTGTGTGTGATCATCAGGTTTCCAGCCTCATCAGCCGAGCGTCTGAAGGTCCATCAGAGCGCCGTGGAGTCTCTCGGTCTCGCCTGCTACACACAAGGTCAGAAAACCCTGAGCCAATGCAGCGCAGAGCTTCCCATGATGCTCCTCTGACTGAGTGTGTGTGTGTGTGTGTGTCACAGGAGCGCTGACGAGCCTCTTCTACCTGGCGTACTGCTTTCATGATGACGTGCCGGGGGGAATCCTGACCAACACCAACTGTGGAGGTTTGTGTCTCCCTCTCTCGCTCTGCTGGTTCCTGAGCACACGTGTGTGTGTGTGTGTGTGTGTTTAACGCTGCGTGTGTGTCCGCAGGAGAGAACTGTAACCGCGGCGCTGCGCTAGGCGCTCTCCTCGGCGCCCGGGCGGCACACACCGGCTCATCCGTGCCCCAGCGGTGGAAGGACGGGCTCCGGGACGCCCTGGGGACAATCACTGCTGTCCTGCGGGATCTGAAGAGCTCCACATCAGCCTGACGCTCACACACACACACACACACACACACGCACGCGCGTGCGCTGCTGGCACAGGAAGTGCTACCCACAGACTGACTTCCCCTCATCCGCCTCTCATGACCTACTTGCATAATTCTCACATCAGAAGTGTGTTATGATCATCAGAGGAATCACTCAAACACACTTTAGAGTTCGTCTTATCTACAGGCCAGATGTGATGGAAAACTGACATTCTCATATTTTTAGAAATGTGATGATAACCGTCCAGATATTAATAACTCAATGTTTGCTTTCTACTTTTATTACCTAGTAAAATAAAACCTGTAGCTGTCGTTTGATCAATCATTTTGTCAAACATTTTTAGTGTTTGTTGCCTAAAACATATTTTCCTCATATTTTATGGTTTGATGTAAAGACAAACACCTCCTCCAGACGTCACTTTTGGACTCGACTGCAGGTTTTTGAATTGCTCTTTTATCATTTATTCTTATTATTCGCCATAAACACCAGAGAAAATCCACAAACAACATCAGAATGAGCATGTGAATGTGCCGGAGAGAGAGAGACGGGCTTCTGTCATCATATCTGTATTCATTTTATCATTTCATTAAACGAGATTTGGTTTTCTCTGTGATAAACAGTAAATATATTAAAATAACACGTTGAGAAATAATGTAGCGTACGAGCGTGCTTTTGACCATAGTTAGAACTGTACTCCTCTCTGTGTTTGTTTGTTTCCCCTAATGTAATTTCTACAGTTATTATTTATTGACATATCTTTAATATTATGACTTGAATTAATCTATCATCTGCTACTAATTGTATCTAATGTTGTTGTATTTTTTTTTTTTTTCATATTATGTTAAATACCCAAATCAATAAAAAGACAATAGAAGAGTGATGTAGCACGAGACTCTGGACAGCGGGATCACTACAGCTGATGGCAGGCGGACACGGATCGAGAGACTTCAAATCTCCTTTGATATGCTCAAGAACAGTTTAACGTTTCCCCAAACATCTGTTCGAAGAGCAAAATCTCTTGACTTTTCAAATATAACTGAAAAACACCATCATACTCCTAAAATTCAGTTTTCTGTCATAAATTTGGTACTAAATCCCCCTGTAAACCCGTTCCACAATCCCTCCCGTGCACTCTGAAGATTTTTCGAGATACTTTAGTTACAAAGTGTTACACCTGAGGGCTCAGATATAAGTTGCTGACTGCGAAATTTCAACGTCTAGCAACCTATCCTCCTCTTGGACGACTTTTAACCTTGTATCGCTACAGTTAGTCAAAGAAGTCATTGCAAAACCTTCCACTTGCCCTCATGATACTATTCACTCACTTTATCTGAGGCAGATCATTGACACTGTAGGGCCGGGACTTGTGTTCAAGACCGAGATCGAGTTCAAGACCGAGATCGAGTTCAAGACCGAGATCGAGTTCAAGACCGAGTCCGAGATTGAGTTCAAGAACGAGTCCGAGATTGAGTTAAAGACCGAGTCCGAGATCGAGTTCAAGACCGAGATCGAGTTCAAGACCGAGACTGAGTCCGAGACCGAGATCGAGTTCAAGACCGAGTCCGAGACCGAGTTCAAGACCGAGTCCGAGACCGAGTTCAAGACCGAGTCCGAGATTGAGTTCAAGGCAGAGTCCAAGATCGAGTTCAAGACCGAGTCTGAGATCGAGTTCAAGTCCGAGTCTGAGATCGAGTTCAAGACCGAGATCGAGTTCAAGACCGAGATTGAGTTCAAGACCGAGACTGAGACCGAGATCGAGTTCAAGACCCAGACCGAGTTCAAGACCGAGTCCGAGTTCAAGACCGAGACTGAGTCCGAGACCGAGTCCGAGATTGAGTTCAAGACCGAGTCCGAGTCTGAGATCGAGTTCGAGACCGAGACAGAGTTCAAGACCGAGACCGAGTCCGAGATTGAGTTCAAGACCGAGATTGAGTTCAAGACCGAGTCCGAGTTCAAGACCGAGTCCGAGTTCAAGACCGAGACCGAGTCCAAGAACGAGTCCGAGATTGAGTTCAAGTCCGAGTCTGAGATCGAGTTCAAGACCGAGACCGAGATCGAGTTCAAGACCGAGACCGAGATCGAGTTCAAGACTGAGTCCAAGACCGAGTTCAAGACCGAGACCCGAGTTCAAGACCGAGATCGAGTTCAAGACCGAGACCGAGTCCGAGTTCAAGACCGTTCAAGACCGAGTCCGAGATCGAGTTCAAGACCGAGATCGAGTTCAAGACCGAGATCGAGTTCAAGAACGAGATCGAGTTCAAGACCGAGACCGAGTCCGAGATCGAGTTCAAGACCAAGATCGAGTTCAAGACCGAGACCGAGATTGAGTTCAAGACCGATACCGAGTCCGAGATCGAGTTCAAGACCGAGTCTGAGATCGAGTTCAAGACCAAGATCGAGTTCAAGACCGAGACCGAGATCGAGTTCAAGACCGAGACCGAGATCGAGTTCAAGACTGAGTCCAAGACCGAGTTCAAGACCGAGACCCGAGTTCAAGACCGAGATCGAGTTCAAGACCGAGACCGAGTCCGAGTTCAAGACCGAGACCGAGTTCAAGACCGAGATCGAGTTCAAGACCGAGATCGAGTTCAAGACCGAGATCGAGTTCAAGAACGAGATCGAGTTCAAGACCGAGACCGAGTCCGAGATCGAGTTCAAGACCAAGATCGAGTTCAAGACCGAGACCGAGATTGAGTTCAAGACCGATACCGAGTCCGAGATCGAGTTCAAGACCGAGTCCGAGATCGAGTTCAAGACCAAGATCGAGTTCAAGACCGAGACCGAGATTGAGTTCAAGACCGATACCGAGTCCGAGATCGAGTTCAAGACCGAGTCTGAGATCGAGTTCAAGGCAGAGTCCAAGATCGAGTTCAAGACCGAGACCGAGATTGAGTTCAAGACCGATACCGAGTCCGAGACTGAGTTCAAGACCGAGTCTGAGTCCAAGATCGAGTTCAAGACCGAGTCTGAGATCGAGTTCAAGGCAGAGTCCAAGATCGAGTTCAAGGCAGAGTCCAAGATCGAGTTCAAGGCAGAGTCCAAGATCGAGTTCAAGGCAGAGTCCAAGATCGAGTTCAAGACCGAGTCCGAGATTGAGTTCAAGGCAGAGTCCGAGATCGAGTTCAAGACCGAGTCCGAGATCGAGTTCAAGACCGAGTCCGAGATCGAGTTCAAGACCGAGTCCGAGATCGAGTTCAAGACCGAGTCCGAGATCGAGTTCAAGACCGAGATCGAGTTCAAGACCGAGTCCGAGACTGAGTTCAAGGCCGAGTCAGAGTCCGAGATCGAGTTCAAGACCGAGTCCGAGATCGAGTTCAAGACCGAGATCGAGTTCAAGACCCACACCGAGTCCGAGATCGAGTTCAAGACCGAGTCCGAGATCGAGTTCAAGACCGAGACCGAGTTCAAGACCGAGATCGAGTTCAAGACTGAGTTCAAGACCGAGTCCGAGATCGAGTTCAAGACCGAGTCCGAGATCGAGTTCAAGACCGAGATCGAGTTCAAGGCCGAGTCAGAGTCCGAGATCGAGTTCAAGACCGAGACCGAGATCGAGTTCAAGACCGACACCGAGTCCGAGATCGAGTTCAAGACCGAGTCCGAGATCGAGTTCAAGACCGAGTCTGAGTCCAAGATCGAGTTCAAGACCGAGACCGAGATCGAGTTCAAGACCGAGTCTGAGTCCAAGATCGAGTTCAAGACCGAGTCTGAGATCGAGTTCAAGACCGAGTCCGAGATTGAGTTCAAGACCGAGTCCGAGATCGAGTTCAAGACCGAGTCCGAGATCGAGTTCAAGACCGAGTCCGAGATCGAGTTCAAGACCGAGATCGAGTTCAAGACCGAGATCGAGTTCAAGACCGAGTCCGAGACTGAGTTCAAGGCCGAGTCAGAGTCCGAGATCGAGTTCAAGACCGAGTCCGAGATCGAGTTCAAGACCGAGATCGAGTTCAAGACCCACACCGAGTCCGAGATCGAGTTCAAGACCGAGTCCGAGATCGAGTTCAAGACCGAGATCGAGTTCAAGACCGAGACCGAGATCGAGTTCAAGACCGACACCGAGTCCGAGATCGAGTTCAAGACCGAGTCCGAGACCGAGTTCAAGACCGAGACCGAGTCCGAGATCGAGTTCAAGACCGAGTCCGAGATCGAGTTCAAGACCGGGATCGAGTTCAAGACCGAGACCGAGTCCGAGACTGAGTTCAAGGCCGAGTCAGAGTCCGAGATCAAGTTCAAGACCGAGTCCGAGATTGAGTTCAAGACCGAGTCCGAGATCGAGTTCAAGACCGAGACCGAGTTCAAGACCGAGACCGAGTCCGAGTCCAAGATCGAGTTCAAGACCGAGTCCGAGATCGAGTTCAAGACCGAGTCCGAGATTGAGTTCAAGACCGAGTCCGAGATCGAGTTCAAGACCGAGTCCGAGATTGAGTTCAAGACCGAGTCTGAGATTGAGTTCAAGACCGAGTCCGAGATTGAGTTCAAGACCGAGTCCGAGATCGAGTTCAAGACCGAGATCGAGTTCAAGACCGAGACCGAGTTCAAGACCGAGATCGAGTCAGAGACCGAGATTGAGTTCAAGACCGAGATCGAGTCAGAGACCGAGATTGAGTTCAAGACCGATACCGAGTCCGAGACTGAGTCCAAGATCGAGTTCAAGACCAAGTCCGAGTACTACAACACTGTTTATATTAAGGTCTTTAAAATGCTGAGATATAGTGAACACGTATAGTTTGTCCTGTCAGACACTCTGAGAGATCTTGTGCTGACAGACAGAGCCTAACGTACTCGCGCTGTTTAATGCGTTTGAGATGTGGGGCTTTCCTCAGTGCATAACTCACGTCACAGGGATATTCTCCATCTGTAAAAGAGAGAAAGTCATGCTAATACGTCCATTTCACTGTCAGGAGACGACGAGCTTCTGCATGTGAATCTCCGCTCAAACTCAGGCTTCCGTGCATGAGCGCCAAACAGACGGAGCGCAATAGAACGCAATAACTCTGACTAAAGTATACATATTTCTAAAATATTTGTTGTTGGACAATAAATGTGCCATATGTGGAATTTTTAATCTGCAAGTATGTGTATTTTTATGAACGTGACCATTGTAATGGGGTAATCAAATACAGGCTAATAGGCTTTTGTTTTTATTTTCATTATTAGTTTAGTGAATTGAAAAACTCAATTATTAATACATGCCTACATTACACTCGCTGTATTTGTTTATAGCCTTCAATATCAACATTGTTTTAGGACATCATTGCGCAGGATGTGAAATAAAATTATTATTAAAATAAATACAGTTTTTTTAATCCAAATAGAAAAACGTAGAAAATAGCGGGATATATACCGTGTATCGCCATTCAACCAAAAAATACAGAGATATGATTTTTTTGGCCATATCGCCCAGCCCTGTTAAGTGTCCTGAAATGAAGAGTGTTATGCAGAAACCCCATTTAAAGGCATATTAAAATGTTCACTGTATAATGAATAATATTTGTGATTATTTAGTACCCTGTTAAAACAATAGTTACATTACATAATTACCAGTGATCAGTGAGCTAACAAATCAGTGAAGCATAAAAATCCTGATCGGAGCATCCCTACTCGATACAGTGTTGCAGACGCTGATGTGATCACACGTGTCTGTTACATGTGTGTCTGTTACATGTGTCTGTTACATGTGTGTCTGTTGCATGTGTGTCTGTTACATGCATGTCTGTTACATGTGTCTGTTACATGTGTGTCTGTTACATGTGTCTGTTACATGTGTGTCTGTTGCATGTGTGTCTGTTACATGCGTGTCTGTTGCATGTGTGTCTGTTACATGCGTGTCTGTTACATGTGTCTGTTACATGTGTGTCTGTTACATGTGTCTGTTACATGTGTGTCTGTTACATGTGTCTGTTACATGTGTGTCTGTTACATGTGTCTGTTACATGCGTGTCTGTTACATGTGTCTGTTACATGTGTCTGTTACATGTGTCTGTTACATGTGTGTCTGTTGCATGTGTGTCTGTTACATGCGTGTCTGTTACATGTGTCTGTTACATGTGTGTCTGTTACATGTGTGTCTGTTACATGTGTCTGTTACATGTGTGTCTGTTGCATGTGTGTCTGTTACATGCGTGTCTGTTACATGTGTCTGTTACGTGTGTCTGTTACATGTGTGTCTGTTGCATGTGTGTCTGTTACATGCGTGTCTGTTACATGTGTCTGTTACATGTGTGTCTGTTACATGTGTCTGTTACATGTGTGTCTGTTGCATGTGTGTCTGTTACATGCGTGTCTGTTACATGTGTCTGTTACATGTGTGTCTGTTACATGTGTCTGTTGCATGTGTGTCTGTTACATGCGTGTCTGTTACATGTGTCTGTTACATGTGTGTCTGTTACATGTGTCTGTTACATGTGTGTCTGTTACGTGTGTCTGTTACATGTGTCTGTTACATGTGTGTCTGTTACATGTGTCTGTTACATGCGTGTCTGTTACATGTGTCTGTTACATGTGTGTCTGTTGCATGCATGTCTGTTACATGCGTGTCTGTTACATGTGTGTCTGTTACATGTGTGTCTGTTACATGTGTCTGTTACATGTGTGTCTGTTGCATGCATGTCTGTTACATGCGTGTCTGTTACATGCGTGTCTGTTACATGCGTGTCTGTTACATGCGTGTCTGTTGCATGCGTGTCTGTTGCATGCGTGTCTGTTGCATGCGTGTCTGTTACATGCGTGTCTGTTACATGCGTGTCTGTTACATGTGTCTGCTGCATGTGTGTCTGTTACATGCGTGTCTGTTACATGTGTCTGTTACATGTGTGTCTGTTACATGCGTGTCTGTTACATGTGTGTCTGTTACATGCGTGTCTGTTACATGTGTCTGTTACATGTGTGTCTGTTGCATGCGTGTCTGTTACATGTGTGTCTGTTACATGCGTGTCTGTTACATATGTCTGCTGCATGTGTGTCTGTTACATGCGTGTCTGTTAAATGCATGTCTGTTACATGTGTCTGTTACATGTGTGTCTGTTACATGTGTGTCTTTTACATGAGTGTCTGTTACATGTGTCTGTTACATTTGTGTCTGTTGCATGCGTGTCTGTTACATGCGTGTCTGTTACATGCGTGTCTGTTACATGTGTCTGTTACATTTGTGTCTGTTGCATGCGTGTCTGTTACATGCGTGTCTGTTACATGCGTGTCTGTTACATGCGTGTCTGTTACATGCATGTCTGTTACATGTGTCTGTTACATGCGTGTCTGTTACATGTGTGTCTGTTGCATGCGTGTCTGTTACATGTGTGTCTGTTGCATGTGTGTCTGTTACATGTGTGTCTGTTACATTTGTGTCTGTTGCATGCGTGTCTGTTACATGCGTGTCTGTTACATGCGTGTCTGTTACATGCGTGTCTGTTACATGCATGTCTGTTACATGTGTCTGTTACATGCGTGTCTGTTACATGTGTGTCTGTTGCATGCGTGTCTGTTACATGTGTGTCTGTTGCATGTGTGTCTGTTACATGTGTGTCTGTTACATGCGTGTCTGTTACATGTGTGTCTGTTGCATGAGTGTCTGTTGCATGAGTGTCTGTTGCATGTGTGTCTGTTGCATGTGTGTCTGTTACATGAGTGTCTGTTGCATGCGTGTCTGTTGCATGTGTGTCTGTTACATGCGTGTCTGTTGCATGCGTGTCTGTTACATGTGTGTCTGTTGCATGTGTGTCTGTTACATGTGTGTCTGTTACATGTGTGTCTGTTGCATGTGTGTCTGTTGCATGTGTGTCTGTTGCATGTGTGTCTGTTGCATGTGTGTCTGTTACATGAGTGTCTGTTGCATGCGTGTCTGTTACATATGTGTCTGTTGCATGCGTGTCTGTTACATGCGTGTATGTTACATGTGTCTGTTGCATGCGTGTATGTTACATGTGTCTGTTGCATGCGTGTCTGTTACATGCGTGTATGTTACATGTGTCTGTTGCATGCGTGTCTGTTACATGCGTGTCTGTTGCATGCGTGTCTGTTACATGTGTGTCTGTTGCATGCGTGTCTGTTACATGCGTGTCTGTTACATGCGTGTCTGTTACATGCGTGTCTGTTACATGCGTGTCTGTTACATGCGTGTCTGTTACATGTGTCTGTTACATGTGTGTCTGTTGCATGTGTGTCTGTTACATGCGTGTCTGTTACATGCGTGTCTGTTACATGTGTCTGTTACATGTGTGTCTGTTACATGTGTGTCTGTTACATGCGTGTCTGTTACATGTGTGTCTGTTACATGCGTGTCTGTTACATGCGTGTCTGTTACATGTGTGTCTGTTACATGCGTGTCTGTTGCATGTGTGTCTGTTGCATGCGTGTCTGTTTCATGTGTGTCTGTTACATGCGTGTCTGTTACATGCGTGTCTGTTACATGTGTGTCTGTTACATGTGTCTGTTGCATGTGTGTCTGTTGCATGCGTGTCTGTTACATGCGTGTCTGTTACATGTGTGTCTGTTACATGCGTGTCTGTTACATGTGTGTCTGTTACATGCGTGTCTGTTACATGTGTGTCTGTTGCATGCGTGTCTGTTACATGTGTGTCTGTTACATGCGTGTCTGTTACATGTGTCTGCTGCATGTGTGTCTGTTACATGCGTGTCTGTTACATGTGTCTGTTACATGTGTGTCTGTTACATGCGTGTCTGTTACATGTGTGTCTGTTACATGTGTGTCTGTTACATGCGTGTCTGTTAAATGCATGTCTGTTACATGTGTCTGTTACATGCGTGTCTGTTACATGAGTGTCTGTTACATGAGTGTCTGTTACATGTGTCTGTTACATGTGTGTCTGTTGCATGCGTGTCTGTTACATGCGTGTCTGTTACATGCGTGTCTGTTGCATGTGTGTCTGTTGCATGTGTCTGTTACATGTGTGTCTGTTGCATGTGTCTGTTACATGCGTGTCTGTTACATGTGTCTGTTACATGTGTGTCTGTTGCATGCATGTCTGTTACATGCGTGTCTGTTACATGTGTGTCTGTTACATGTGTGTCTGTTACATGTGTGTCTGTTACATGTGTGTCTGTTGCATGCATGTCTGTTACATGCGTGTCTGTTACATGCGTGTCTGTTACATGCGTGTCTGTTACATGCGTGTCTGTTACATGTGTCTGTTACATGTGTGTCTGTTGCATGCGTGTCTGTTACATGCGTGTCTGTTACATGCGTGTCTGTTACATGTGTCTGCTGCATGTGTGTCTGTTACATGCGTGTCTGTTACATGTGTCTGTTACATGTGTGTCTGTTACATGTGTGTCTGTTACATGCGTGTCTGTTACATGCGTGTCTGTTACATGCGTGTCTGTTAAATGCATATCTGTTACATGTGTGTCTGTTACATGTGTGTCTGTTACATGTGTCTGTTACATGTGTGTCTGTTGCATGCGTGTCTGTTACATGTGTGTCTGTTACATGCGTGTCTGTTACATATGTCTGCTGCATGTGTGTCTGTTACATGCGTGTCTGTTAAATGCATGTCTGTTACATGTGTCTGTTACATGTGTGTCTGTTACATGTGTGTCTGTTACATGAGTGTCTGTTACATGTGTCTGTTACATTTGTGTCTGTTGCATGCGTGTCTGTTACATGTGTGTCTGTTACATGCGTGTCTGTTACATGCATGTCTGTTACATGTGTCTGTTACATGCGTGTCTGTTACATGTGTGTCTGTTGCATGCGTGTCTGTTACATGTGTGTCTGTTGCATGTGTGTCTGTTACATGTGTGTCTGTTACATGCGTGTCTGTTACATGTGTGTCAAGTCAAGTCAAGTCAACTTTATTTATATAGCGCTTTTAACAATGTAGATTGTTTCAAAGCAGCTTTACAGTGTTAAACAGCAAAATAATGCAGCCTAATTTTATTCAGCTTTATAGCCATTTGATGTCATCAGTTCATTTCAATTTCCATACGGTGACAGTGTGGGCTTTAGATCAATAATTAGATCAGTAATTTAGTTTACATGGTTAAATTAGTTTATTAATTAGATTTATTTCGATGTTTAGTTGAAGAATATAGTGTCCCCAACTGAGCACGCCAAGCCAGAGGCAACAGTGGCAAGGAAACCAAAACCCCATTAGGTGACCTAATGGAGAAAAATAAACCTTGGGAGAAACCAGGCTCAGTCGGGGTGCCAGTTCTCCTCTGGCCAATTTACAAACAACGTATTATTATTATTATTCTGGCTGCTTTACAGGTCAGAGGTCATAATAGATCGGAATATTCAAAGGACCGGAGGCAACACGCTGGAGACGGGTTTATTGAGGATGATGTTGATTAAATAATTATTAAAGTGCAATATTCGAATGATCGGAGGCAACACGCTGGAGACAGGTTTATTGCGGATGACATATCGATTTAAGTATTATTTAATGATAATATTCGAACAATCGGAGTCATCACACTGGTGACGGGTTTATTTAGATGCCGTGTCGATGAGGCAGTTGCAGGGGGAGGATAATTGACACGGTCTCTCAGACACTTCGGGGTCCTGTGTTGGTCTTCTCTGGTCCACCATCTGATTAGGATACGGCCCAGATCTGGCTGACTGCAGTAAACCTCGGGATAAAACAGAGAGAATATCATTAGCGTAGATGCCATTCTTCTGATGATGTAACGAGTACATCAGGTGTTATGGGAAGTGTTCCCGGTTCCGGCTGACCTAGTTAATGCAGCCTAACAATCAATTAATTGATAAAGTGTTTTATGTGTATGCCACAGTAAAGAGATGTGTTTTTAGTCTAGATTTAAACTGACAGAGTGTGTCTGCTTCCCGAACAGTGCTAGGAAGACTGTTCCAGAGTTTAGGAGCTAAATAGGAAAAGGATCGACCGCCTGCAGTTGATTTGGATATTCTCGGTATTAACAACTGGCCAGAATTTAGAGATCGCAGTAGACGTGATGGAGTATAATATGTTAAGAGCTCGCCCAAGTATTGGGGAGCTAAACCATTTAGTGCTTTGTAAGTAATAAGCAAGATTTTAAAATGTATGCGATGTTTAATAGGTAGCCAGTGCAATGTTGACAGAACTGGGCTAATATGGTCATACTTCCTGGTTCTAGTAAGAACTGGAGCTGCTGCGTTTTGGACCAGCTGGAGTTTATTTATTAAGCGAGCAGGGCAACCACCCAATAGAGCATTACAATAATCTAGCCTTGAGGTCATGAACGCATGAACTAACTGTTCAGCATTTTGCATTGAGAGCATGTGCCGTAATTTTGATATATTTTTAAGATGGTAGAAAGCAGTTTTACAGATGCTAGAAACGTGGCTTTCAAACGAAAGATTGGTATCAAAGAGCACACCCAGGTTCCTCACTGACGACGAAGACTTGACAGAGCAGCCATCAAGTGTTAGACAGTATTCTAGGTTACTACTTGTGGAGCTTTTTTGTCCAATAATTAAAAATTCAGTTTTTTCTGAATTGAGTTGCAGGAAATTACCAGTCATCCAATGTTTTATGGCGGCTATGCATTCCGTTAATCTTGTGAATTGGTAAATTTCTTCAGGGCGTGAAGAAATATAGAGCTGAGTATCGTCAGCATAACAATGAAAACTAATGCCATGCTTCCTAATAATATCTCCCAGTGGTAGCATGTACAGGGTGAAGAGTAGCGGTCCTAGCACTGAGCCTTGTGGTACTCCATACTGAACTTGCGATCGGTGTGACATCTCTTCATTTACTGCTACAAACTGATAACGGTCGCATAGGTATGATTTAAACCATGATAAAGCAATTCCACTAATACCTACATAATTTTCGAGTCTATTCAAAAGAATGTTGTGGTCGATGGTATCAAATGCAGCGCTAAGATCGAGTAACACTAATAGAGAGATACAGCCACGATCGGATGATAAGAGTAAATCATTTGTAACTCTGATGAGAGCAGTCTCAGTACTATGATACGGTCTAAATCCTGACTGGAAATCCTCACAGATACCATTTCTTTCTAAAAAGGAACATAATTGTGAAGACACTGCCTTTTCAAGTATTTTTGACAGAAAGGGTAGATTTGAGATTGGTCTATAATTGACTAATTCTGTAGGATCAAGTTGCGGTTTTTTAATAAGTGGTTTAATAATAGCCAACTTAAAAGTTTTCGGTACATATCCTAATGACAAAGATGAATTAATGATATTAAGAAGAGGATCTATGACCTCTGGTAGCATCTCTTTTAATAGCCTAGTCGGTACAGGGTCAAGCATACATGTTGTTGATTTTGATGATTTAACGAGTTTAGCCAATTCTTCTTCTCCTATAGCAGTGAATGATTGTAATTTTTCCTCAGTGACACTACAATGCTCTGTCTGATGTGATACTGTAGTAGACGGCTGCATGGTTAAAATTTTCTTCCTAATATTATCAATTTTACATGTGAAGAAGTTCATAAAGTCATTACTGCTGTGCTGTTTACAATCATCAGAAGTTGAAGCTTTATTTTTGGTTAATTTAGCCACTGTATCGAATAAATACCTTGGGTTGTGTTTGTTTTCTTCCAAGAGAGTTGAGAAATAAGCGGATCTAGCAGTTTTTACGGCCTTTCTGTATGCGATCATGTGCTCTTTCCACGAATTTCGAAAGACCTCTAGTTTTGTTTTCTTCCAGCTGCGCTCCATTTTTCTGGCTGCTGTTTTAAGGGCCCGGGTGTGCTCGTTGTACCACGGCGTTGGACTATTTTCTTTAATCTTCTTTAAGCGCAGAGGAGCAACTGTGTCTAAAGTACTGGAAAAGAGAGAGTCAATAGTTTCTGTTGCAACATCGAGTTCTTCTATGCTATCTGGGTTGCTGAGGAGATGATACTGATGAGGAAGAGTATTTAAAAAGCAATCTTTAGTAGCGGCAGTGATTGTCCTGCCATTTTTGAAACGAGGGGGCGGCTTTGCAACTTTAGCTAAATTAAGTATACAAGATACTAAGTAATGATCTGAGATGTCATCGCTCTGCTGCAGAATTTCAACGGTATCAACATTAATTCCATGTGACAATATTAGGTCTAAAGTATGATTATGGCGATGAGTGGGTCCTGACACGTGTTGCCTAACTCCAATAGAGTTTAGTGTATCTTTAAATGCTAATCCTAATACGTCTTTTTCGTTGTCTACATGGATATTAAAATCACCAACAATTAGTACTTTATCTACGGCCAGTACTAATTCTGATAGAAAGTCAGCAAATTCTTTGATAAAGTCTGTATTATGCCCTGGTGGCCTGTATACAGTAGCTAACACCAATGTTGAACGGGTTTTGTCATGTACACTACATAGCGTTACATAAAGCACCAAAACTTCGAAGGAATTATATTTGAAACTAGACTTCTGAGTAATACTGAAGATATTATTATAAATTACAGCAACCCCTCCCCCTTTACCTTTCAGACGCGGCTCATGTTTATAACAATAATCTTGGGGGGTGGACTCATTTAAAGTAATGTAGTCGTCAGGTTTTAGCCAGGTTTCTGTCAAACAGAGCACATCTAGATTATTATCTTTAATAATATCATTAACAATAAGCGCTATTGGGGAAAGGGATCTAATATTCAGCAACCCAAGCTTTATCAATTGTTCATCTGTATTATTTCTTTTGTTTATTTGTTGGACATCAATTAAATTTTTACTGTTGAATGGTTTTGATGTTTTTTTGTATTTACTAATTCGGGGAACAGACACAGTCTCTATATGATAATATCTAGGTGAAAGAGTCTCTATGTGCTGGGATTTATCTGACTCCGGTGACGTGAGACAGCTAGCAGACGGACGGTTTAGCCAGTTTGTCTGCTTCCTGACCTGGGCCCTAGTGAGTCAAGGTTTAGCTCTAAGACTATGTGCCAAATTACTAGAGAGAAGAGCGGCACCACCCCAGGAGGGATGGATGCCATCCTTCTTCAACAGGTCAGGTCTGCCCCAAAAACTTTTCCAATTGTCTATGAACCCTATGTTATTTTGCAGACACCACTTAGACAACCAGCCATTGAGTGATGATAGCCTGCTAACTATCTCATCACTCCTTCCAACGGGGAGCGGACCAGAACAATAAACAGCCTCTGACATCGTACTAGCGAGTTCACACACCTCTTTAATGTTAATTTTGGTGATCTCCGACTGGCGAAGTCGAACATCATTAGTGCCGACGTGAATAATAATCTTAGAGAATTTACGATTAGCTTTAGCCAGCACTTTTAAATTTGCTTTGATGTCAGGCGCTCTGGCTCCCGGTAAACAAGTGACTATGGTGGCTGGTATCTTCACATTCCGTGTAATAGAATCGCCAATGACTAGGGCACTTTCAACAGGATACTCAGTGGGTGCTTCACTGAGAGGGGAGAACCTGTTTGATGTTCTAACCGGAACGGAAAAGCGGTTTTTTGGTCTGCGACTATGCTGCCTCACTGTCACCCAGTTGCCCTGCTGCGAGGGCCCTGCAGCCGGAACCGAAGAATGTACAGAGTTCACTAAGCTATTCACATCCAAATCAGTGTCTAAAGCTGTTTCATCCTCACTACTCTCAGATAAAGTATGGATGCGTGTTTCTAATTCTGAAATCTTCTCCGTCAGCCTAACTATCTCCTTACATTTATCACATGTGAAGCCCTGTTCGCCAGCGGAGAAGCCTATACTAAACATGCAGCATGAAGTGCAAGTGATAATGACAGGAGAAGACATGACTTACCGTATTTGTTGATTAATCCAATTTACCACTTACCACAATCGTATGCTGGACACTATTTACTAATCCAACTAATGAACTCAGAGAGCAGGAGACCCGGGTGCAGAGATGACAAGCTAACAGGCTAGCGAAATGCTAACGTGTGATGGTGATTTAGATTAAAAGCTAGCGATGTCAAATTTAACGTGATAGGCAATTTTTAAACAATTTATGGTGATGAGTAAGTTATATTTAGCAGTAGAATAAAGAGGAAATATCAAGATAAAGATTCAAACGTGAGCAAGGCTGTACAGAGCTACAAACAGGCACACAGGAGGCACACAGGAGGCACACAGGAGACAGGAGCAATCGATCAGGCAGGCAGGATCAGGCAGGAGCAATCCAATCAGGCAGGAGCAATCCTCCTGATTGTGTCCTCCTGATAACAGTGTGTCTGTTGCATGAGTGTCTGTTGCATGTGTGTCTGTTGCATGTGTGTCTGTTACATGAGTGTCTGTTGCATGCGTGTCTGTTGCATGCGTGTCTGTTACATGCGTGTCTGTTGCATGCGTGTCTGTTACATGTGTGTCTGTTGCATGTGTGTCTGTTACATGTGTGTCTGTTACATGTGTGTCTGTTGCATGTGTGTCTGTTGCATGTGTGTCTGTTGCATGTGTGTCTGTTGCATGTGTGTCTGTTGCATGTGTGTCTGTTACATGAGTGTCTGTTGCATGCGTGTCTGTTACATATGTGTCTGTTGCATGCGTGTCTGTTACATGCGTGTATGTTACATGTGTCTGTTGCATGCGTGTATGTTACATGTGTCTGTTGCATGCGTGTCTGTTACATGCGTGTATGTTACATGTGTCTGTTGCATGCGTGTCTGTTACATGCGTGTCTGTTGCATGCGTGTCTGTTACATGTGTGTCTGTTGCATGCGTGTCTGTTACATGCGTGTCTGTTACATGCGTGTCTGTTACATGCGTGTCTGTTACATGCGTGTCTGTTACATGTGTCTGTTACATGTGTGTCTGTTGCATGTGTGTCTGTTACATGCGTGTCTGTTACATGCGTGTCTGTTACATGTGTCTGTTACATGTGTGTCTGTTACATGTGTCTGTTACATGTGTGTCTGTTACATGCGTGTCTGTTACATGTGTGTCTGTTACATGCGTGTCTGTTACATGCGTGTCTGTTACATGTGTGTCTGTTACATGCGTGTCTGTTGCATGTGTGTCTGTTGCATGCGTGTCTGTTTCATGTGTGTCTGTTACATGCGTGTCTGTTACATGCGT
This sequence comes from Romanogobio albipinnatus, assembly GCA_023566225.1. Taxonomy (NCBI): domain Eukaryota; kingdom Metazoa; phylum Chordata; class Actinopteri; order Cypriniformes; family Gobionidae; genus Romanogobio; species Romanogobio albipinnatus. The sequence goes on from CM042241.1 coordinate 73,050,069, forward strand.
GTCTGTTACATGTGTGTCTGTTACATGTGTCTGTTGCATGTGTGTCTGTTGCATGCGTGTCTGTTACATGCGTGTCTGTTACATGTGTGTCTGTTACATGCGTGTCTGTTACATGTGTGTCTGTTACATGCGTGTCTGTTACATGTGTGTCTGTTGCATGCGTGTCTGTTACATGTGTGTCTGTTACATGCGTGTCTGTTACATGTGTCTGCTGCATGTGTGTCTGTTACATGCGTGTCTGTTACATGTGTCTGTTACATGTGTGTCTGTTACATGCGTGTCTGTTACATGTGTGTCTGTTACATGTGTGTCTGTTACATGCGTGTCTGTTAAATGCATGTCTGTTACATGTGTCTGTTACATGCGTGTCTGTTACATGTGTGTCTGTTACATGAGTGTCTGTTACATGTGTCTGTTACATGTGTGTCTGTTGCATGCGTGTCTGTTACATGCGTGTCTGTTACATGCGTGTCTGTTACATGTGTCTGTTACATGCATGTCTGTTACATGTGTGTCTGTTACATGCATGTCTGTTACATGCATGTCTGTTACATGTGTCTGTTACATGCGTGTCTGTTACATGCGTGTCTGTTACATGTGTGTCTGTTGCATGCGTGTCTGTTACATGTGTGTATGTTACATGCGTGTCTGTTACATGCATGTCTGTTACATGTGTCTGTTACATGCGTGTCTGTTACATGTGTGTCTGTTGCATGCGTGTCTGTTACATGTGTGTCTGTTACATGCGTGTCTGTTACATGTGTGTCTGTTACACGTGTGTCTGTTACACGTGTGTCTGTTACATGTGTGTCTGTTACATGCGTGTCTGTTACATGAGTGTCTGTTACATGCGTGTCTGTTGCATGCGTGTCTGTTACATGTGTGTCTGTTGCATGTGTGTCTGTTACATGCGTGTCTGTTACATGCGTGTCTGTTGCATGTGTGTCTGTTGCATGTGTGTCTGTTGCATGTGTGTCTGTTACATGAGTGTCTGTTGCATGCGTGTCCGTTACATGTGTCTGTTGCATGCGTGTCTGTTACATGCGTGTATGTTACATGTGTCTGTTGCATGCGTGTATGTTACATGTGTCTGTTGCATGCGTGTCTGTTGCATGCGTGTCTGTTACATGCGTGT
>CM042241.1:73068703-73161203 GCA_023566225.1 Romanogobio albipinnatus
TAAGAGTGTAATTGATGATATTGCTCCTGTGAAAGTCAGAAAAAAGAGTGGCAAACAAAAAGCACCTTGGAGAAACTCAACAGCAGTGCAATTAATGAAAAGACAATGCAGGAAAGATGAGCGCATGTGGCGAAAGACAAAACTTGTAGTCCATTACAACATCTATAAAGACAGTCTTCGTGCTTTCAATGTGGAACTAGGCAAAGCTAGACAGACCTTCTTTTCAAATATTATAAACAGAAACATAAACAACACGCGCACTCTTTTTGCGACTGTAGAGAGACTAACAAACCCTCCGAGTCACATTCCCAATGAAATGCTCTCAGACAGCAAATGTAGTGAGTTTGCTTTCTTCTTCTCTGAGAAAATCAATAATATCAGAAATGCGATCAGCACATCCTTGAGTTGCTCTGGGGTGAGTCAGATCAGACCACAACCTCAGAAAGTTACTATGACTGATTTCCAAGCAATTGATGGTAAAATTTTAGAAGAAACGGTACAGCACCTAAAAACATCAACCTGCGCCCTTGACACACTCCCCACTCCTTTTTTCAAAAGTGTGTTTAACTGTCTAGAAGCAGATCTCCTAGAAGTGGTAAATGCCTCACTTCTTTCTGGGACTTTTCCAAACTCCCTTAAAACCGCAGTAGTTAAGCCTCTCCTGAAAAAGAGAAATCTGGATAACTCCATACTGAGCAACTACAGACCAATCTCAAATCTCCCCTTCATAGGCAAGATCATTGAAAGAGTTGTTTTCAGTCAGCTGAACAAATTCTTGAACTCAAACGGATACTTTGACAATTTTCAATCTGGTTTCCGACCGCATCACAGCACAGAGACAGCGCTCATAAAGATAATAAATGATATTCGCCTCAATACAGATACAGGCAAAACATCAATTCTGGTACTACTCGACCTCAGTGCTGCATTCGACACTGTTGACCACAACATACTTCTTGACAGGCTAGAAAATTGGGTTGGGCTTTCCGGAATGGTCCTCAAATGGTTCAGGTCATACTTAGAAGGGAGAGGTTATTATGTGAGTATAGGTGACCATAAGTCTGAGTGGACATCCATGACATGCGGAGTCCCACAAGGGTCAATTCTTGTTTCCAGGCATGCTCGTTCCACTCGTTCATGCTTTTATCACCAGCAGGGTGGACTATTGTAATGGTCTTCTCACCGGCCTTCCCAAAAAGACCATTAGACAGCTGCAGCTCATACAAAACGCTGCTGCCAGGATCCTGAGCAGAACCAGAAAATATGACCATATCACACCAGTCCTCAGGTCTTTACACTGGCTTCCAGTCACATTTAGGATCGATTTTAAAGTACTATTACTTGTATATAAGTCACTCAATGACCTAGGGCCTCAATACATTGCAGATATGCTGATTAAATACAAACCCAACAGATCACTCAGATCATCAGGATCAAGTCAGTTAGAAATACCAAGGGTTCACTCAAAGCAAGGAGAGTCTGCTTTTAGCTATTATGCCAGCCGTAGCTGGAACCAGCTTCCTGAACAGATCAGATGTGCTCCGACAGTAGCCGCTTTCAAATCCAGACTCAAAACACATCTGTGCACATCTGTCCAGACTCAAAACACATCTGTTCAGCTGTGCATTTACTGAATGAGCTGTGCTACTGTACGTCCGACTGATTGCACCTTATCTTATGCTTTTACTGAATGAGCGCTGTGCTCTGTCCGAACTGCCTGCACTTTAATTATGTTTCAATTTAACCCTGTTTTTAATTTTAATTTTACTTTTAATTTTATTTCTTTATTTTTTATTTCTTTTAATTCATATTATAACTGTTATACTGCGAATATTTTAACTTAATGTCTCTGTAAAGCACTTTGAATTGCCACTGTGTATGAAATGTGCTATACAAATAAACTTGCCTTGCCTAATGAGCGCTGAACACCCTGATCCACTGGAGCTCACCACTCCGAAAACGCCAGATCACATGTTCAGAGAGGAGCTCTCTTTATAAACAAACCACAGATTTGAGCTTTAAGCAACTACATTATCGCCTGAAAAAGTCTTAACTACGTTTTGTCACACATTAACATTAGCATTTTAACAAAAAAGACGTGTAAACACAGCCCATGTCAGCCATTTCACAACGAGACGAGCCGCTGGCAGAAGCCCCGCCCATGAGTCAACTCACGTCTGTTGTGAAGAGAATGTCACACGCGAATGAAGCGAGTAAACTCAATGTTCAAGCGTCCAACTTCACGCGAATAGCGCAAATTATTTGCGTCATTCGCGTCCGGTGTGAACGCACCATGAGACCGGATTCACAAAAAATTCTTAAGAATTAAATTATTCCTTACTGCCAATTTCTTCTTATTTTCTAACTTAAGAAAAAATATAAGAATATTTTGTATTCCCAAAAATTTGTATTCCCAAAAGCGCAACACAACGGGCTTTGAGGTGTTTTTCATTCAGCGAGTCTTCAGTAATACCTTTCAATAAAATAGCACCATATTACACCTTTTATTTTCTTCTTAAGTAAAAAATTAAGACGTTCTTAAGGAAATATTTGAGAACTTAAGAATTTTTCAAGAATTGCATTCTTACGAACTTCTTAAAATTTTCTTCCTAGAATTTTCTTAACTTCTTTCTTAAGAAGATTTTTGTGAATCCGGCCCCTGGCTCTGTGGTGGCTCTCTAGCCCGAGGAAAGGCAAACCGGTTTAAGGTCAGTCGAACCAACTCAGAACCGGCACTAGCACTAGCTCTGAACTAGCACCCGGTTCATCCTGGTGGAAAAGAGGTTTGAGATGCCATCTGTGACCCTTGACCCTTGACCTATCTGTGGCAATAGCCAACAATACGTCATATGGGTGAAAATTATCCACTTTTCTTTTATGCCAGAAATCATTAGGATATTAAGATCATGTTCCATGAATATGTTTGGTACATTTTCATATCATAAATCTATTATTAGTAGTAATATGCATCGCTAAGGACTTAATTTGCACAACTTTAAAGGAGATTTTCTTAATATTTAGATTATTTTGCACCCTCAGATTCCAGATTTTGTGGTTTTGTGGTCCGGGGTCACATTGGCAGTGGATTCAACAATCAAAGCCTGGTCTCCTCTCCTCTACTGTACCGTATATCGAGTGAAGCGCTTCACAAACAAGAGCAAATGTAGGGCGGGGCTTGAGTGTGTCTGAGGGGAATTGATTGGATGGCTGTGGTTTGCTATTGGCTGATCTCATGTGAGTGACAGGTTGATTTGCTGTCCTCTCATCTCTCCTGTAGGTGAACACATCCTTAAAAAAGACGAAGGGACCGAACAGCGGATGAAAGTGTCTAAAGTGCTGATGCACCCGCAGTACAACCACTCCAGCACAGACAGTGACATCGCCCTGCTGCGCCTGCTCAGCCCCGCCACGCTCGACCGCTTCGCCATCCCCGTGTGCCTTCCTCCCGCCAACGGCACATTCGGGCGCACGCTCGGGGCCGTCCGCATGTCCACGGTCAGCGGGTGGGGCCGGCTGACGCAGTCGGGGCCGTCATCTGTGGTTCTCCAGAGGCTGGATGTGCCGAGGGTCTCGCTGGACGAGTGCCGGGCGAGGTCGGGTCTGAAGGTGACCCGGAACATGCTGTGCGCCGGCTTCATCGAGGGCGGCCGCGACTCGTGTCAGGGCGACAGTGGAGGGCCGCTGGTCACCCGCTACAGGAACACCTGGTTTCTGACGGGGATCGTGAGCTGGGGGAAAGGCTGCGCGAGCGCCGGCGTCTACGGCATCTACACCCGCGTGTCCGTCTTCTTGGAGTGGATCATGAAGACTGTGGCCAGCGCATGAGTTTATGATTGTGTTGTTTAAGGGGAAGTGTGGGCCGATTTCATGTTCACAGTCACTGTAAGTCATCCACCTGTTATTAGGGGCCAAGCACCGAACGTACGATTTCTTATTATTATTCCGCCATTGTAGTCTATGGTAGCCCATAGAACCGTTTGCGGGAAAGTTATGAAATTTGGCACACAGTTAGAGGTCTGGCCCAACATTCACCACACCAATTTTGGAGTCTCTAACTCAATCCCTCTAGCGCCACCACCTGTCTAAAGTTTCACTCATGTTTATGTTAATAACTTTTGAACCCTAAGGGATAGAGACAAAATTAAATTTTTAATTAACCGAAAAACCTACTTTTGGGAACTCCTCCTAGGCTGTTGGTCCGATTTTCACAAAAATTGAACCAGATCATCTTCAGACCATGCTGACAAAAAGTTATGGAATTCAAGTTGATCCATACAACCGTTTGCAAACAACGCGCAAACAAATTTTACGTAGCGGTTGCGAAAACACACTTATATCTCCGCAAAGCTTTATCATATTCAAACCAAACTTGGTACATGTTATCACAAGCATGACTTGAGGCAACTTGCAGCGTTTCGGCATAGCGCCACCTACTGGTCCGGAGATACAAAAATGGCTATTTTTACTTATAACTTCTGAACTGTTAGATTCAGGACGGAATGCCGAGTCGTCTGATGTCCAATATTACCATATCAGCCATTTTAGCTGTCGGCCATTTTGAATTATGAGCTAAAATGCTGTATTTTATGAACGCATGAACGGATTGTTACGAAAATCGGTATGGGTCATCAGCACGATGCCCTGAAGAAGCCTGAGAAGTTTCGAAACAGCGCCACCTAGTGAAGATTTTTTTTTTCAAATGCTTATAACTTTGGGTGTGGTTGACTTATTTTCAGGTTTCGGCGTATGGTTTGTGCAGCGTGGTAAGTTAGGGCTTTAAAAACATTAGCTGATATATTTGAAACCGCTAGTCCGATCGAGACGAAACCAGCGTCAGAAGTTCATAAACATAGGTCGATAGCCATACGCTAATGCCCAAATGTCAAAATACTGATAGTAAGGGGGAGTAAAATCCAATCCAAAGTCATACACATGTATGGGCTCACTCTGAAGACACACACAAACAATGGTGGGATTGTGCCTCTTGGTGGCGCTATAATTAAACAAAATATGAAATTGCCTCTATACAACTCAATGTTTTAATGTGGGGTTTTAACATTTATGCTTAAAATTGCCTTTAATTGTCTTCACTCATTTTTTCAGTTGGTCTGCTGCTAGCTTCCTTGTTTGCTTCTGTTGCGCTTGGCCCCGGTATTGCTGCTTGTTTTAATGTGAACTTTGGGATATTGCATGTCAAAATGTTGGATGGAATTGCAGGGATGCACATGAATTATAAAAATGAGCTCAATTGATGCACATAAACTTTGACAAAAAACTTGGAATAGTGCATAAAACATTTGAAATAAAGCAACATTTCCCTCTCATGTGTTGAAGAGTGTGTTCAGAGGCCATGTCTGATTGAAATGCACAAAAATCAATTGAGGCGTATACATTTTTCCGATACGAAGACATGCGACAGAAACATATTTACCGACTAAATCCAGCAGAACCTCATGTGGTTGTAATTGTAAGTAGTAATTTCCTACAACTTAATTCTGAAAAAAAACTGAGATTCTAATTATTGGACCAAAACCCTCCGCCATGGGCGTCACTAGGCCCTTTTTAGGGGGGCTTCAGCACGCCCTAAGAAATGTGTGATTAACCTTTCAAACATATGAAACTGGCTTCGTCCCGTTTTTTAATCAGCGTGTTCTTCAATCCGCAGCGGCGTCGAGCAGAGCGCACGTCAACATAATTGAAAAACCAATCAAATCAGAGTAGGCGGGCTTTATGTTCACAGAAGCTGCTGAGGCTGAGCACGAATCTTAGCAGCGCGACTCGACGTCAAGTGCGAGATATGAAGCTAAACTAAACGTTTCATATTTGACAGCTGCTTCTTTAAATGTTAAACTCATGACAAAAATTCTGCCAAATTAATAAACTCTTGTCTAATTTCGCAATTTTGATTTGAAATAGGCCTGTGTAATGTCATTTATAATATAATTAACAAACAAGAAATATTAACAAAGCCGTTTTCTTCAGATTAGGCATAAGATTAATAGTAATGAATGTGTGCATATTGTGAATTCATTTAATAAATTTAGTTTCCTAGCTTTCCTGTTAGCCTCGAAAATGATTCATAAAGCTGCTTTCCTGTAGCTCAAGCAGTAGAGCGTGGCGCTAGCAACACCAAGGTCATGGGTTCGATTCCCCGGGAAAGCAAGAACTGACAAATTGTAAAATGTGTACCTTGAATGCAATGTAAGTCGCTTTGGATAAAAGCGTCTGCAAAATGCATAAATGTAAAACATAAATATCGGTTAAACGTGTGTTTACTTTCTTCACTGATGAAAATGGGAAAATGTATCAGTCATATCTGCCACTGACATGGTTTGCAAGCTGTTATGTCATTTTGTGGCGTTCAGAACATCTGACACGTGCAGATCATAGAAATCAACATTTTCTCGAGGGCCGTGCCCCCAAGATGAAACAATAAACAGCCAATATCCTAATATGCATACTAATAAGCTACTAGTTAATAGTGAGAATTGGACCCTAAACTAAAGTCTTACCAATTTTTTTTTCAATTGTTTTCTACTGCGCTCTCTAAACTCTGGCCAGTTGATCATACCGAGAATATCCAGATCAACTGCAGGCGGTCGATCCTTTTCCTATTTAGCTCCTAAACTCTGGAACTCTTCCTAGCATTGTTGGGGAAGCAGACACACTCTGTCAGTTTAAATCTAGACTAAACACACATCTCTTTACTGTGGCATACACATAAAACACTTTATTCCTCCAGAAGCGTGTGTGTGTGTGTGTGTGTGTGTGTGTGTGTGTGTGTGTGTGTGTGTGTGTGTGTGTGTGTGTGTGTGTGTGTGTGTGTGTGTGGGCATGTGTTTGTGAAATATCAGGACACAAATGTGTATAATGACATGGGTATTACAAAAAGAGGGTGAAATATGAGGACACACAGTGTGTGTGTGTGTGTGAGTGTGTGTGTGTGTGTGTGTGTGTGTGTGTGTGTGATGGGTAGGTTTAGGGGCAGTGTGTGTGTGTGTGTGTGTGTGTGTGTGATGGGTAGGTTTAGGGGCAGTGTGTGTGTGTGTGTGATGGGTAGGTTTAGGGGCAGTGTGTGTGTGTGTGTATGTGTGTGATGGGTAGGTTTAGGGGCAGTGTGTGTGTGTGTGTGTTTCGCCTGACGCTCTGAGTGTGTGTGTTTCGCCTGACGCTCTGAGTGTGTGTGTTTCGCCTGACACTCTGAGTGTGTGTTTCGCCTGACGCTCTGAGTGTGTGTGTTTCGCCTGACGCTCTGAGTGTGTGTGTTTCGCCTGAAGCTCTGAGTGTGTGTGTTTCGCCTGACGCTCTGAGTGTGTGTGTTTCGCCTGACACTCTGAGTGTGTGTTTCGCCTGACACTCTGAGTGTGTGTGTTTCGCCTGACGCTCTGAGTGTGTGTGTTTCGCCTGACACTCTGAGTGTGTGTGTTTCGCCTGAAGCTCTGAGTGTGTGTGTTTCGCCTGACACTCTGAGTGTGTGTGTTTCGCCTGAAGCTCTGAGTGTGTGTGTTTCGCCTGACACTTTGAGTGTGTGTGTTTCGCCTGACACTCTGAGTGTGTGTGTTTCGCCTGAAGCTCTGAGTGTGTGTGTTTCGCCTGACACTTTGAGTGTGTGTGTTTCGCCTGACACTCTGAGTGTGTGTGTTTCGCCTGAAGCTCTGAGTGTGTGTGTTTCGCCTGACACTTTGAGTGTGTGTGTTTCGCCTGACGCTCTGAGTGTGTGTGTGTGTGTTTCGCCTGACGCTCTGAGTGTGTGTGTTTCGCCTGAAGCTCTGAGTGTGTGTGTTTCGCCTGACACTTTGAGTGTGTGTGTTTCGCCTGAAGCTCTGAGTGTGTGTGTTTCGCCTGACACTTTGAGTGTGTGTGTTTCGCCTGACGCTCTGAGTGTGTGTGTTTCGCCTGACACTCTGAGTGTGTGTTTCGCCTGACACTCTGAGTGTGTGTGTTTCGCCTGAAGCTCTGAGTGTGTGTGTTTCGCCTGACACTTTGAGTGTGTGTATGTTTCGTCTGACACACTGAGTGTGTGTGTGTGTTTCGCCTGACGCTCTGAGTGTGTGTGTTTCGCCTGACGCTCTGAGTGTGTGTGTTTCGCCTGAAGCTCTGAGTGTGTGTGTTTCGCCTGACACTTTGAGTGTGTGTATGTTTCGTCTGACACACTGAGTGTGTGTGTTTCGCCTGACGCTCTGAGTGTGTGTGTTTCGCCTGACACTGAGTGTGTGTGTTTCGCCTGACACTCTGAGTGTGTGTGTGTTTCGCCTGACACTTTGAGTGTGTGTGTGTTTTGCCTGACACTCTGAGTGTGTGTGTGTTTCGCCTGACACTCTGAGTGTGTGTGTGTGAGTTGACACTCCTTTATGATGGAGGTAAAAGAGCCATTTTATTGCTGATATTTTGAGGCTGGAGGTGTTTCTCTTGAACACATGGGATGGAAATGCTGCTTTATTTGCAAATGTTTAATGTGATTTTCCAAGTTAAATTCACAACTTTGGATGGACTCCCCGAAGAGTGGCGCTTTCGTCTGAATCCAGTCATGAGTTTGGGCCGAGATAACGGTGTTCAGCCTCAGCAGTGTGAACAACATCTGGTCAAAAGATGACACACTTCACCTTTAAGGACACGTGTAAGCGAGTATATGTAATAAACACTGGCAGAACGTGATTAAAACGTGCATTAACAAATAAATGAGTTCCTTCTAGTGTTGTCCCGTGTCGTGGCGTCTCTGTGGTTCAGTGAGGGAGGGTTTGAGGGCTGGACAGTATTTAGACATCTGACCTTTGAACCTGCAGCACAGCACAAACTGAAGCTGGTCAACATGCGTCTCCTGTCAGAGCTTTACGTCCTCTTGAGTCTTTACGGGTGTCATTCGGCTACAGGTAACTAATCCAGCTATCGCAGTCGCAGGAGTGTTTATTATGAGTGTTAATGCAGTCTCGTGTGTTTGTGTGTGTGTGTGTGTGTGTGTGTGTGTGTTCAGTGTTCATGGAAAGGGACGGGGCTCATGAGCTTTTGATCCGGACCAAGCGGGCGAACTCCGGCTGGTTTGAGGAGCTGAAGATGGGTAATCTGGAGAGGGAGTGTCTGGAGGAGAAGTGCTCGTATGAGGAGGCGCGGGAGGTGTTCGAACACACGGAGGCTACGGTCAGTACTACACACACACACACACACACACACACACACGGTCAGGGTTTGATGCATGTTGGCTAGAAGACGAGTGTAGAGTTAAACAGCTTTTCCCAGCCTGAAGGATTGACGTCTATTTCTTTAGTGCAATGCCAGATTTACACTGAAGCGCTTCTGTATTTGTTTATGAAGGTACATTTAAGGAATTAATTTATAATTAATATTACAGAACCTTCTGATCTCACTGCAGAAAACTGATGTCGTTTTCCAGCGCTAATATCTCAAAGATGATTAAAATCAAGACACATTTACTAGAGGAGAGAAATGACTGAAGATTGGAAATCTTGTGAAAGTGATTTTATGATTAAAACATGAACAATATCTGCCCATGGGTTCTTATTTTAAGCTCAAACTGTGGGAGGAGCCGCTTGGACTCTATTAACCCTCTGGTGCTCTTCGGTTATTTCTGACCGGAACATTTTCTGTTTTGAAATGTTAAAAATCACAGCTTCATCAGAATGATATGAAACTTGGTGGCTTTTCTAGCATTAGGGATGTAAACACACAAACAAAATTGGGGTCATGATTCGAGCATGCTAATTGGTCGTAAAAAAATACTCCCACTTGTGCTCTTCGGTCAAAAATGACCACCATAGGAAATGAATGGGAAATCTGCAAAAAACAAAAACAATATTTCTAACAAACAAAAATATCTAAAACTTTATAATAAATAGTCTTTGAGATGTATATTCAAATCCATCAAAAAAAATCATTAAATGTGTTCAAAAGAGAACTAGTGAATTGTCAAGCCTCTCCACAGAGACCTCTAGTGGTCACACACATGACTGCAGGATTCCTTAAATCATTCCAAAAGAGGCTAATCTGCCTTCAGACTCATCATTGTGAAGGCCTAGTCTCTATTTTAACCTGAAATACTGCAATAATTAAATATTTTGTATAATTTTCAATGGCAAAAATAGACCATAATTATTGCATAAATATAAAAAAATACCATCAAATCATCTCAAAATACAAAATTAAAAAGAAAAAATATTATTGAAGAAAAAAAAATTGCAAAGGTTTTACTGGGGTGGAGGAAGTTTAATGTTTAGGTGTCCGGGAAGACGACCAATGCGACCCTAGAGGAAGAGCAGCCGAGGGTTAAGTCCAGCGGACGCCCTGTGTACTCTGATAGGGTTATAATGTATCTAGTGGCCAGTGCATGAACTGCAGTTTAAGGCCCTTCAGGAGAAACCGCTTGGTTTAAGACTCTTATAATGTGTACTCTGATGGGGTCGCCTGGAGTGTGTCACTAATGTCTAACCGATGTCTCCACACAGAATGAGTTCTGGACGATCTACGATGGTGAGTTTTGAAGATGTGTGACTTAAGGCATAAGTGACTGCGGGTGATTGAGAGGATCTGTGTGTGCGTCTGCAGTGAAGGATCACTGCGCATCGAACCCGTGTGAGAACGACGGGCTGTGCACGAGCCAGAGCGCCGAGGCCTACACGTGTCTGTGCGCGGCGGGCTTCAGCGGACGCACCTGTGAGCGCGGTGAGTGAGAGAGGCAAGGCTACCTTATTTATACAGCGCTTTAAACAATACAGATTCTTTCAGAGCAGCTTTACAGTGTTAATCAGATTCTGATTCAGCTGTATAGCCATTCCGGAGAAAACTGTAAATTATTACATTTAGTTTAACCCTCAAAGGACCTTCGGGACAAATGTGCGCAAAATCTTTTTTTTATTTTAATAAAAAAATACTTCCCTTAATCTGAGCGGTACAAGACTTGGCTACTTTTTTTAAGTTTGTCCCCTGAACACACAAAAAAATAAATTGACTCGATTTTATAATGTGAAGTGGTTGAAAAAGAAAATCCTTAATTGGGCCTTCGTGGACAAAAATGGGCACCCACAGGAATTAATGGGAATTTAATAGATTTCAGAGCTTTTTTTTTTTTTATTTGTCCAAAAAAATTCAATAAATCCAACACAATGCAGATCATACATACACATACATTAAGAGGCAAGTCTGTACAACATTCTGAATGTGGCACACACACACACACAGACACACACACACAAAGCATTCAATGACCCTATAACCCTATAATAAGCTTTTTTTTATCCAGTGTCACTCACACATACAAAAACAAACAATTGAATGAGCGAATGACAGAGAGCCACTGATTGGCACATTCAATGATTTAAATTTAATGATTTTGTTAAAAATAAATGATACATGATCTCCTACTGTGTCTTTTTCTTATTGCACGGTCAGATTTGTCTAAGCATGTTTTGGCATGTTTGTATAGTCTAAAAGAACGAAGATGTTTTTTTCTTTTCTTTTAATTTACAATTTTAACTTGTGATAAAATGTAAAACTTAAGAGGTTAAATTCGTTAAAACATTGGTTTATAAAGTTCAGCCTTTGTGCTTAATGTTGCCATTCTATTATTGCCACCTGGTGGCTACAGAAAAAATGTAATTTTATACCAACATAGGTCACCAGATGTCACCAAAGTCATCACTTCTTTAGGTTTTGGCTCTCTGAACATACTGGAATAGTTTTTTTTTTACTTAAGTTAAATTAATATTAAATATATTAAAAATTATATATAAAATAGATATATTTTACATAAAATTTGGTACTTTTAGTGGTAAATTAATTCAAAAATTCAACAAAAATAAAAAATAACTGCATAAATTGATAGTTTTTATATTATTGAAGATATTGATAAAACATTTATTTAAAAAAAAAATTGAGGTCACACCTCAGAAGTGTCCACGAAGGACCAATTAAGGGCTGTAATATGAAGGTCTTTTGAGGGTTAATAATTAGATTTATTTGGATATTTTGGATAAAATTTAGTGAAATGTAGAAATGTAGTGTCCCCAACTGAGCACGCCAAACCAAAACCCCATCAGGAGCAGAATGGAGGAAAATAAACCTTGGGAGAAACCAGGCTCAGTCGGGGGGGCAGTTCTCCTCTGGCCAATTAACAAACAGCGTAGTATTATTATTCTGGCAACTTTACAGGTCAGAGGTCATAATAGATCGGAATATTCGAACAATCGGAGTCATCCCGCCGGAGACGGGTTTATTGCGGGTGCCGTGATGATGAGGCAGTTTTAGGGGGAGTCTAATCACGCTCTCTCAGACACTTTGTCACATTGTTATGCTGACGATACTCAGCTCTATATTTCTTCAAGCCCTGAAGAAACTCACCAATTCACAAGATTAACGGAATGCAGAGCTGATATAAAACACTGATGACCGGTAATTTCCTGCAACTCAATTCAGAAAAAAATGAATTTTTAATTATTGGGAAAAAAAGCTAGTAAAAGTAAAAGTAGTGCCCTAGAATACTGTCTAACACTTGATGCTGCTCTGTCCAGTGCTCGTGGTCAGTGAGGAACCTGGGTGTGCTCTTTGATACCAATCTCTCGTTTGAAAGCCACGTTTCTAGCATCTGTAAAACTGCTTTCTACCATCTTAACAATATCTCTACATTACGGCTCATGCTCTCAGTGACAGTGAGTTGATGCGTTCATGAGCTGTAGATTATTGTAATGCTCTACTGGGTGGTTGCCCTGCTCGCTTAATAAATAAACTCCAGCTGGTCCAAAACGCAGCAGCTCCAGTTCTTACTGGAACCAGGAAGTATGACCATATTAGCCCAGTTCTGTCAACACTGCACTGGCTGCCTATTAAACATCGCATACATTTTAAAATCTTGCTTATTACTTACAAAGCACTAAATGGTTTATCTCCAGTACTTGAGCGAGCTCTTAACACATTATACTCCATCACGTCTACTGCGCTCTCTAAACTCTGGCCAGTTGATCATACCGAGAATATCCAAATCAACTGCAGGCGGTCGATCCTTTTCCTATTTAGCTCCTAAACTCTGGAACTCTTCCTAGCATTGTTGGGGAAGCAGACACACTCTGTCAGTTTAAATCTAGACTAAACACACATCTCTTTACTGTGGCATACACATAAAACACTTTCCCAATGAAATGATTGTTAGGCTGCATTAACTAGGTCAGCCGGAACCGGGAACACTTCCCATAACACCTGATGTACTCGTGACATCATCAGAAGAATGGCATCTACGCTAATGCTAGTCTCTCTGTTTATCCCGAGGTTTACTGCAGTCAGCCGGATCCGGGCCGGATCCAGATCAGATGCTGGACCTGCGCCCAGAGAAGACCAACACATGACCCTGAAGTGTCTGAGAGACCGTGATTAGACTCTCCCTGAAACTGCCTCATCGACACGGCATCCTCAATAAACCCGTCTCCAGCGGGATGACTCTAGTCCTTCGAATATTCTGATCTATTATGACCTCTGACCTGTAAAGTTGCCAGAATAATAATAATACGCTGTTTGTTAATTGGCCAGAGGAGAACTGCCCCCCCGACTGAGTCTGGTTTCTCCAAGGTTTATTTTCCTCCATTCTGCTCCTGATGGGGTTTTGGTTTCCTTGCCACTGTTGCCTCTGGCTTGGCGTGCTCAGTTGGGGACACTACATGTTCAACTAAACATTGAAATGAATCTAATTAATAAACTAATTTAACCATATAAACTAAATGACTGATCTAATTATTGATCTAAAGCCCACACTGTCACCGTATGGAAATTGAAATGAACTGATGACATCAAATGGCTATACAGCTGAATAAAATTATGCTGCATTATTTTCCTGTTTAACACTGTAAAGCTGCTTTGAAACAATCTACATTGTTAAAAGCGCTATATAAATAAAGCTGACTTGACATCAGGTGTTATGGGAAGTGTTCCCGGTTCCGGCTGACCTAGTTAATGCAGCCTAACAATCATTTCACTGAGAAAGTGTTTTATGTGCATTTAGTGTTTGAGTGAGTGGGAAGCCTAGTTTGAGGCCGCCATGCCTTATAGAATTTCTTTACACTCTCTTTAGTGCGGTCAACACTTTGATAACTTTGAGACGTTTATGAAGAGAATTAGCCGTTCAAATGAAAACCGTCCCGTCCTTGAAGTTCCAGAACAAACTCCTCAGGAACATTTCCTCCCAATCTTTGCCTCCTCAGAGATTAAAGGCGTGCCGGACTCCTGCCTGTATGATAACGGCCACTGCGAGCACTTCTGCACGGAGGAGGGCGGTCAGCGCAACTGTTCCTGTGCCCATGGATATTTCCTGGGGTCAAATGGTCAGAACTGCCTGACACACGGTGAGCACATCACGAAGCACACACTGACACGCTCCGTTCCACAGAGAAGATCATAACGGTCCGTGTGTTCCAGAGGCGTTCCCGTGTGGGAAGGTTCCTCTTCTTCAGGGCGGAGCTGCTGCCACTAACCTTCAGGATCTGAGGACTCGCATCGTTGGTGGAGCCGAGTGTCCTAAAGGTCACTGTCCGTGGCAGGTCAGCAGCAGCAGCAGTCACAGATGGGTCAGTCTGGACTGTACCGTCAATCATCTGTGTGTGTCTGTGTTTCTGTCTGCGTGCGTGTGTGTGCGTGTGTGTGTGTGTGTG
This sequence comes from Romanogobio albipinnatus, assembly GCA_023566225.1. NCBI lineage: Eukaryota > Metazoa > Chordata > Actinopteri > Cypriniformes > Gobionidae > Romanogobio > Romanogobio albipinnatus. The sequence continues at coordinate 73,083,346 of CM042241.1, forward strand.
TGCGTGTGTGTCTTTGTGTGTGTGTGTGTGTGTGTGTGTCTGCGTGTGTGTGTGTCTGTGCGTCTGTGTGTGTGTGTGTGTGTGTGTGTCTGTGTGTGTGTGTCTGTGTGTGTGTGTGTGTGTGTGTGTGTCTGTGTGTGTGTGTGTGTGTCTGTGTGTGTGTGTGTGTGTGTGTGTGTGTGTGTGTGTGTCTGTGTGTGTGTGTGTGTCTGTGTCTGTGTGTGTGTGTGTGTGTGTGTGTGTGTCTGTGTGTGTGTGTGTCTGTGCGTGTGTGTGTGTGTGTCTGTGTGTGTGTGTGTGTGTGTCTGTGCGTCTGTGTCTGTGTGTGTCTGTGCGTCTGTGTGTGTGTGTGTGTGTGTGTGTGTGTCTGTGTGTGTGTGTGTGTGTGTGTGTGTGTCTGTGCGTCTGTGTGTGTGTGTGTGTGTGTGTGTCTGTGTGTGTGTGTGTGTGTGTCTGTGCGTCTGTGTCTGTGTGTGTCTGTGTGTGTGTGTGTGTGTCTGTGTGTGTGTGTGTGTGTGTCTGTGTGTGTGTGTGTGTGTGTGTGTCTGTGTGTGTGTGTGTGTGTGTGTGTGTGTGTGTGTGTGTCTGCGTGTGTCTGTGCGTCTGTGTGTGTGTGTCTGTGTGTGTGTGTGTGTGTGTGTGTGTGTGTGTGTGTGTGTGGACAGGTGCTGCTGAAGTACGGGGAGAAGGGCTTCTGCGGAGGCGTGATCTACAGGCCGTCCTGGATCCTCACAGCTGCTCACTGCTTGGAAAAACTCAAAGTCAAGTTTCTCAAGATAGTCGCAGGTACAGTCGCTCTTTATTTAATGTTTAAAAATTTAATTTAATTTATAGCCGTACTGAAAGGGACTATGGATAATTGTTTCACCCACTATATTTCATGTAATATCTATGAATTTGATTGTGTTTATCCATTTGGTTGCGCCTGCAGAGAGACTCCGCCCACACGCTCTTCTGATTGGCTGTGATTCTGGTCGCGAGTGCAGTGCGCCTGCAAAGAGACTCCGCCCACACGCTCTTCTGATTGGCTGTGATTCTGGTCGCGAGTGCAGTGTGCCTGCAGGCGACTCCGCCCACACGCTCTTCTGATTGGCTGTGGTTGTGAGTGCAGTGCGCCTGCAGAGAGACTCCACCCACACGCTCTTCTGATTGGCTGTGATTCTGGTCGCGAGTGCAGTGTGCCTGCAGAGAGACTCCGCCCACACGCTCTTCTGATTGGCTGTGATTCTGGTCGCGAGTGCAGTGTGCCTGCAGGCGACTCCGCCCACACGCTCTTCTGATTGGCTGTGGTTGTGAGTGCAGTGCGCCTGCAGAGAGACTCCACCCACACGCTCTTCTGATTGGCTGTGATTTTGGTCGCGAGTGCAGTGGGCCTGCAGAGAGACTCCGCCCACACTCTCTTCTGATTGGCTGTGATTCTGGTCGCGAGGGCAGTGCGCCTGCAGAGAGACTCCGCCCACACGCTCTTCTGATTGGCTGTGATTTTGGTCGCGAGTGCAGTGGGCCTGCAGAGAGACTCCGCCCACACTCTCTTCTGATTGGCTGTGATTTTGGTCGCGAGTGCAGTGGGCCTGCAGAGAGACACCGCCCACACTCTCTTCTGATTGGCTGTTGTCGCGAGTGTCGTGCGCCTGCAGAGAGACTCCGCCCACACGCTCTTCTGATTGGCTGTGATTTTGTTCGCGAGTGCAGTGGGCCTGCAGAGAGACTTCGCCCACACTCTCTTCTGATTGGCTGTGATTTTGGTCGCGAGTGCAGTGGGCCTGCAGAGAGACACCGCCCACACTCTCTTCTGATTGGCTGTTGTCGCGAGTGTCGTGCGCCTGCAGAGAGACTCCGCCCACACGCTCTTCTGATTGGCTGTGATTTTGGTCGCGAGTGCAGTGGGCCTGCAGAGAGACACCGCCCACACTCTCTTCTGATTGGCTGTTGTCGCGAGTGTCGTGCGCCTGCAGAGAGACTCCACCCACACGCTCTTCTGATTGGCTGTGATTTTGGTCGCGAGTGCAGTGCGCCTGCAGAGAGACTCCGCCCACACGCTCTTCTGATTGGCTGTGATTCTGGTCGCGAGTGCAGTGCGCCTGCAGAGAGACACCGCCCACACTCTCTTCTGATTGGCTGTTGTCGCGAGTGTCGTGCGCCTGCAGAGAGACTCCGCCCACACGCTCTTCTGATTGGCTGTTGTCGCGAGTGCAGTGCGCCTGCAGAGAGACTCCGCCCACACGCTCTTCTGATTGGCTGTGATTCTGGTCGCGAGTGCAGTGCGCCTGCAGAGAGACACCGCCCACACTCTCTTCTGATTGGCTGTTGTCGCGAGTGTCGTGCGCCTGCAGAGAGACTCCGCCCACACGCTCTTCTGATTGGCTGTTGTCGCGAGTGCAGTGCGCTTTAAGTTTGAATGTATGTGTTAAGACTGTTAATGAATATGTATGTGTGTTCTGCGCCTCAGGTGAGCATGACATCGAGGTGGATGAAGGCACAGAGCAGGAGATCCAGGTGGAGGAGATGCTCATGCACCCCGGCTATGTGCCCGAGACGGCGGACAGCGACATCGCCCTCCTGCGTCTGCGCAGTCCCATCGTCTACAGCGCGTACGCCGTCCCCGTCTGCCTGCCTCTGCGCGACATGGCGGAGCGCGAGCTGTGGGCCGTCAGCAAGCACACGGTGAGCGGCTGGGGCAAGCGCAGCGAGGACGGCCCCACCTCACGCCTCCTGCGCCGGCTCCTGGTGCCCCGCATCCGCACGCAGGAGTGTGTCCAGAGCAGCAACCTGTCCCTCACCAGCAACATGTTCTGCGCCGGGTACATCGAGGGCAAGCAGGACTCGTGTAAAGGCGACAGCGGAGGGCCGCTCGTGACCCGCTACAGGGACACCACCTTCCTGCTGGGAATCGTGAGCTGGGGGAAAGGCTGCGCCCGCCCGGGATCATACGGCATCTACACGCGTGTCTCCAACTACCTGCAGTGGATCCACGAACATACGGACAATTCGACACGAGTGAACCATTGACGTCTGATTTAAGCGGGAAAACGGATGAATGGACGTCAATAATCAGTAGCTACTACAAACCATGCCTTATTTAATCAATAGAAATAATTCAATGTATAAGTGACTTTTAAATTTTATTTACAGACATGAAAAAAATGAATAAAGTTTACATTAATTAAGGATATCATTGCATTGTTTTCTCACGGGATGTAGTCTACTTTTGGTCAGTAAACAAAAACTTCTCGGTCAACTTCATGTTGTCTTCAATTTCTCTCTGAAATCACACTATTTACACTGGTATATTTATTCATTATAACTTATTATTCAATAAAGATCGATAAACTAATGTTAGTCAGTCGTAGACATGTGCCGGTACACGGTAATACGATATATCACGATAATGAACATGCACGATATTGTTACCGTGGGCACTTCAAAATAATTATTTATTACATATTATTTCGATTTCTTAGAATGTATTTTAAGAATACTTTACCCATTAAACGTTTAAAATTAACAAAGAGGAACGCGCACTGATGTAAACAAACTCATCGTGCATGAGAGGGCGCTGACACAGCAGCCGTTTCCCCGGTAACCCTCGTAAACAAAACCATTTTCTTTATTTGCTATGGTGCTCATCACATAACCAAATACTTTAATACTTAAAGACTTAAGGCTATATTGTAATCTGGACCACATGCCTTCGATATTGTTTGAATATGTTCTGATTTTTTGTCGTTGAGTCACACACTTTACAATAAGGCTCTATTATTTAACATTAGTTCATTCATTAAAAAAAGCATTTATTAATCTTAGTTAAATGTAAATTTCACCATTTAATAACACATTATTAAAATCAAAAGTTGTAACTGTATTGTTTAATGGACCTGAGCTAACATTAACTAACAGTTGCTTTTTTTTAAACTATACGTTATCAAAGAATAATAACTTCTGTATAAATGTAGCTATTCGCTTTTGTTAATGTTAATGTATTAACTAGTGAGACCTTATTGTAAAGTGTTACCTATTGTTCATTTAGCTATAATTCTTTAGCACTTTAATCTGTTTTAAATATGTTTACTTTATACAATATTTCTTTATTGTATTTAAATGTTCAGTTCTTTTGTTATAAGAAAGTTATTAAACCTGTTATAGTATGACAACACTTTTTTGCAATGAATTTCAATAACGTGATAATACCGAATACCGTGATAAAAGCTTCAGCAATTAATCGCAACATGAAAACTTGATACCGGCACACGCCTAGTCAGTTGGTAAAAGCGAAATGACCGTTATTTTTTAAATTACGCGAGTGCTCTGTGGAAGACAGAGGAAAGCGCGTGCACGCAGATCAGAGGCGCGCAGTAACGAAATATGCAAATAAACCTGCGTATATATTATTAACAAAATTACATCTAAAAATAACCTGCAGGGAACGTTCTCTTTTGGTTACAAAAACACAAACAATAGAGAACGTTCTTATTTGGTTCCCCACAAAAATAACCAAACGGGAACATAAGTTTACTGAGATCATCAATTACGTGTCAAATCTCTCTGAAATCACACTGGTATATTTATTCATTATAACTTATTATTCAATAAATGTCGATAAACTAATGTTAGTCAGTCGGTAAAAACCAAATGACCGTTATTTTTTTAAATTACGCGAGTGCGCGTCTTTCTGTGGACGAGGAAAGCGCGTGCTGGAGGAGCGCGCGCAGTAACGATATACAAATAAACCATCGTGACTTTTGAACCAGTTTGGTCCAGTAATGAATGTCCCTCACAATCACAGCCTTTGCTCCCGGTCGATCGGCTCCAGTCCCTCATCAGGATTCTGGGAAGCTTCGAGTGTGTCCGGAGGTGAACATGAACACCTGTGCCGGTGTGTTGGTGTGTGTCCTGATACTTCACGGATCCAGCGCCGGTAAGAATCGCGCGCGGTGTTCGTGTCACTCGTTTATCGATGTGTGTTAAATATATAGCGTGTTCCTCTGTTCCTCCATTCGTTTCAGTGTTTCTTGACAAAGATGGCGCCAGTTCGGTGCTGCGGCGCGTGAGGCGCGCGAACGCCTTCCTTGAGGAGATGAAGCGCGGGAATCTCGAGCGCGAGTGCATTGAGGAAATCTGCGACTACGAGGAGGCGCGCGAGGTGTTCGAGGACGACACGAAGACGGTGCCTCGCTCATATTCATCTATAATATTAATACTCATTTGGTGTATCATTTTAATTTAAATATTTGTTTTGTTTGTCTTTTGCAGAAACAGTTTTGGTTGAGTTACTCCGGTGAGTGTCAGAATAAATGTGACCACACAAAAAAAACTAAAATGGCAACCATAGTTTCCTCAAAAACTGTACAGTCGATTAATAGTATAAATACAAAGTAAATAAACTAGTCTTCTTCACTGAGAGGATCTTTCACACTGTTATTAGTAGTACATCACGTGACCACAGTATCATATAATCAATAACTGATTACTGGTAATGATGTACACGACCGTATTTATTGACCTGAAGTCAAAGGTTCTGTTTGTTCAGAAGGTGTTTGAGGAAAAAAAATTACAAAAATATATATAAAAGCGTTATGAATCAGTGAGTCGATTCAGCGGTTCAGAGCGATTCAGCGGTTCAGAGCGTTATGAATCAGTGAGTCGATTCAGCGGTTCAGAGCGATTCAGCGGTTCAGAGCGTTATGAATCAGTGAGTCGATTCAGCGGTTCAGAGCGATTCAGCGGTTCAGAGCGTTATGAATCAGTGAGTCGATTCAGCGGTTCAGAGTGTTATGAATCAGTGAGTCGATTCAGCGGTTCAGAGCGTTATGAATCAGTGAGTCGATTCAGCGTTTCGGAGCGTTATGAATCAGTGAGTCGATTCAGTGGTTCAGAGCGTTATGAATCAGTGAGTCGATTCAGCGGTTCGGAGCGTTATGAATCAGTGAGTCAATTCAGTGGTTCGGACCGTTATGAATCAGTGAGTCGATTCAGCGGTTCAGAGCGTTATGAATCAGTGAGTCGGTTCAGCGGTTCAGATCGTTATGAATCAGTGAGTCGGTTCAGCTGTTTGGAGCGTTATGAATCAGTGAGTCGATTCAGCGGTTCAGAGCGTTATGAATCAGTGAGTCGATTCAGCGGTTCAGAGCGTTATGAATCAGTGAGTCGATTCAGCTGTTTGGAGCGTTATGAATCAGTGAGTCGATTCAGCGGTTCGGAGCGTTATGAATCAGTGAGTCGATTCAGCGGTTCAGAGCGTTATGAATCAGTGAGTCGATTCAGCTGTTTGGAGCGTTATGAATCAGTGAGTCGATTCAGCGGTTTGGAGCGTTATGAATCAGTGAGTCGATTCAGCGGTTCGGAGCTTTATGAATCAGTGAGTCGATTCAGCGGTTCAGAGCGTTATGAATCAGTGAGTCGATTCAGCTGTTTGGAGCGTTATGAATCAGTGAGTCAATTCAGCGGTTCGGAGCGTTATGAATCAGTGAGTCGATTCAGCGGTTCAGAGCGTTATGAATCAGTGAGTCGATTCAGCTGTTTGGAGCGTTATGAATCAGTGAGTCAATTCAGCGGTTCGGAGCGTTATGAATCAGTGAGTCGATTCAGCGGTTCAGAGCGTTATGAATCAGTGAGTCGATTCAGCTGTTTGGAGCGTTATGAATCAGTGAGTCGATTCAGCTGTTTGGAGCGTTATGAATCAGTGAGTGTAGCATGATAGACACACACCTGTGTTCACACACCTTATAAAGGTGAATTTTGCATAATATGTGCTCTTCAATGTTTGATTTTATACTCATCTGTAAACAGCCAAGGAGCCGTGCTTGACCAATCCGTGCAGGAACAACGCCAGCTGTGTGTATCTGGCCAACAGCTTCTCCTGCCAGTGTCCGGAGCGGTTCGAGGGCCAGTACTGCGAGAGAGGTTTGTGGCCGCGGCGCGTGTGTGATGTCCCGTTCTCCTGAGCGCGCTCACCGCGGATGTTCCCGCAGGCTTCGAGGAGACGCTGAAGTGCCAGTATGTGAACGGAGGCTGTGAGCAGTTCTGCGACGCTTCCGGATCCAGACGCAGGTGCAGCTGCGCCGCGGGATACACACTGGGAGCCGACGGGACGTCCTGTGTCGCCCAAGGTGGGAAGAGGAGACTGACCAACACACTAACGAACTAAACTCAAAGTGCCCTTAAAATGTTTAAGTACAATCGACTTAAATTACATTAAACTGATTCAATTAGTTAAAGTCTCCTGCTGAGCCTGCGCAGGTTTATAAATAATTCGCATAATGCCCACCTCTGGTCCTGATTGGCTGAACAGCGTCTCTTAGCCCTGCCCTCACTCACTGTAGTTAATGCCCGCCTCTGGTCCTGATTGGCTGAGCAGCATCTCTTAGCCCCGCCCTCACTCACTGTAGTTAATGCCCGCCTCTGGTCCTGATTGGCTGAGCAGCGTCTCTTAGCCCCGCCCTCACTCACTGTAGTTAATGCCCGCCTCTGGTCCTGATTGGCTGAGCAGCGTCTCTTAGCCCCACCCTCACTCACTGTAGTTAATGCCCGCCTCTGGTCCTGATTGGCTGAGCAGCGTCTCTTAGCCCCACCCTCACTCACTGTAGTTAATGCCCGCCTCTGGTCCTGATTGGCTGAGCAGCGTCTCTTAGCCCCGCCCTCACTCACTGTAGTTAATGCCCTCCTCTGGTCCTGATTGGCTGAACAGCGTCTCTTAGCCCCGCCCTCACTCACTGTAGTTAATGCCCTCCTCTGGTCCTGATTGGCTGAACAGCGTCTCTTAGCCCCGCCCTCACTCACTGTAGTTAATGCCCGCCTCTGGTCCTGATTGGCTGAACAGCGTCTCTTAGCCCCGCCCTCACTCACTGTAGTTAATGCCCTCCTCTGGTCCTGATTGGCTGAACAGCGTCTCTTAGCCCCGCCCTCACTCACTGTAGTTAATGCCCTCCTCTGGTCCTGATTGGCTGAACAGCGTCTCTTAGCCCCGCCCTCACTCACTGTAGTTAATGCCCGCCTCTGGTCCTGATTGGCTCTACAGCGTCTCTTAGCCCCGCCCTCACTCACTGTAGTTAATGCCCGCCTCTGGTCCTGATTGGCTGAGCAGCGTCTCTTAGCCCCACCCTCACTCACTGTAGTTAATGCCCGCCTCTGGTCCTGATTGGCTGAACAGCGTCTCTTAGCCCCGCCCTCACTCACTGTAGTTAATGCCCGCCTCTGGTCCTGATTGGCTGAACAGCGTCTCTTAGACCCGCCCTCACTCACTGTAGTTAATGCCCGCCTCTGGTCCTGATTGGCTGAACAGCGTCTCTTAGCCCCGCCCTCACTCACTGTAGTTAATGCCCGCCTCTGGTCCTGATTGGCTGAACAGCGTCTCTTAGCCCCGCCCTCACTCATCTCTTAGCCCCGCCCTCACTCACTGTAGTTAATGCCCTCCTCTGGTCCTGATTGGCTGAACAGCGTCTCTTAGCCCCGCCCTCACTCACTGTAGTTAATGCCCGCCTCTGGTCCTGATTGGCTCTACAGCGTCTCTTAGCCCCGCCCTCACTCACTGTAGTTAATGCCCGCCTCTGGTCCTGATTGGCTGAGCAGCGTCTCTTAGCCCCACCCTCACTCACTGTAGTTAATGCCCGCCTCTGGTCCTGATTGGCTGAACAGCGTCTCTTAGCCCCGCCCTCACTCACTGTAGTTAATGCCCGCCTCTGGTCCTGATTGGCTGAACAGCGTCTCTTAGACCCGCCCTCACTCACTGTAGTTAATGCCCGCCTCTGGTCCTGATTGGCTGAACAGCGTCTCTTAGCCCCGCCCTCACTCACTGTAGTTAATGCCCGCCTCTGGTCCTGATTGGCTGAACAGCGTCTCTTAGCCCCGCCCTCACTCACTGTAGTTAATGCCCTCCTCTGGTCCTGATTGGCTGAACAGCGTCTCTTAGCCCCGCCCTCACTCACTGTAGCGTTTGGTTGGTGTTGGTCATGTGATGCTGTTTTCTGCTGAGATTGAGACGGTCAAACCCTCGCCGTCGCTACTGTTCGTATCACTGAGATTCAGATATGATAATGAGCGCTTGCTTTCTGACCAGTCACAGCAGAGCAGCTCTCAGAGAGGCGGGGCTTAGAGAGACTGAGAGGGAAGAGCTGAAGCTGCAGTGGAGATTAGGAGAGAATGTGTGTAGAGCTGGAGACTCAACATTAGGAAGCTTTAGTGTAACAGAGGCACGTCTGTGTGTGGTTGCAGTTGAGTATCCGTGTGGAAAGCCTCCGCTTCAGACAGCCCATCCTCAGAAACAGACTGTGGGCGGAGTTCACTGTCCCAGAGGTCACTGTCCTTGGCAGGTAACGCTGGATGTGCACGTGTCCGTGTCCGAGAGCCGTGATCAGATGATGAGTGTGTTTGCCTCCAGGCGCTGATCGATCATAACGGGGAGAGTCTGTGTGGAGCGGCTCTGCTGGAGGACGGCTGGGTCGTGACAGCGGCTCACTGCGTACATCAGAAGGACCCGAAGCGCTTGAAGGTTATCACAGGTATCTGAAGAGTGTGTGTGTGTGTGTGTGTGTGTGTGAACGGTCACATTTACTAGGGGCCAAGCACCAAAGCAGCGGATCTATGCTGATCTCTTTGAACCCCAAGGGCTAGAAACAAAACTCTCTTTGGCTCAAGATAATACGATTCAAACTCATAAGCCGGAGATATGTAAAATTGCTATTTTTGCTTATAACTTCTGCACGCTTCGACTGAAAATCACAAAACTGGTCTCTTTAGATTCAGTGTAGCACGGCGAGTCAAACGATACCCCACATCGGCCATTTTGAATTTTGTCATAAAAGCCGATATTTTACAAACGCATTGGCATATCGTTAATCAAAAAGTCAGTGCTCAGAAAGTTTTGGTGCAGCCAAAGTTATAATGTAATTCCCTAAAATGCGAATTACTTTAGATTAAATTAGCCTTTAATCTTTTGGACAAATGAGGGCAACATCGTCTTGGTGGATTCCTTGGGTCATGCCGAGAACATCGATACCAAATTTGCCATAGTCAGCTGAACTTCCTGTCCGCCATTTTGATTTTCTTTTAAAACCTACTCTTTCGAGCTCCTCCTAGACCGTTTGTCCGATTTTCACCCAAATCGAATCGTATCATCTTCAGACTGTGCCGACAAAAAGTTCTGGATTTTGTGTCGATAGTCAAAACCGTTTAGTTTACCACAATTTATCATGCCTCATGAAATGTATGATTTTCAGGCGTTAATGTCTTTAATTGCTCAGTGTTGCAGTCGCTCTGATGCCCAGCCGTGCTTCTTTGTGCTCGTAATTGCTGTATTTTCTACAGCACGACTTGAGCCCAGTGGAGTTGGTCTAGTTCACAGCAGTTGGTTTGTCCTCAGGTGATCATGACCTGGACGTGATGGACGGCTCAGAGGAGGCGTATGATGTTTCTGCTGTGGTTATCCATGGGGATTACGACCCCGTGTCGCTGGACAGTGACCTGGCGCTCCTGAAGCTTCATGACGAGCTCAAGCGCTCTGCGTACGCCGTGCCCGTCTGCCTGCCCACGGCCCCGCTGGCACAGGTCGAGCTCGCGGCCGTCCGCTTCCACACGCTCAGCGGATGGGGCAAGCGGACCGCAGGGGACAACGTCCATCCGTCAAAAGGCCTGAAAGCCCCGCCGTCTGCCGCGCTGCAGCGGATGGCCGTCCCTCTGCTGCCCACAGGAGTGTGTGTGTTGAGCAGCGGCGTCAACATCACGGCAAACATGTTCTGTGCGGGATACGCCGAGGGCGGCGGCGAGTCCTGCAGAGGGCATGATGGCAGTCCGCTCGTCACACGCTATGAGGGGACGTCCTTCCTGACCGGCGTCGTGTCGTGGGGGAAAGGCTGCCATCAGCCGGGATACTACGGGATTTACACCAAAGTGGCCAACTTCTTAAAATGGATGGAAGTGGTTATGAAAACCCCCGTGGAGGGGCTGAATAATACCACCTGATCCCCTGTTGTCTTTACCAGAGCTTAAAGGTTCCAGTGATGCGACAGAAGAACCTTTGACTGACCAGTGCTTGACCCTCATTTCTGACCGGAAGATTTTCTTCTTTTGAAATGTTAATGATATGAAGCTTGGTGACTTTTCTAGCATTAGGGATGTAAACACACACAATAATTGGGGTCATGATTCGAGCATGCTAATTGGTCGTAAAAAAATTGTGCTCTTCGGTCAAAAATGACCACCATAGGAAATGAATGGGAAATCTGCAAAAATTCACAGAAAAAAATCTATATTTCTAACAAAAACAAAATATCTAAAACTTTATAATAAATAGTCTTTGAGATATATATTCAAATCCATCAAAAAAAAATCATTAAATGTGTTCAAAAGAGAACTAGTGAATTCTCAAGCCTCTCCACAGAGACCTCTAGTGGTCACACACATGACTGCAGGATTCCTTAAAGCTACACTGTGTAAGTTTTTTAGTTTATTCTTAGCTAAAAACACTTAGTTCTTTCAAAAATATATGTGCTCATTAATGTATATTTACTTCTTTCAAGTAATAAAGTATTCTCGTAAGTTTATAATATGCCATTGAAAACACATACGGGTAAGGGGTTCGAATGGGGGTCGCCATGTTGCCCCTCCATCTTGAAAGTACATTAGCCAAAGAGGGACATACCCGTAAATTCAAGCTTCGCCTTTCGCGTTTTAACACTCGATGGCACCGTGTCGAATGTGAAGAGGGGGATTGCTGGATTGAACTGGAAGCCATGTTAATCTTGGACTAAATCGGCCACCGTAGGAGTTAAAACGAAATCGGAATTGGGAGGAACAGAAACTAATATTTACTGGATGGTCATATACCCTTTCACCGCTAGATGGGGAAAATATCACACAGTGTAGCTTTAAATAATTCCAACAGAGGCGCTAATCTGCCTTCAAAAAAAATATTTTGAAGGCCTAGTCTCTATTTGAACCTGAAATACTGCAATAATTAAAAATATATATAACTACTAATAATTAATAATTAAAAATATTTTCATTGGCAAAAATAGACTATAATTATTGAAATTATGAAAAATACCTTCAAATCATCTCAAAATACAAAATAAAATAAAAAAAATATTATTGAAGAAATATAAATTGCAGTGGTTTTACTGGGGTGGAGGAAGTTTCATGTTTAGTGTCTGGGAAGACGACCAATGCGACCCCTAAAGGAAGAGCAGCTGAGGGTTAAGAGTTCACTTCAACATGAACATCTCCTGATGATTCCTCTCCCCGTCTCATCCCAGATGCTCACGTCTTTCTCTCTTCAGTGTTTGAGGATCACTCCAGGATTGTTCTGCTCATAATGGACTTCAATGGGAACCAACGGCTGAAGGTCCAGATCACTGCAGTTTCAGAGGAAGGGCTTCAGAGGCTGATCCCAGACGAGGAACAGAGTCTGATCTAGACAAACCATCGCCACATTTACAGCACACACACACACATTTATACACTTTAACCTCAGACGCTCGACTTCAGTGTTGCTCGTATGATGTCATCACGTCAGAAAGGTCACATGACGCAGGTGGAAGTGCCGAAAAACATCTCATGTGTTCATCCAGCTGTTAAATCGTCCGTCGTCGTTGTTTGACCTTTATTTGTGTTTGATTTAGTCTTCGTTTTAACACTTCCACCTGCGTCATGTGACCTTTCTGTCGTGATGACATCATACGAACAACACTGAAGTCGAGCGTCTGACGTTAAAGTGTATAAATGTGTGTGTGTGTGCTGTAAATGTGGCGATGGTTTGTCTAGATCAGACTCTATTCCTCTGGGATCGGCCTCTGAAGCCCTTCCTCTGAAACTGCAGTGATCTGGACCTTCAGCCGTTGGTTCCCATTGAAGTCCATTATGAGCAGAACAATCCTGGAGTGTGTTCCTCTCAACTGAAATGATAGATTTGACAACTTTAGAAGTTAAGTCAAAATCTCTCCAGTGGACAAACGGTTGTTTATAGTGGGAAAAGGTTCTTTAGATTATTCAAACAGTAAGAAAACTGTTTATTTGAAGAACTGATCGCTGAACGGTTGTTTGGGGAACCTTTATTTGTAAGAGTGGATGTTAAAGGTTCTTCAAGGAACCATCGATGCCAATAAAGAAGTGTAATTTTTAAGAGTGTGAGATGATCTTTGAACTAAAACCGTGCTCTTGTGTGTGTGTGTGTGTGTAGGTTTTGTCAGGTGTGTTTGAGGGCCGGTTAGGCAGTCATTAACTCACTGATTGATTTTCTTGAGCAGAAGTTGCTCTGGTCTAATCATACACCAGACGTGACCCTGTGCGGGGTCAGTCCTCCTCTGTTCTGTGCATTCATCTGATAAAACACATACAAGGGTCGCCAGCGTTAGTCATGTCAAGTCAAGTCAACTTTATTTATATAGCGCTTTTAACAATGTAGATTGTCTCAGAGCAGCTTTACAGTGTTAAACAGCAAAATAATGCAGCATAATTTTATTAAGCTGTATAGTCATTTGATGTCATCAGTTTAAATTTCCATACAGTGACAGTGTGGGCTTTAGATCAATAATTAGATCAGTAATTTATGGTTCATTATTATATGGTTCATTTAGTTTATTAATTAGATTTATTTCGATGTTTAGTTGAAAAATATAGTGTCCCCAACTGAGCACGCCAAGCCAGAGGCAACAGTGGCAAGGAAACCAAAACCCCATCAGGAGCAGAATGGAGGAAAATAAACCTTGGAGAAACCAGACTCAGTCGGGGGGGCAGTTCTCCTCTGGCCAATTAACAAACAGCGTATTATTATTAGTATTCTGGCAACTTTACAGGTCAGAGGTCATAATAGATCAGAATATTCGAAGGACTGGAGTCATCCCGCTGGAGACGGGTTTATTGAGGATGCCGTGTCGATGAGGCAGTTTCAGGGGGAGGCTAATCACGGTCTCTCAGACACTTCAGGGTCATGTGTTGGTCTTCTCTGGGCGCAGGTCCAGCATCTGATCTGGATCCGGCCCGGATCCGGCTGACTGCAGTAAACCTCGGGATAAACAGAGAGACTAGCATTAGCGTAGATGCCCTTCTTCTGATGATGTAACGAGTACATCAGGTGTTATGGGAAGTGTTCCCGGTTCCGGCTGACCTAGTTAATGCAGCCTAACAATCATTTCATTGAGAAAGTGTTTTATGTGTATGCCACAGTAAAGAGATGTGTGTTTAGTCTAGATTTAAACTGACAGAGTGTGCGTGCTTCCCCAACAATGCTAGGAAGACTGTTCCAGAGTTTAGGAGCTAAATAGGAAAAGGATCGACCGCCTGCAGTTGATTTGGATATTCTCGGTATGATCAACTGGCCAGAGTTTAGAGAGCGCAGTAGACGTGATGGAGTATAATGTGTTAAGAGCTCGCTCAAGTACTGGAGATAAACCATTTAGTGCTTTGTAAGTAATAAGCAAGATTTAGAAGACTAGATGATCAAACTGTTGACAAGAGGATGTTGTTCCCTTGTTTTATCACCATTGCATCACTGACATCATTGCGAGTGTTGGCCAGATGGCCCCGCCCTTGATGCCCCAATGATGAAGCCCAAGAGTCAGGAGTAGGGTTGCCAACCGTTCCGTATAATACGGAATCGTCCCGTATTTGACACATAAAAGTCTTGTTCCGTATTGAACTGATACGGAACGCACTTTTTTTCCGTATTTTTGAGAATCAATTCAGTGCAAATCCATGACAGACATTTTCACACGGTTTTTTACCGTTAAAATCACAGTCATTGTTTGCAGTGTGCAGTAGATAGGCCTACTAATTTCTCCCCGTTTGTCTATGATCAGTAGTGATGGGGAGTGGATGGGGAGTAGAAGGCTCACCAGCGCCTCTTCTTCCTGAGGACACTGAGGAAGAATCAGCTCTCCTCGGCTATCCTGGTGAACTTCTACCGCTGCGCAATAGAAAGCATCCTGACCAACTGTGTGGCAGAATGGTATGGGAGCTGCTCTGTTGCGGAGCGCAAGGCACTGCAGCGGGTGGTGAAAACTGCCCAGCGCATCACAGGGACTCCACTACCTGCCATCGAGCACATCCAGAGGAAACGCTGTCTGCACCGAGCTCGCAGCATCCTCAAGGACTCCTCTCACCCAGCCCACAGACTGTTTTCTCTCCTGCCCTCCGGCAGGCGTCTCAGGATCCTCCGGACCAGGACCAGCAGACTTAAGAACAGTTTTTTCCCCAGAGCTGTCTCTTTACTGAACTCAAACCCCCGTTGATCCACTTCCCTCATAAACTGCTAACTCTCCTACCTCACATCTGCCTTCACTTGTTATTTGCACTACTGACTGTTTATTACAGTAACAACTGTTTACTTATGCATCTTGCACCACCATATCTTAACTGGATTATGCTCATTTGCACTGCCGACTGTATTTATAGAACCAATGTTTACATTTGCATTTTGCACCGTACTTCTAACTGTAATATGCAACCACTTTCCACTGCACTTTTACACTTTCTTTCGGATAGCTCTGTCCATAATTTATTGCACTACCTTAATCCACTGCTATATTCCTCATATTAGCCTAACATATTATTGTATACCTCTATCTGTAAAATTCTGTTCAAAGTAATAGCCATCTGTATATTATATTCACTGTACATACTCACCTGTACATTCTGTTTATAGTAATAACCATCTCTATATTTATACATATTTATATATATTCAGTACATATCCATGTCCTGCACTTACGCAACCACTGTATATCCTGCACTTGCTGCTATTGCACTTCTGGTTAGACCTAAACTGCATTTCGTTGCCTTGTACTTGTACTTGTGTAATGACAATAAAGTTGAATCTAATCTAATCTAATTCCTCGACTCTGAATTGCCCCAGAGTCGGGGTCGACTCCAGCACAGGAATCGACTCTCGGTGTCGACTCTGTTGCTGTGTCCGAAATCACTCACTTGTTTAATAATTCTCTAATCCCTATAAAGTGCATGGCAGTTGAGTGCACTATAAGCAAGGAGTGAATGAAATGAAGCGAGGAATTCAGACACTGACGTAAAGCATGGCGTCAGAAACTCACACACATTTATTTGAGTGCTCACTTTAGAAATAGAAAACAGTCACAGCGACTTTAGTTTGTAATTCTACATAGGCTTCCTCCATGCTAGCTTTAGTTTCATTGATAGTGCCTATTAATGCAATAAATATAAATTTGGTTTTCTATGGTTGTGTTCATAATCATTCAACTAAATCCTAAAAAAAACTCCCATCAAGAAGAAATACATGAATAAGTGTACATTATTATATTTATATCTTTAACTCACCTTTTAAGACAATGATCATGCGCGTTTAGCCCCATCACTCGACAACAACTTTTCATGACTTTTTTTTCCTGTGTAAAATTAAACACTGATAGCCTCATCAAGTCATCGCTATCCATCCATCCATCTTCTTCCGCTTTATCCGGGGCCGGGTCGCGGGGACAGCAGTCTAAGCAGAGATGCCCAGATTTCCCTCTCCCTAGACACTTCCTCTAGCTCTTCCGTCGGGACACCGAGGCGTTCCAAGGCAAGCCGGGAGACATAGTCCCTCCAGCGTGTCCTTGGTCTTCCCCGGGGCCTCCTCCCGGTTGGACATGCCCGAAACACCTTCCCGGGAAGGTGTTCAGGAGGCATCCGGAACAGATGCCCGAGCCACCTCAGCTGTCCCCTCTCGATGTGGAGGAGCAGCGGCTCTACTCCGAGTTCCTCCCGAGTGACTGAGCTTCTCACCCTATCTCTAAGGGAGCGCCCAGCCACCCTGCGGAGAAAGCTCATTTCGGCCGCCTGTATCCGGGATCTTGTCCTTTCGGTCATGACCCAAAGCTCATGACCATAGGTGAGAGTAGGAACATAGATTGACCGGTAAATCGAGAGCTTCGCCTTACGGCTTAGCTCTTTCTTCACCACGACAGACCGGTACATCGACCGCATTACTGCAGAAGCTGCACCGATCCGTCTGTCAATCTCCCGTTCCATCCTCCCCTCACTCGTGAATAAGACCCCTAGATACTTGAACTCCTTAGTCATCGCTAAATTGGACTCATTTGGACTATCACGCTAAAAGGAGCGAGGTTTTAATAAGGGGATTTTAAGGCTTTGTGTTGGGGGAGAAATAATTTAAGTGTGTAACAACTGCAATTTTGTCTTATTTCTGACCCTGTTTTGATGTAAAGTAAATGGAGCCGAAGAGTCAAGTGACAACAGCGGGAAATATTGTATTATAATATGCTATAATGTAGGAAATCTATTTATCTAAATGTATCAATTAGTTTGTATCAAATATGTCAACTCCCCCGTTCCTTATTTCCATGTCAGAAAGTTGGCAACCCTAGTCAGGAGTGTAATTAATTAAAGAAACATTTGCCGAAGAATAGTCTGCAGACGCTCTCCGTCTACCAGCCTCTCGTACAAACACTATCTCAACAGTTCTGCTGTTTTCAAGGTCTAGCCACGTCATCACTGCAGGTTGAATGATTCTGATTGGCTAAGAGAAAATAGACAGTCATGTTCACCTCAGAATTAGGCATGTAGTGATGTTCCAGATCTGGATCAGCTTGCCCTGAACAACACGTCCACTCATCTCTTAGGATGCCTGTAATCCACCTCCAATACTGATCTGTAACACAGAATACAGCACACACACACACACACACACACGGTCTCTCCAAGGTTGGAGTTGGTTGAGCTCTAGTACTGACCAGAACGTTCCCAAAACATCCAGATAGCATGTGCTTTCTCTCAGTGCGGGGTACAGACAGTACAGGCCGGCTTCATCTGGATTCTTTAGTGAAATATGAAAAGATTTATAAATAAAATATAATATAAAAATGAAAGACAGATCCATATTTCATCTCTGGAAGCCGGGCTAAGTGAGCGAGAACTGTTACTGCACTCCCGTCGGGTTAGGAGTGTGTGATGCCTCCAAAATCCAAACACACGACAACATGTTCAGGTGTATAATGACACATCACACACTCCTAGGACAGACCCTCGGTGACCTCTCAGAGACCAAATACACACACATTTCAAAACACATGCTTTAAAAAGTCATTTGTAATGTGTTTCGTGAGATTACTCGAGTTTTGTAACTTCATCTGGAACACTAGTGACTTATAAGGCATGAAACACAAACAGGACTGGGTTTTCCTCTATTATTATTTTGAACAACATCAGTTTTTCGCAATATTTATTGAAGCAAAAAATGCAGACAATCTTAGAAAAAAGAATATATATATATATTGATGCTCATTACGGTCTGGGGTGTGTAAACTTTCTGAATGGGATGAACGGGCTCAACTGAACTCATTTGGTCTTCTGGGAAACAAGTAGTTATGACCTTCAGCACTAAATGAACAAATTTGATCTTTAAACAAAATAAGAACGATGTACACATCATCCTGTGCAGAAGTGTTCACCCCCCGCTCTGAATGCATTGGAAACTTGTTTCTGCCACTGAATATACAAATCAAAAATGGAATTGTGACTTTTTAGCTCACAATTTTCAGAATTATGAGATAAAAACTCGCAATTACCTTTTAAATGTTTTAATTTATTGGCGGAAACAAGTTTCCACAATGCAATTGTGAGTTATAAAGTCCGAATTGTGAGATAAAAAGTTGCAATTCCCTAAAGAACCGACTTATGAAACATGACAGACAGTTCAGAGTCCGCTTTTCTGAACGTGGTGATCTGTATACATTCAGTCATTTTGTCTTGTGAGTGTAAACATCTATTGTGTGAAATATCTTATTCCGGACAGGACTGGATAAAAATAACGTGCCATTTTTATGATCCCAGATGTCTCTTATTTTGTTGTCGAGGGTTATGAAACTCATGAGCAGAACTGTGTCACAGGGTGTTCTGGTGTTGGTTCATGTTTTCAGTTTATCATGTTCAATGTCATGTTCTGTCAGGTTTCCTGGTCTTGTCATGTGATTCCCATGCCCTTGTCATGTGATTCCCATTCCCATGAATCATGTGATTCCCAAGTGGTGTCACTTGTCATTAGTCTGTGTGTATTTAAGCCCTCATGTGTCTTGGTCTGTTGTTGACCGGTTGGTGGTGAGTGTTTCAAATCTGTTTGTCACGGTTTTTTTTGCCAAGTCTTTGTTTTATGTTTTGTTCTGAGTTCAATAAAACTGCACATGGGTTCTGAAGCTTGCCTCCAGTGGATTTGTTACGCACTGTTTACATGAATGATTAAATGCCATTAAAGGGGTGGTTGATTGCCGCTATTCACAAGCTGTACATAAGTCTCAGTGTGTAAAGTTTCAGCTAAAAATACCCCACAGATCCTGTTTATAGCATGTTCAAATTCTCACTTTTTGAGCAAAAATGCAAATGAGCTGCTGCTTTCAGGGAAGAGGGCGGAGCTTCAAGAGTTAGCAGCTCTGATAACCACACACACACACACACACACACATGTAGAACGAGGCAGGGGACACACACACACACACACACACACATGTAGAACGAGGCAGGACACACACACACACACACACACACACACACACACACACGTAGAACGAGACAGGACACACACACACACACACACACACACACACACATGTAGAACGAGACAGGACACACACACACACACACACACACACGTAGAACGAGACAGGACACACACACACACACGTAGAACGAGACAGGACACACACACACACACACACACGTAGAACGAGACAGGACACACACACACACACACGTAGAACGAGACAGGACACACACACACACACACGTAGAACGAGACAGGACACATACACACACACACACACACACACACATAGAACGAGACAGGACACACACACACACACACACACACACACACACACACACGTAGAACGAGACAGGACACACACACACAGACACACGTAGAACGAGACAGAACACACACACACACACACACGTAGAACGAGACAGGACACACACACACACACACACACACATAGAACGAGACAGGACACACATGTAGAACGAGACAGGACACACACACACACACGTAGAACGAGACAGGACACACACACACACACACACACACATAGAACGAGACAGGACACACACACACACACACACACACGTAGAACGAGACAGGACACACACACACACACGTAGAACGAGACAGGACACACACACATGTAGAATGAGACAGGACGGACACACACACACGTAGAACGAGACAGGACACACACACACACACGTAGAACGAGACAGGACACACACACACACACACACGTAGAACGAGACAGGACACACACACACACACACACGTAGAACGAGACAGGACACACACACACACACGTAGAATGAGACAGGACACACACACACACACGTAGAATGAGACAGGACACACACACACACACACACACACACGTAGAACGAGACAGGACACACACACACGTAGAACGAGACAGGACACACACACACACACACATGTATAACATAGTAATAACATAGGGTTCATAGACAATTGGAAAAGTTTTTGGGGCAGACCTGACCTGTTGAAGAAGGATGGCATCCATCCCTCCTGGGGTGGTGCCGCTCTTCTCTCTAGTAATTTGGCACATAGTCTTAGAGCTAAACCTTGACTCACTAGGGCCCAGGTCAGGAAGCAGACAAACTGGCTAAACCGAGCGTCTGCTAGCTGTCTCACCGGAGTCAGATAAATCCCAGCACATAGAGACTCTTTCACCGAGATATTATCATATAGAGACTGTGTCTGTTCCCCGAATTAGTAAATACAAAAAAACATCAAAACCATTCAACAGTAAAAATTTAATTGATGGCCAACAAATAAACAAAAGATATAATACAGATGAACAATTGATAAAGCTTGGGTTGCTGAATATTAGATCCCTTTCCCCAAAAGCGCTTATTGTTAATGATATTATTACAGATAATAATCTAGATGTGCTCTGTTTGACAGAAACCTGGCTAAAACCTGACGACTACATTACTTTAAATGAGTCCACCCCCCAAGATTATTGTTATAAACATGAGCCGCGTCTGAAAGGTAAAGGGGGAGGGGTTGCTGTAATTTATAATAATATCTTCAGTATTACTCAGAAGTCTAGTTTCAAATATAATTCCTTCGAAGTTTTGGTGCTTTATGTAACGCTATGTAGTGTACATGATAAAACCCGTTCAACATTGGTGTTAGCTACTGTATACAGGCCACCAGGGCACAATACAGACTTTATCAAAGAATTTGCTGATTTTCTATCAGAGTTAGTTCTGGCCGTAGATAAAGTACTAATTGTTGGTGATTTTAATATCCATGTAGACAATGAAAAAGACGTATTAGGATTAGCATTTAAAGATACACTAAACTCTATTGGAGTTAGGCAACACGTGTCAGGACCCACTCATCGCCATAATCATACTTTAGACCTAATATTGTCACATGGAATAAATGTTGATACCGCTGAAATTCTGCAGCAGAGCGATGACATCTCAGATCATTACTTAGTATCTTGTATACTTAATTTAGCTAAAGTTGCAAAGCCGCCCCCTCACTTCCAAAAAATGGCAGGACAATCACTGCCGCTACTAAAGATTGCTTTTTAAATACTCTTCCTCATCAGTATCATCTCCTCAGCAACCCAGATAGCATAGAAGAACTCGATGTTGCAACAGAAACTATTGACTCTCTCTTTTCCAGTACTTTAGACACAGTTGCTCCTCTGCGCTTAAAGAAGATTAAAGAAAATAGTCCAACGCCGTGGTACAACGAGCACACCCGGGCCCTTAAAACAGCAGCCAGAAAAATGGAGCGCAGCTGGAAGAAAACAAAACTAGAGGTCTTTCGTAATTCGTGGAAAGAGTGCATGATCGCATACAGAAAGGATCTGCTTATTTCTCAACTCTCTTGGAAGAAACAAACACAACCCAAGGTATTTATTCGATACAGTGGCTAAATTAACCAAAAATAAAGCTTCAACTTCTGATGATTGTAAACAGCACAGCAGTAATGACTTTATGAACTTCTTCACATGTAAGATTGATAATATTAGGAAGAAAATTTTAACCATGCAGCGTCTACTACAGTATCACATCAGACAGAGCATTGTAGTGTCACTGAGGAAAAACTACACTCATTCACTGCTATAGGAGAAGACACACACACACACACACTCATTAACTGCTATAGGAGAAGACACACACACACACACTCATTCACTGCTATAGGAGAAGACACACACACACACACTCATTCACTGCTATAGGAGAAGACACACACACACACACACACTCATTCACTGCTATAGGAGAAGACACACACACACACTCATTCACTGCTATAGGAGAAGACACACACACACACACACTCATTCACTGCTATAGGAGAAGAAGAATTGGCTAAACTCGTTAAATCATCAAAATCAGCAACATGTATGCTTGACCCTGTACCGACTAGGCTATTAAAAGAGATGCTACCAGAGGTCATAGATCCTCTTCTTAATATCATTAATTCATCTTTGTCATTAGGATATGTACCGAAAACTTTTAAGTTGGCTATTATTAAACCACTTATTAAAAAACCGCAACTTGATCCTACAGAATTAGTCAATTACAGGCCAATCTCAAATCTACCCTTTCTGTCAGAAACACTAGAAAAGGCAGTGTCTTCACAATTATGCTCCTTTTTAGAAAGAAATGGTATCTGTGAGGATTCCAGTCAGGATTTAGAGCGTATCATAGCACTGAGACTGCTCTCATCAGAGTTACACATGATTTACTCTTATCATCCGATCGTGGCTGTATCTCTCTATTAGTGTTACTCGATCTTAGCGCTGCATTTGATACTATCGACCACAACATTCTTTTGAATAGACTCGAGAATTATACACATTAGTGGAATTGCTTTGTCATGGTTTAAATCATACCTATGTGACCGTTATCAGTTTGTAGCAGTAAATGAAGAGATGTCACACCGATTACATGTTCAGTATGGAGTACCAGTTCACTGGAGTCAGTGAGGAACCTGGGTGTGCTCTTTGATACCAATCTCTTGTTTGAAAGCCACGTTTCTAGCATCTGTAAAACTGCATTCTACCATCTTAAAAATATATCTAAATTACGGCACATGCTCTCAATGCAAAATGCTGAACAGCTAGTTCATGCGTTCATGAGCTCAAGGCTAGATTATTGTAATGCTCTACTGGGTGGTTGCCCTGCTCGCTTAATAAATAAACTCCAGCTGGTCCAAAACGCAGCAGCTCCAGTTCTTACTAGAACCAGGAAGTGTGACCATATTAGCCCAGTTCTGTCAACACTGCACTGGCTGCCTATTAAACATCGCATACATTTTAAAATCTTGATTATTACTTACAAAGCACTAAATGGTTTATCTCCAGTACTTGAGCGAGCTCTTAACACATTATACTCCATCACGTCTACTGCGCTCTCTAAACTCTGGCCAGTTGATCATACCGAGAATATCCAAATCAACTGCAGGCGGTCGATCCTTTTCCTATTTAGCTCCTAAACTCTGGAACTCTTCCTAGCATTGTTGGGGAAGCAGACACACTCTGTCAGTTTAAATCTAGACTAAACACACATCTCTTTACTGTGGCATACACATAAAACACTTTCTCAATGAAATGATTGTTAGGCTGCATTAACTAGGTCAGCCGGAACCGGGAACACTTCCCATAACACCTGATGTACTCGTTACATCATCAGAAGAATGGCATCTATGCTAATGCTAGTCTCTCTGTTTATCCCGAGGTTTACTGCAGTCAGCCGGATCCGGGCCGGATCCAGATCAGATGCTGGACCTGCGCCCAGACAAGACCAACACATGACCCTGAAGTGTCTGAGAGAGCGTGATTAGTCTCCCCCTGAAACTGCCTCATCGACACGGCATCCTCAATAAACCCGTCTCCAGCATGTTGCCTCCAGTCCTTCGAATATTCCGATCTATTATGACCTCTGACCTGTAAAGCTGCCAGAAAAATAATAATAATACTACGCTGTTTGTTAATTGGCCAGAGGAGAACTGCCCCCCGACTGAGCCTGGTTTCTCCCAAGGTTTATTTTCCTCCATTCTGCTCCTGATGGGGTTTTGGTTCTTGCCACTGTTGCCTCTGGCTTGGCGTGCTCAGTTGGGGACACTATATTTTTCAACTAAACATCTAAATAAATCTAATTAATAAACTAAATTAACCATATAAACTAAATTACTGATCTAATTATTGATCTAAAGCCCACACTGTCACCGTATGGAAATTGAAATGAAATGATGACATCAAATGGCTATACAGCTGAATAAAATTATGCTGCATTATTTTCCTGTTTAACACTGTAAAGCTGCTCTGAGACAATCTACATTGTTAAAAGCGCTATATAAATAAAGTTGACTTGACATGTAGAACGAGACAGGACACACACACACACACACACACACACACACACATGTAGAACGAGACAGGACACACACACACACACACACACACACACACACACATGTAGAACGAGACAGGACACACACACACACACACACATGTAGAACGAGGCAGGACGCTTCTGAAGGGATAGAGGATGAGTTTATGAACCGTCTTCAGTCACTGATTAGCATATTCTGCCATGATGATATCTAAAGCACTGGTGTGGGGTAAGATGAGCCAGAGAATATCTGCTGATGAAGAGAGAACAGGGATAGTTTAGTGTAATTACGGTTATAACTGATGATGTCATCTTGCTTTATGACACGCTATTGCGTTTGTGTTCATCCTGTTTCAAAAGTGAGAGACGGACGACAGCTTGAGCTCGACAACTTGAGTGGCGTAACTGTGAGTGTCGTAACTGTGAGTGTCGTGACTGTGAGTGTCGTAACTGTGAGTGGCGTAACTGTGAGTGGCGTAACTGTGAGTGGCGTAACTGTGAGCGGCGTAACTGTGAGTGGCGTAACTGTGAGTGGCGTAACTGTGAGTGTCGTAACTGTGAGTGTCGTGACTGTGAGTGTCGTAACTGTGAGTGGCGTAACTGTGAGCGTCGTAACTGTGAGCGTCGTAACTGTGAGCGGCGTAACTGTGAGCGGCGTAACTGTGAGCGGCGTAACTGTGAGCGGCGTAACTGTGAGCGGCGTAACTGTGAGCGGCGTAACTGTGAGTGGCGTAACTGTGAGTGGCGTAACTGTGAGTGGCGTAACTGTGAGTGGCGTAACTGTGAGTGGCGTAACTGTGAGTGGCGTAACTGTGAGTGGCGTAACTGTGAGTGGCGTAACTGTGAGTGGCGTAACTGTGAGTGTCGTAACTGTGAGTGGCGTAACTGTGAGTGGCGTAACTGTGAGTGGCGTAACTGTGAGTGTCGTAACTGTGAGTGGCGTAACTGTGAGTGGCGTAACTGTGAGTGGCGTAACTGTGAGTGCCGTAACTGTGAGTCTCGTAACTGTGAGTCTCGTAACTGTGAGTGGCGTAACTGTGAGTGTCGTAACTGTGAGTGACGTAACTGTGAGTGGCGTAACTGTGAGTGGCGTAACTGTGAGTGGCGTAACTGTGAGTGGCGTAACTGTGAGTGGCGTAACTGTGAGTCTCGTAACTGTGAGTGTCGTAACTGTGAGTGGCGTAACTGTGAGTGGCGTAACTGTGAGTCTCGTAACTGTGAGTGGCGTAACTGTGAGTGGCGTAACTGTGAGTGGCGTAACTTTGAGTGGCGTAACTGTGAGCGTCGTAACTGTGAGTGGCGTAACTGTGAGTGGCGTAACTTTGAGTGGCGTAACTGTGAGCGTCGTAACTGTGAGTGGCGTAACTGTGAGTGGCGTAACTGTGAGTGGCGTAACTGTGAGTGGCGTAACTTTGAGTGGCGTAACTGTGAGTGGCGTAACTGTGAGTGGCGTAACTGTGAGTGGCGTAACTTTGAGTGGCGTAACTGTGAGTGGCGTAACTGTGAGTGGCGTAACTGTGAGTCTCGTAACTGTGAGTGGCCTAACTTTGAGTGGCGTAACTGTGAGTGGCGTAACTGTGAGTGGCGTAACTGTGAGTGGCGTAACTGTGAGTCTCGTAACTGTGAGTGGCGTAACTGTGAGTGGCGTAACTGTGAGTGGCGTAACTGTGAGTGGCGTAACTGTGAGTGTCGTAACTGTGAGTGGCGTAACTGTGAGTGGCGTAACTGTGAGTGGCGTAACTGTGAGTCTCGTAACTGTGAGTGTCGTAACTGTGAGTGTCGTAACTGTGAGTGGCGTAACTGTGAGTGGCGTAACTGTGAGTGGCGTAACTGTGAGCGGCGTAACTGTGAGCGGCGTAACTGTGAGCGTCGTAACTGTGAGCGGCGTAACTGTGAGTGGCGTAACTGTGAGTGTCGTAACTGTGAGTGGCGTAACTGTGAGTGGCGTAACTGTGAGTGGCGTAACTGTAAGTGGCGTAACTGTGAGTGGCGTAACTGTGAGTGGCGTAACTTTGCAGATGTTGTTTCTGCTCAAACAGTGACACAACACACTCACTAAAGATAAAAACGTCAAATCATAATCAACCAGCGCTTTAAAACTCAAAGTACTCACTTTGTTAATCTAAAATCCTTCTCGGTTGCCTCCACCCGTTTATACTGTTCCTGTACTCTAATGCTGTATGTTAGATGTGTTTGGCTCCAGCCCAGAGAACATGAGGATTGTGTCTGAACTGAAACATCACACACACACACACACACACATGTGGAGAGAGAGAGAGTTCCTCCTCCCCCTGTTCCTCCCAGCGCTCAGTTCATTGACCTTCTGCCTGTTCTCTGAACGATCCTCCAACGGGAAAGAGCTAAACGCTGACAACGACCATGTCTTGGGTGTTCTGGAGCTTTCTGTGCTTGTGTCTGACGCAGTGTCTGTGCTCAGAAGGTGAGTGTGCTCTTGATTCTTACAGACTTGTTCCTGAAGGCCCAGTCGACGTCAGGGACTTTAGCTTTAACTTTTGGTCTGTTTCACAACACTCGGCTGATATCAGTCTCTGGTGTTGATGATGATGTCATGTGTTCCTCCAGTCTTCCTCCGCCCTCGAGATGCCAGTCAGATCCTGAGCCGCCTCCGGAGAGCCAACAGCATGTTTGAGGAGATGAAGAAGGGAAACATGGAGCGCGAGTGCGTCGAGGAGCGCTGCAGTTACGAGGAGGCCAGAGAAATCTTTGAGGATGTTAAAAAGACGGTCTGTGGTTTGTGTGTTCAGTTCATTCCCTTATTTTTAATTGGAAACTTTCAAGAAATCCCACCATTAGGCCCAAAACTCAACACGATTCCCTCACAAATGTTAGCCGAACGTCCAATTAAAGCTTTCAGAAAAAGTTCCATATCAATAATATTTTTGTGCTTATGTTTTGAGAACTTGAAACGAACGTTCAATACTATGGATATTAACAATATCCCACTGCATAACCCATAATGCTTTGTGTAAAAATCTACTATAACTTCACCACATCATTGTACACACATAAAAATTACATTTTATCGAATAACACCCAAAAACGTGTGCTAATGGACGAAAACACACACTGTTTTGGTATTGGCATGAAAATGCGGGACATTTTTGTTTTAAAGGAAAATATAGGAAATATATAATAAATATTTTTTAAAGGGAATTTTTAGGGTTCGAGACAGCCACCTCCCAATTGGAAGTACCCAATAATATATATATACACACCGATCAGACATAACATTATGACCTAATATTGTGTTGGTCCCCCTGACCCGTCGAGGCATGGACTCCTCTAGACCCCTGAAGGTGTGCTAGCAGCAGATCCTTTAAGTCCTCCATGGATCGGACTTGTTTGTTCAGCTCATCCCACAGATGCTCGATTGGATTGAGATCTGGGGAATTTGGACTCAAACTCGTTGTTGTGCTCCTCAAAGCATTCCTGAAGCATTTGTGCTTTGTGGCGGCGCATTATCTGCTGAAAGAGCCACAGCCACAGGGAATACCGTCCCCATGAGAGGCAGGACATGGGCTCAGCAATGCTTAGGTAGGTGGGACGGGTCAAAGTCACATCCACATGATGGAGGACCCAAGGTTTCCCAGCAGAACATTGCCCAAAGCATCACTGCCTCCGCCACCACGCCTTCTTCCCATAGTGCACCTGGTGCCATGTGTTCCCCAGGTGAGCCACACCTTCTTCCCATAATGCACCTGGTGCCATGTGTTCCCCAGGTAAGCCACGCCTTCTTCCCATAATGCACCTGGTGCCATGTGTTCCCCAGGTAAGCCACGCACCCGGCCATCCACGTGATGTAGAAGAACACGTGATCATCAGAGCAGGCCACCTTCTTCCATTGCTCCGTGGTCCAGTTCTGATGCTCGTGCCACTGTTGGTGCTTTGGGCGGTGGACAGGGGTCAGCATGGGCACCCTGACTGGTCAGCGGCTGTGCCGCCCCATACTCTTCAAACTGAGATGCTCTGTGTATTCTGAGCCCTTTCTATCAGAACCAGCATTAACTTCTGGAGCAGTTTGAGCTCCAGCAGCTCGTCTGTTTGATCGGACCACACGGGCCAGCCTTCGCTCCCCACGGGCATCAATGAGCCTCGGCCGCCCATGACCCTGTGGCCGGTTCTCCACTGGTCCTTCACTTTTGATAGAGACTGACCACTGCAGACCGGGAACACCCCACAAGAGCTGCAGTTCTGGAGATGCTCTGACCCAGTCGTCTAGCCGTCACAATCTGGCCCTTGTCAAACTCGCTCAAATCCTCACGCTTGCCCATTTCTCCTGCTTCTAACACATCAACTCTGAGGACAACATGTTCACTTGCTGCCTAATATACCCCACCCACTAACAGAGATCATCAGTGTGTCATAATGTTACGCCTGATCTGTGTATATTAAGCTTACTGATATTTTAAATAGTATTGTGGGTTTCAATAGATAATAGAGGATATATTTGAGTACTTAAATGTGTTTGTGGGTTGTGTGCTTCTCATGTCATTGAATGATCGTAATCTCATCAGTTCTTCTCTTCTCTCTCTCAGGATGAGTTCTGGCACGTGTATGTCGGTGAGTTCCGGCCTCGATCCTTCACTTCTGTTTGGTTTTAATGGTGAAGTCAGTCATGATCTCAGCGGTTGTGTTTCTACAGATGGAGACGCGTGCCTGTCTCACCCGTGTCTCAATGGTGGCGTGTGTAAAGATGCGATCGGGCCGTACACGTGTTACTGTCAGCAAGGGTTCAAGGGCCACAACTGCGAGATTGGTAAGGAGCCACACGATGTTCAGTCATCACACATCAGGCCATCTGAACATGTGGCGTCTGTCTCTCCACAGCTATCCCTGAGCTCTGCGAGAGTGAGAACGGAGGCTGCGATCACTTCTGCATGGTGAAGGAGAAAAACGTCGCCTGTTCGTGTGCCAAAGGCTATGAGTTGGCCGATAACGGGAAGTCGTGCCACTCTTCTGGTAAACGATGTTCCGATGCGAGCCAGGCGTTTATCCGCAGATTATCTTCCAGCTCAAATGCCCTTTTGTTTTAGAGCCTTACAAATGCGGCGCCATTCATCCCCAGAAGACCAGAAGCATCTTCATACCAATGCCAAACATCACCCACACTGAGGACGAAGAGGAGGCCACAAACCTGCCGGCCAATGAGACGAGCAGCCTGTTCGGCCTCCAGGGCATCACCTTTACTGAGGAGCCAGTGCTGCCCGAGAAGTCTGAGGGAGACACGAGGATCGTCAACGGAGTGGAATGCCCTCCCGGAGACTGCCCATGGCAGGTAGAGACACTTCTTCTGCATGAAATATGCCAGTTTTGGTCTGTTATTGATGACGTCGGATGTTCTC
The DNA here is from genome assembly GCA_023566225.1 of Romanogobio albipinnatus. Taxonomy (NCBI): domain Eukaryota; kingdom Metazoa; phylum Chordata; class Actinopteri; order Cypriniformes; family Gobionidae; genus Romanogobio; species Romanogobio albipinnatus. The sequence continues at coordinate 73,113,093 of CM042241.1, forward strand.
TCAGGCTCTTCTCATTAATGAAAACAACATCGGCTTCTGCGGCGGCACCATCCTGAACCAGTACTTCATCCTGTCGGCCGCTCACTGTATGAACCAGTCGCTCTCCACCCGGGTGATTCTAGGTACGGCCTTCTAGAGCAACACTGGGCCTCATTCGTGAAACACGAGCAGAACGAATTTGTGTGTAAATCGTTCGTAAAGCTGCTCTGACGTAAATTTTCGGATTCACGAAAATGTTCATATTTTCAAAATGTTAGTTGGTATTTTCGGATTCACGAAAATGTTCGTATTTTCAAAATGTTAGTTGGTATTTTCGGATTCACGAAAATGTTCGTATTTTCAAAATGTTAGTTGGTATGAAAGAAATGTACACATGCTCCCTACCACGAGTAAAACATTTGAACGTTCTGTGTTCTAATTCAGGCAAACTGACGACATTGCATTTTGATGCACTATGTACCATAATAATATTTCAAGAGTCGATTTGCCCCGTTTGCCCCGTTCTACGTTGGGTAATATGCAGCACTCGTCACTGTCACTTTTTACCCAGCTGTCCAATCACAGTGGAGGAGGGGCGGGACAAAAACTACACCGACCAATCATCCCACTTGTACACCAACTGAACCATAGATATGCATAATAAAGGCTAGATGTCTCGTCCGCGCTGCTGGCCAATGGAGGTCGACGTCCGCACCTGGCGGCCATCTTGTCACAGTCAGCTCGCTCACTCATTGTGTTTTAATGGTGCGTGCACTTTTTAAATAACCATAACTTGCTCAAATTATGATCAAAAAAGTTTGGTTTGTTATAAGTTGCAAACAATTTTGTTATATTTGTTGGTTTGTTATTATGAATTTTTTTTCATAAAATGAAAAATTATTCATAATTTGTTCAAGCATCCATAATTATAGCCACGTTAATAACGTTTGTAAGAAACCAAACCATTTGTAAATGCGTCCAGATTTCAGCGAGATAAGAGTATTTGTGTTCAGATCACTCGCCTCACATCAGGAGCCCGCCAGAAAGCTGGCCTGTGACAAGATGGCCGCCAGAAAGCTTGCCTGTGACAAGATGGCCGCTGCTGATGACGTTAGAGTCTCTAATCTAGCCTTTATTATGGATATCTATGGACTGAACAACAATAATGGAGAAGTTAATACTGCTTTTTTATATTCAGTAATATTCTTCAAAATGAGACACTAGTAACACATTACACACATGGATATTCTGTTTCATACTCATAGCAATCAAAGTATCTCAGCTGGAAAAACGCTGCCCTTGCAAAGCACTTTCAGCGCCACCAGCTGGCCGTTTTCAGAAGAGCACCAGATGTTTTTAGCTGGCTAAAATGCTTTGATGGACACACAATAATTTAATATTTATTGCTAGGCATATGGCCAATTAGTCTCTTTAGCATTTATGCAAAATACTGGAGCCAAACCTGAGAAAGAAGTCCAGAAGTTTCCAGCGTTCCTGCACACATCATTTGCACTTGTAACTCATGGGTGGGGATTATGCAAATGATGAAGGAGCGTGCAGGCGCGTCCTATTTACGAATGTTTGGAATTCATTAATACACACACGTTTAACTACCGAATCCGTGGTGTACGAAGCATTTGTGAATATGAGAGTTTTCGTAAATGTCAATTTTACGCAGCGAATTTGCTCATATATTTACGAAAGTTTCATGAATGAGGCCCATTGACTCTTCTACACTTCTTAAACTTCAGCATTTGCATGCACATTTTCAGACATTTGTATTGGGTTTTTTTGGTGTTTCTCCTTTTTTTTTTACTCTTAAAAAAAAATGTTCTTTATTGATATCAAAGGTCCCATTTAGAACATCCACGGAATCCAAAAAGTCGGATGAGTTTGGAAAAATGGTCCTTTAATGCTGCGTTCACACTAGAACGAGTGATTTCAATGTTAAGTCAATGGAAAGGTGCGTTGGCGCACGTCTGGAGGTCGCGGCACGATGGACGCGATTCCGCCTCATTCGCGCGACCAGTTTGCATTTGACGCAAATTGATCGTCTTGCGCAATACGTGCGTTACACGTGAGTGGTGCTTTTTGTGTATTCACGCGTTTGAAGCGAATTCGTGTCTGACGCCCGAGTTGAAAATTTTTTGGCATCTATTCGCGGCACGTTAACCAATCAGGAGCCTGCTCGCTGCTGTCACGTGATGAAGTGATGTGATGAGAAACCCCGCATAATTTAAAATCAGGACGCTCAGCGCTCATTAACCCCGGCGAGAGCAGCCTTTCCTCGGTTTTGTCTGCCAAATCATTTTGACTGAGGGCAAAGAGAAGTTTCATAACTTTATATTTTAGGATATTTAAATACACATGCAGTGAAGATAATGTAGGCGTTGCCTGGACCACATGTGTGTGGCTATTAATGTTTAATATATATTTTTAATGAAAATGAAAAGAGGCAGAGGGGTGTTTTATGACATATTTCTCCTGGAGCGCATTGAACGCGCGTCTATTTCACTTCAAACGCTCAATTTATACGACCGTCCAATTCCCCGTGGACGCGCGACTGTTCAAGCGTCCAACTAGACGAGATTCTTGACGCTCTATTCGCGTTTGGTGTGAACGCAGCATTAGGGGAAAAGTTAATTGGGGAACCAAAAATGGTTCTTCTCTTGCATCGCTGTGAAAACCCCTTTTCCACCAAAGCAGTTTGAGTGCTGGTTCAGAAAGTCAAGTCAACTGAGCTCTGAACTCAGCTCTGAACCAGTCGTTCTTAAAGAGTTAGTTCACCCAAAAATCCTGTCATGAATTCCTCATGTCATCTCAAACCCGTCAGATCTTCGTTCATCTTCAGACACAGATGAAGATATTTCTGATGACCCCAGAGCTCTCTGACCCCTCCATAGTCAGCAACGCCCACTTTCAAGGGCCAGAAAGGAAGACATGGTTAAAATAGCCCATGTGACTCCAGTGGTTCAGCCTTAATGTGATGAAGAGATGAGAATACTTTAGTGTGCAAAAACAAACACATCACATGGGTTATTTTAACCATGTCTTCCTTTCTGGCCCTTGAAAGTGTCTATGGAGGGGTCAGAGAGCTCTGGGAGTTCATCAGAAATATCTTCATTTGTGTCTGAAGATGAACAAAGGAATTAATGAGGATATTTAAATGTCTGGGTGAACTAACCCTTTATGTATCCCCCAAACATTGCTGGCCTAGAAGTGAGAACCGCTTGCGACCAACAAGACCAACACAAACTTGTGACCGCCATTTTCTAATAGCAGCTCGATTGTAATCTCCGCCTATACAAATTACGGCGAGCTGCACGGACGTGTTGGATTCGGCGTGTTAGGATGCCGATGTAGGTTCGCAATATAACGATGACTTTAAAGTACCGCGAGAGCTTTTGAATGCGGTGGCTCTCTAGAAAAGCCAAACCGGTTCTCAGAAGGCTCGTCAGTCGAACTAACTCTGAACTGGCAATAGCTAGCTCTGAACTAGCACTCGGTGTCATTCTGGTGGACAAGAGGTTTGCGAAAACCCCTTTTTGGAGGCTCTATTTTTAAGAGTGCAGAAGAAACAAAAACAGACCCAAATGAGTCGATGGTCTTCATCCAGTAAGTTGTAAATGAATGTGAGGCAACTTGGATGAAATTTTAGCCGCCGAAAATTATCTGGAAGAATTTGCTGTTGCTGTCCATCGCGGTCTAAAGTACCACTGAAGATTGGGCAAATTAGTCTGGTGACGTAGGACTGTGTGCAACTTTCCATAACTTAACCTCGCCATTGGTCCATTCGTCTACGTGGACTCAACCAATCAGCATCCCACCCCCCAAAGTTCCTGAACTTTGAAAAAGTACTATCCCGTGAGCAGGGACTATCTGAGAGGATATTTTATACCCGGAACTTCATTTAATAATAATAATCATAATTTGTTACATTTATATAGTGCTTTTCTAGACACTCGAAGTGCTTTACATAGAAGGGGGGAATCTCCTCTACCACCACCGATGTGCAGCCCAACCTGATGATGAAAATGCGACGGCAGCCATTTTGTGCCAGAACGTCCACACACACCAGCTGATTGGTGGAGAGGAGACAAAGCCAATCGTATATATATGGGGATGATTAGGAGGCCATGATGGACAGGGGCCAATGGGCAAATTTGGCCAGGATACCGGGGTTACACCTCTACTCTTTATCTATGGGATTTTTAATGACCATAGAGAGTCAGGACCTCGGTTTAACATCTCATCCGAAGGACGGATTTCGTGGAAACACACAGAGTACCAGCCCAAAGTCCCTCGTTCCCGGGGAAAGTTCCTGCGGTCGAAACTTTAGAGGAGACACGTGTGAGATTCCTGGGGTCTTTTTCTCAGGAGGGAGACTCAAGTAAAAGTCTTAATTTATCCTCATGGCCATCTGGGAGAAACAAGAGAGAAACTAAAGAGATCTCATTCTTGAGTACACCCATTTACACGTATGCTTTTATCTAACTTGCATTGCAAACAAGGTACACATTTAAGCTGCGTTTCCACCACAGGAACTTCCCCAGGAACGAGGGACCGTTACTTGGTGTGTTTCAACCGCAGGAACTTCCCCAGGAACGAGGGACCGGTACCCTGTGTGTTTCCACCGCAGGAACTTCCCCCAGGAACGAGGGACTGGTACTCGGTGTGTTTCAACCTCAGGAACTTCCCCCAGGAACGAGGGACTGGTACTCGGTGTGTTTCAACCGCAGGAACTTCCCCAGGAACGAGGGGCCGGTACTCGGTGTGTTTCAACCTCAGGAACTTCCCCCAGGAACGAGGGACTGGTACACGGTGTGTTTCCACCGCAGGAACTTCCCCCAGGAACGAGGGACTGGTACTCGGTGTGTTTCCACCCCTGGAACTTCCCCCAGGAACGAGGGACTGGTACTCGGTGTGTTTCCACCGCAGGAACTTCCCCCAGGAACGAGGGACTGGTACTCGGTGTGTTTCCACCGCAGGAACTTCCCCCAGGAACGAGGGACTGGTACTCGGTGTGTTTCCACCACAGGAACTTCCCCCAGGAACGAGGGACTGGTACTCGTTGTGTTTCAACCGCAGGAACATCCCCCAGGAACGAGGGACTGGTACTCGGTGTGTTTCAACCGCAGGAACATCCCCCAGGAACGAGGGACTGGTACTCGGTGTGTTTCCACCGCTGGAACTTCCCCCAGGAACGAGGGACTGGTACTCGGTGTGTTTCCACCACAGGAACTTCCCCCAGGAACGAGGGACTGGTACTCGGTGTGTTTCAACCTCAGGAACTTCCCCCAGGAACGAAGGACTGGTACTCGGTGTGTTTCCACCGCAGGAACTTCCCCCAGGAACGAGGGACTGGTACTCGGTGTGTTTCCACCGCAGGAACTTCCCCCAGGAACGAGGGACTGGTACTCGGTGTGTTTCCACCACAGGAACTTCCCCCAGGAACGAGGGACTGGTACTCGGTGTGTTTCAACCGGGTCTAAATGAAGCTCCGGGTAAAAATTCCACCTCAAGAAAGTATTTTTTCAAAGTTCAGGAGCTTTCGGGGGTGGGACTTGGGTGCTGAACATGCTGATTGGTTGAGTTCACGCAGCGTTTTATTGCGTGCGGTAAGAGTTGTTTGCTATTCGAATCAACAATGACAGACAGATAATGAGGTTACATGAAGAGGACAAAATCCAGTCCTACACCACCGGACTAATCTTCACTGTACTTTATTTTGGTGGAAACAGGGCTTTACATTCGATCAGTTCTTGGGCGTTTTCATTAATGTGTGTGTGTGTGTATTTTCGTCAGGTGAGTATGACACGCTGGTCAAAGAGGGTCGTGAGGTCACCCACGACGTAGACCAGATCCTGATTCACAGGAACTACATGGCGGACACCTACCACAACGACATCGCCCTCATTAAGCTCAGCAAGCCCATCACATTCACCGACTTCATCATCGCCGCCTGCCTGCCGGAGGGCAACTTCGCCGAGCGCGTGCTGATGCGTCAGCAGGAGGGCATGGTGAGCGGCTTCGGCCGCGTGCGTGAAGGAGGCCTTCAGTCCACCGTCCTCCAGAAGCTAACGGTGCCGTACGTCGACCGCGCTAAGTGCATGGAGTCCAGCAAGTTCAAAATCTCCACCCGCATGTTCTGCGCCGGATATGACCAGGAGGAAAAGGACGCGTGTCAGGGCGACAGCGGCGGGCCGCATGTGACGCGCTACAAGAACACGTGGTTTGTCACGGGCGTGGTGAGCTGGGGCGAGGGATGCGCCCGCAAGGGCAAGTACGGCGTCTACACGCAGGTCTCCAAGTACATCAATTGGATCCACAACGCCATGGCCAAAGTCATGCCACAGATGGCAGCTTCTATAAAACCCAAAGCAAAGCGAGAGCTGCTGCGGAAGACGCCTGTACGGAGAGTCTGACACAACGTGAATCAACAACGCTGTCTTAATTCATGATGATTTATCAGTGACGGGATCCCAGCTAACAAAATACATTATTTCTGAACGTTCTCTGAGGCTATGCAAACGGGAACATTGCATTTCATAAGGGAACCAAAAAGGGCATTTACAAGGGAACCAAAAAAGAGAACGTTTCATTTTAAAAGGAAACCAAAAAGGGCGCGTTTCATTTATAAGGGAACCAAAAAGGGCATTTGTAAGGGAACCAAAAAGGAAACATTGCATTTATAAGGGAACCAAAAAGGGCATTTACAAGGGAACCAAAAAAGGGAACATTTCATTTTAAAAGGGAACCAAAAAGGGCGCGTTTCATTTATAAGGGAACCAAAAAGGGAACATTGCATTTATAAGGGAACCAAAAAGGGCATTTACAAGGGAACCAAAAAAGGGAACATTTCATTTTATAAGGGAACCAAAAAGGGCGCGTTTCATTTATAAGGGAACCAAAAAGGGCATTTACAAGGGAACCAAAAAAGGGAACGTTTCATTTATAAGGGAACCAAAAAGGGTATTTACAAGGGAACCAAAAAAGAGAACGTTTCATTTTACAAGGGAACCAAAAAGGGCATTTATAAGGGAAACAAAAAGGGAACATTGCATTTATAAGGGAACCAAAAAGGGCATTTACAAGGGAACCAAAAAAGGGAACATTTCATTTTAAAAGGGAACCAAAAAGGGCGCGTTTCATTTATAAGGGAACCAAAAAGGGCATTTACAAGGGAACCAAAAAAGGGAACGTTTCATTTATAAGGGAACAAAAAAGGGTATTTACAAGGGAACCAAAAAAGAGAACGTTTCATTTTACAAGGGAACCAAAAAGGGCATTTATAAGGGAAACAAAAAGGGAACATTGCATTTATAAGGGAACCAAAAAGGGCATTTACAAGGGAACCAAAAAAGGGAACATTTCATTTTAAAAGGGAACCAAAAAGGGCGCGTTTCATTTATAAGGGAACCAAAAAGGGCATTTACAAGGGAACCAAAAAAGGGAACGTTTCATTTATAAGGGAACCAAAAAGGGTATTTACAAGGGAACCAAAAAAGAGAACGTTTCATTTTACAAGGGAACCAAAAAGGGAACGTTTCATTTTACAAGGGAACCAAAAAGGGAACGTTTCATTTTACAAGGGAAGCAAAAAGGGCATTTATAAGGGAACCAAAAAGGAAACATTACATTTATAAGGGAACCAAAAAGGGCATTTACAAGGGAACCAAAAAAGGGAACATTTCATTTTAAAAGAGAACCAAAAAGGGCGCGTTTCATTTACAAGGGAACCAAAAAAGGAACATTTCATTTATAAGGGAACCAAAACATTATTTCTGAATGTTCCCTAAAGCTATAATTTTGGGAACATTACTTTTGAATGTTTTGTGAATATTCTGAAACAATTAGTAACATTTCAAATGTTCTATGAACAATTTGTTGAGAGGATTATTAAAGAGCACATAAATTTGAACAAACGTTCTATTAATGTTACTGGAAGAACGTTTGCTCATAACTTTGCCAGAGCGTTGGGAGAATGTTCCGTTAGCTGGGATTCTTCAGAATATAACTTGTGTCTTCATAATCTTTCACATGAATGTAATTTACTCCACTTATGAACCTATTCGATCAGACTGATGCAATAATTTGATGTAATGTAGTTTTAGTTATTTCTAGTTAAATCTCGTCACATTATGGAGGGAGAATGATTTGTTAAAGCTGTTTCATGATAAGATTGAATAAAGTTTCTGTTCCTGACAAGAAATAAAGTTGCCAACTCATTATATTTGGTTTCTTCTTGGCATGAGTGTTTTTTGAGTTTTGCCTACTTCCCAAAAGTTGAGAGAACTTTTATCACCAATTCACAGACGGTAAATTAAACTGAGTGTGTGTGGAGGCTCTGGATGTGTTGACAAACACACGGATGAAGAGTTCAGAGGTCATGTTGACTGACTAGAGTCCACACACACAGCGCTGAGCACAGAAACACACAAACCAGCGTCGCACGTTTACCATACAGACATGAAATTAAACGAATCCCACTCGCTCATTAACAGAGTTTAATCACGTTGAACGAGCTCAACGCCGCATCATATCCTGTTAAAGCCGTACACTTATTGGACGGTATTGATTGTGGGCGGGGCTACAGTGCAGTGGCTGCTGACAGTGACGGACAGGCGTCAGGAGCTTCTGATCGTGATGGAATCGCTGATATGTCGTCTGCTGTTCTTCACGCTGATCGTCCTTCAAGTGTCGTCCGGCGATCAACGCACGGGTGAGAGATCCACTGTCATCGGTCCGGCTAACATGTTCTAACGTTTGGTTAGAAGTTATGAACACGGATCATACGTCCAGGTTTTAAAAACACTTGCTTATGCAAACATTAGGGAAACATTATGAGAACGTTGCTTTAGAAAAAACATTTCAGAAAAACACGTTCCATGAACAATGTATAAACGTTTTGTGAATGAATTCATGTTAAGACCAGGTCACTTTCAACAAACGTATAAGGGAACCGAAAAGGGAACGTTTCATTTTATAAGGGAACCAAAAAGGGCATTTATAAGGGAACCGAAAAGGGAACGTTTCATTTTATAAGGGAACCAAAAAGGGCATTTATAAGGGAACCGAAAAGGGAACGTTTCATTTTATAAGGGAACCGAAAAGGGCATTTATAAGGGAACCGAAAAGGGAACGTTTCATTTTATAAGGGAACCAAAAAGGGCATTTATAAGGGAACCGAAAAGGGAACGTACCGAAAAGGGCATTTATAAGGGAACCGAAAAGGGAACGTTTCATTTTATAAGGGAACCGAAAAGGGCATTTATAAGGGAACCGAAAAGGGCATTTATAAGGGAACCAAAAAGGGAACGTTTCATCTTATAAGGGAACCGAAAAGGGAACGTTTCATCTTATAAGGGAACCGAAAAGGGCATTTATAAGGGAACCGAAAAGGGAACGTTTCATTTTATAAGGGAACCGAAAAGGGCATTTATAAGGGAACCGAAAAGGGAACATTTCATTTCATAAGGGAACCAAAAAGGGCATTTATAAGGGAACCAAAAAGGGCATTTATAAGGGAACCGAAAAGGGAACATTTCATTTCATAAGGGAACCAAAAAGGGCATTTTATAAGGGAACCACAAAGGGCATTTATAAGGGAACCGAAAAGGGAACATTTCATTTTATAAGGGAACCAAAAAGGTCATTTATCAGGGAACCAAAAAAGGGCATTTATAAGGGAACCAAAAAGGGCATTTATAAGGGAACCGAAAAGGGAACATTTCATTTTATAAGGGAACCAAAAAGGGCATTTATAAGGGAACCAAAAAGGGCATTTATAAGGGAACCGAAAAGGGCATTTATAAGGGAACCAAAAAAGGGCATTTATAAGGGAACCAAAAAGGGCATTTATAAGGGAGCCAAAAAGGGCATTTATAAGGGAACCAAAAAGGGCATTTATAAGGGAACCGAAAAGGGAACATTTCATTTTATAAGGGAACCAAAAAGGGCATTTATAAGGGAAACAAAAAGGGCATTTATAAGGGAACCGAAAAGGGAACATTTCATTTTATAAGGGAACCAAAAAAGGGCATTTATAAGGGAACCAAAAAGGGCATTTATAAGGGAACCGAAAAGGGAACATTTCATTTCATAAGGGAACTGAAAAGGGCATTTATAAGGGAACCGAAAAGGGAACATTTAATTTCATAAGGGAACCAAAAAGGGTTTTTATAAGGGAACTGAAAAGGGAACATTTCATTTTATAAGGGAACCAAAAAAGGGCATTTATAAGGGAACCGAAAAGGGCATTTATAAGGGAACCGAAAAGGGAACATTTCATTTCATAAGGGAACCAAAAAGGGCATTTATAAGGGAACCAAAAAGGGCATTTATAAGGGAACCAAAAAGGGCATTCATAAGGGAACCAAAAAGAGCATTTATAAGGGAACCGAAAAGGGAACATTTCATTTCATAAGGGAACTGAAAAGGGCATTTATAAGGGAACCAAAAAGAGCATTTATAAGGGAACCAAAAAAGGGCATTTATAAGGGAACCGAAAAGGGAACATTTCATTTCATAAGGGAACTGAAAAGGGCATTTATAAGGGAAACGAAAAGGGAACATTTCATTTCATAAGGGAACCAAAAAGGGCATTTATAAGGGAACCAAAAAGGGCATTTATAAGGGAAACGAAAAGGGAACATTTAATTTCATAAGGGAACCAAAAAGGGCATTTATAAGGGAAACGAAAAGGGAACATTTAATTTCATAAGGGAACCAAAAAGGGCATTTATAAGGGAAACGAAAAGGGAACATTTAATTTCATAAGGGAACCGAAAAGGGAACTTTTCATTTTATAAGGGGACCAAAAAGGGCATTTATAAGGGAACCGAAAAGGGCATTTATAAGGGAAACAAAAGGGGCATTTATAAGGGAACCAAAAAAGGGCATTTATAAGGGAAACAAAAGGGGCATTTATAAGGGAACCAAAAAGGGCATTTATAAGGGAAACGAAAAGGGAACATTTCATTTCATAAGGGAACCGAAAAGGGAACTTTTCATTTTATAAGGGGACCAAAAAGGGCATTTATAAGGGAACCGAAAAGGGCATTTATAAGGAACCAAAAAGGGCATTTATAAGGGAACCTAAAAGGGGACATTTCATTTTATAAGGGAACCAAAAAGGTCATTTATAAGGGAACCAAAAAAGGGCATTTATAAGGGAACCAAAAAGGGCATTTATAAGGGAACCGAAAAGGGAACATTTCATTTTATAAGGGAACCAAAAAGGGCATTTATAAGGGAACCAAAAAGGGCATTTATAAGGGAACCGAAAAGGGCATTTATAAGGGAACCAAAAAAGGGCATTTATAAGGGAACCAAAAAGGGCATTTATAAGGGAACCAAAAAGGGCATTTATAAGGGAACCAAAAAGGGCCTTTATAAGGGAACCGAAAAGGGAACATTTCATTTTATAAGGGAACCAAAAAAGGGCATTTATAAGGGAACCAAAAAGGGCATTTATAAGGGAACCGAAAAGGGAACATTTCATTTCATAAGGGAACTGAAAAGGGCATTTATAAGGGAACCAAAAAGGGCATTTATAAGGGAACCGAAAAGGGAACATTTCATTTCATAAGGGAACCAAAAAGGGCATTTATAAGGGAACCACAAAGGGCATTTATAAGGGAACCGAAAAGGGAACATTTCATTTTATAAGGGAACCAAAAAAGGGCATTTATAAGGGAACCGAAAAGGGAACATTTCATTTTATAAGGGAACCAAAAAAGGGCATTTATAAGGGAACCGAAAAGGGCATTTATAAGGGAACATTTCATTTCATAAGGGAACCAAAAAGGGCATTTATAAGGGAACCAAAAAGGGCATTCATAAGGGAACCAAAAAGAGCATTTATAAGGGAACCAAAAAATGGCATTTATAAGGGAACCCGAAAAGGGCATTTATAAGGGAACTGAAAAGGGAACATTTCATTTCATAAGGGAACTGAAAAGGGCATTTATAAGGGAACCAAAAAGAGCATTTATAAGGGAACCAAAAAAGGGCATTTATAAGGGAACCGAAAAGGGAACATTTCATTTCATAAGGGAACCAAAAAGGGCATTTATAAGGGAACCGAAAAGGGAACATTTCATTTCATAAGGGAACCAAAAAGGGCATTTATAAGGGAACTGAAAAGGGAACATTTCATTTCATAAGGGAACCGAAAAGGGAACTTTTCATTTTATAAGGGGACCAAAAAGGGCATTTATAAGGGAACCGAAAAGGGCATTTATAAGGAACCAAAAAGGGCATTTATAAGGGAACCTAAAAGGGGACATTTCATTTTATAAGGGAACCAAAAAGGGCATTTATAAGGGAACCAAAAAGGGCATTTATAAGGGAACCGAAAAGGGAACATTTCATTTTATAAGGGAACCAAAAAGAGCATTTATAAGGGAAACAAAAAGGGCCTTTATAAGGGAACCGAAAAGGGAACATTTCATTTTATAAGGGAACCAAAAAAGGGCATTTATAAGGGAACCAAAAAGGGAATTTATAAGGGAACCGAAAAGGGAACATTTCATTTCATAAGGGAACTGAAAAGGGCATTTATAAGGGAACCAAAAAGGGCATTTATAAGGGAACCGAAAAGGGAACATTTCATTTCATAAGGGAACCAAAAAGGGCATTTATAAGGGAACCACAAAGGGCATTTATAAGGGAACCGAAAAGGGAACATTTCATTTTATAAGGGAACCAAAAAAGGGCATTTATAAGGGAACCGAAAAGGGAACATTTCATTTTATAAGGGAACCAAAAAAGGGCATTTATAAGGGAACCGAAAAGGGCATTTATAAGGGAACATTTCATTTCATAAGGGAACCAAAAAGGGCATTTATAAGGGAACCAAAAAGGGCATTCATAAGGGAACCAAAAAGAGCATTTATAAGGGAACCAAAAAATGGCATTTATAAGGGAACCCGAAAAGGGCATTTATAAGGGAACCGAAAAGGGAACATTTCATTTCATAAGGGAACTGAAAAGGGCATTTATAAGGGAACCAAAAAGAGCATTTATAAGGGAACCAAAAAAGGGCATTTATAAGGGAACCGAAAAGGGAACATTTCATTTCATAAGGGAACCAAAAAGGGCATTTATAAGGGAACCAAAAAGGGCATTTATAAGGGAACCGAAAAGGGAACATTTCATTTCATAAGGGAACCAAAAAGGGCATTTATAAGGGAACTGAAAAGGGAACATTTCATTTCATAAGGGAACCGAAAAGGGAACTTTTCATTTTATAAGGGGACCAAAAAGGGCATTTATAAGGGAACCGAAAAGGGCATTTATAAGGAACCAAAAAGGGCATTTATAAGGGAACCTAAAAGGGGACATTTCATTTTATAAGGGAACCAAAAAGGGCATTTATAAGGGAACCAAAAAGGGCATTTATAAGGGAACCGAAAAGGGAACATTTCATTTTATAAGGGAACCAAAAAGGGCATTTATAAGGGAAACAAAAAGGGCCTTTATAAGGGAACCGAAAAGGGAACATTTCATTTTATAAGGGAACCAAAAAAGGGCATTTATAAGGGAACCAAAAAGGGCATTTATAAGGGAACCGAAAAGGGAACATTTCATTTCATAAGGGAACCAAAAAGGGCATTTATAAGGGAACCACAAAGGGCATTTATAAGGGAACCGAAAAGGGAACATTTCATTTTATAAGGGAACCAAAAAAGGGCATTTATAAGGGAACCGAAAAGGGAACATTTCATTTTATAAGGGAACCAAAAAAGGGCATTTATAAGGGAACCGAAAAGGGCATTTATAAGGGAACATTTCATTTCATAAGGGAACCAAAAAGGGCATTTATAAGGGAACCAAAAAGGGCATTCATAAGGGAACCAAAAAGAGCATTTATAAGGGAACCAAAAAATGGCATTTATAAGGGAACCCGAAAAGGGCATTTATAAGGGAACCGAAAAGGGAACATTTCATTTCATAAGGGAACTGAAAAGGGCATTTATAAGGGAACCAAAAAGAGCATTTATAAGGGAACCAAAAAAGGGCATTTATAAGGGAACCGAAAAGGGAACATTTCATTTCATAAGGGAACCAAAAAGGGCATTTATAAGGGAACCAAAAAGGGCATTTATAAGGGAACCGAAAAGGGAACATTTCATTTCATAAGGGAACCAAAAAGGGCATTTATAAGGGAACTGAAAAGGGAACATTTCATTTTATAAGGGGACCAAAAAGGGCATTTATAAGGGAACCGAAAAGGGCATTTATAAGGAACCAAAAAGGGCATTTATAAGGGAACCTAAAAGGGGACATTTCATTTTATAAGGGAACCACAAAGGGCATTTATAAGGGAAACAAAAAGGGCATTTATAAGGGAACCGAAAAGGGAACGTTTCATTTTATAAGGGAACCAAAAAGGGAACATTTCATTTTATAAGGGAACCAAAAAGGGAACACTTCATTTTATAAGGGAACCAAAAAGGGAACATTTCATTTTATAAGGGAACCGAAAAGGGAACATTTCATTTTATAAGGGAACCGAAAAGGGAACATTTCATTTTATAAGGGAACCAAAAAGGGAACATTTCATTTTATAAGGGAACATTTCATTTTATAAGGGAATGTTTCATTTTATAAGGGAAACAAAAAGGGCATTTATAAGGGAACCAAAAAGGGAACATTTCATTTTATAAGGGAACCAAAAAGGGAACATTTCATTTTATAAGGGAACCAAAAAGGGAACATTGCATTTTAAAAAGGAACCAAAAAGGGAACATTTCATTTTATAAGGGAACCAAAAAGGGAACATTGCATTTTAAAAAGGAACCAAAAAGGGAACATTTCATTTTATAAGGGAACCAAAAAGGGAACATTGCATTTTAAAAAGGAACCAAAAAGGGAACATTTCATTTTAAAAGGGAACCAAAAAGGGAACATTGCATTTTAAAAAGGAACCAAAAAGGGAACATTTCATTTTATAAGGGAACCACAAAGGGCATTTATAAGGGAACCGAAAAGGGAATATTTCATTTCATAAGGGAACCACAAAGGGCATTTATAAGGGAACCAAAAAGGGCATTTATAAGGGAACCGAAAAGGGCATTTATAAGGGAACCAAAAAGGGCATTTATAAGGGAACCGAAAAGGGCATTTATAAGGAAACCGAAAAGGGAACATTTCATTTTATAAGGGAACCAAAAAGGGCATTTATAAGGGAACCAAAAAGGGCATTTATAAGGGAACCGAAAAGGGAACATTTCATTTTATAAGGGAACCGAAAAGGGCATTTATAAGGGAACCGAAAAGGGAACATTTCATTTTATAAGGGAACCAAAAAGGGCATTTATAAGGGAACCGAAAAGGGCATTTATAAGGGACCAAAAAGGGCATTTATAAGGGAACCGAAAAGGGAACATTTCATTTTATAAGGGAACCAAAAAGGGCATTTATAAGGGAACCAAAAAGGGCATTTATAAGGGAACCGAAAAGGGAACATTTCATTTTATAAGGGAACCAAAAAGGGCATTTATAAGGGAACCAAAAAGGGCATTTATAAGGGAACCAAAAAGGGCATTTATAAGGAAACCGAAAAGGGAACATTTCATTTTATAAGGGAACCAAAAAGGGCATTTATAAGGGAACCAAAAAGGGCATTTATAAGGGAACCAAAAAGGGCATTTTTAAGGGAACCGAAAAGGGAACATTTCATTTTATAAGGGAACCGAAAAGGGCATTTATAAGGAAACCGAAAAGGGAACATTTCATTTTATAAGGGAACCAAAAAGGGCATTTATAAGGGAACCAAAAAGGGCATTTATAAGGGACCAAAATGGGCATTTATAAGGGAACCGAAAAGGGCATTTATAAGGAAACCGAAAAGGGAACATTTCATTTTATAAGGGAACCAAAAAGGGCATTTATAAGGGAACCGAAAAGGGAACATTTCATTTTATAAGGGAACCGAAAAGGGCATTTATAAGGGAACCGAAAAGGGCATTTATAAGGGAACCGAAAAGGGAACATTTCATTTTATAAGGGAACCAAAAAGGGCATTTATAAGGGAACCAAAAAGGGCATTTATAAGGGAACCGAAAAGGGAACATTTCATTTTATAAGGGAACCGAAAAGGGCATTTATAAGGGAACCGAAAAGGGAACATTTCATTTTATAAGGGAACCAAAAAGGGCATTTATAAGGGAACCGAAAAGGGCATTTATAAGGGACCAAAAAGGGCATTTATAAGGGAACCGAAAAGGGAACATTTCATTTTATAAGGGAACCAAAAAGGGCATTTATAAGGGAACCAAAAAGGGCATTTATAAGGGAACCGAAAAGGGAACATTTCATTTTATAAGGGAACCAAAAAGGGCATTTATAAGGGAACCAAAAAGGGCATTTATAAGGGAACCAAAAAGGGCATTTATAAGGAAACCGAAAAGGGAACATTTCATTTTATAAGGGAACCAAAAAGGGCATTTATAAGGGAACCAAAAAGGGCATTTATAAGGGAACCAAAAAGGGCATTTTTAAGGGAACCGAAAAGGGAACATTTCATTTTATAAGGGAACCGAAAAGGGCATTTATAAGGAAACCGAAAAGGGAACATTTCATTTTATAAGGGAACCAAAAAGGGCATTTATAAGGGAACCAAAAAGGGCATTTATAAGGGACCAAAATGGGCATTTATAAGGGAACCGAAAAGGGCATTTATAAGGAAACCGAAAAGGGAACATTTCATTTTATAAGGGAACCAAAAAGGGCATTTATAAGGGAACCGAAAAGGGAACATTTCATTTTATAAGGGAACCGAAAAGGGCATTTATAAGGGAACCAAAAAGGGCATTTATAAGGGAACCAAAAAGGGCATTTATAAGGGAACCGAAAAGGGCATTTATAAGGGAACCGAAAAGGGAACATTTCATTCTATAAGGGAACCAAAAAGGGCACTTATAAGGGAACCAAAAAGGGCATTTATAAGGGAACCGAAAAGGGAACATTTCATTTTATAAGGGAACCAAAAAGGGCATTTATAAGGGAACCAAAAAGGGCATTTATAAGGGACCAAAATGGGCATTTATAAGGGAACCGAAAAGGGCATTTATAAGGAAACCGAAAAGGGAACATTTCATTTTATAAGGGAACCAAAAAGGGCATTTATAAGGGAACCGAAAAGGGAACATTTCATTTTATAAGGGAACCGAAAAGGGCATTTATAAGGGAACCGAAAAGGGCATTTATAAGGGAACCGAAAAGGGAACATTTCATTTTATAAGGGAACCAAAAAGGGCATTTATAAGGGAACCAAAAAGGGCATTTATAAGGGAACCGAAAAGGGAACATTTCATTTTATAAGGGAACCGAAAAGGGCATTTATAAGGGAACCGAAAAGGGAACATTTCATTTTATAAGGGAACCAAAAAGGGCATTTATAAGGGAACCGAAAAGGGCATTTATAAGGGACCAAAAAGGGCATTTATAAGGGAACCGAAAAGGGAACATTTCATTTTATAAGGGAACCAAAAAGGGCATTTATAAGGGAACCAAAAAGGGCATTTATAAGGGAACCGAAAAGGGAACATTTCATTTTATAAGGGAACCAAAAAGGGCATTTATAAGGGAACCAAAAAGGGCATTTATAAGGGAACCAAAAAGGGCATTTATAAGGAAACCGAAAAGGGAACATTTCATTTTATAAGGGAACCAAAAAGGGCATTTATAAGGGAACCAAAAAGGGCATTTATAAGGGAACCAAAAAGGGCATTTTTAAGGGAACCGAAAAGGGAACATTTCATTTTATAAGGGAACCGAAAAGGGCATTTATAAGGAAACCGAAAAGGGAACATTTCATTTTATAAGGGAACCAAAAAGGGCATTTATAAGGGAACCAAAAAGGGCATTTATAAGGGACCAAAATGGGCATTTATAAGGGAACCGAAAAGGGCATTTATAAGGAAACCGAAAAGGGAACATTTCATTTTATAAGGGAACCAAAAAGGGCATTTATAAGGGAACCGAAAAGGGAACATTTCATTTTATAAGGGAACCGAAAAGGGCATTTATAAGGGAACCAAAAAGGGCATTTATAAGGGAACCAAAAAGGGCATTTATAAGGGAACCGAAAAGGGCATTTATAAGGGAACCGAAAAGGGAACATTTCATTCTATAAGGGAACCAAAAAGGGCACTTATAAGGGAACCAAAAAGGGCATTTATAAGGGAACCGAAAAGGGCATTTATAAGGGAACCAAAAAGGGCATTTATAAGGGAACCGAAAAGGGCATTTATAAGGGAACCGAAAAGGGAACATTTCATTTTATAAGGGAACCGAAAAGGGCATTTATAAGGGAACCAAAAAGGGCATTTATAAGGGAACCGAAAAGGGCATTTATAAGGGAACCGAAAAGGGCATTTATAAGGGAACCAAAAAGGGCATTTATAAGGGAACCGAAAAGGGCATTTATAAGGGAACCGAAAAGGGCATTTATAAGGGAACCAAAAAGGGCATTTATAAGGGAACCGAAAAGGGCATTTATAAGGGAACCGAAAAGGGAACATTTCATTCTATAAGGGAACCAAAAAGGGCATTTATAAGGGAACCAAAAAGGGCATTTATAAGGGAACCGAAAAGGGAACATTTCATTCTATAAGGGAACCACAAAGGGCATTTATAAGGGAAACAAAAAGGGCATTTATAAGGGAACCTAAAATTGAATTTATAAGGGAACTGAAAAAGGAATGTTTCATTTTATAAGGGAACCAAAAAGGGAACATTTCATTTTATAAGGGAACCGAAAAGGGCATTTATAAGGGAACCAAAAAGGGCATTTATAAGGGAACCGAAAAGGGCATTTATATAAGGGAACCGAAAAGGGAACATTTCATTCTATAAGGGAACCACAAAGGGCATTTATAAGGGAACCTAAAATTGAATTTATAAGGGAACTGAAAAAGGAATGTTTCATTTTATAAGGGAACCTCATTTATTTGAGTCCCGAGGACGTTCCCTGTTAGTCGGGTGTGTGTTATTCTTGTTAGTCTCCTGTCTGTCGTTAATTAGGAATAACATGACGGAGAGGAATTAATGACAGGATTTACATTTTTGGGTGAATTAATCCTTTAACAGAACATTTTAAAGGTGCAGTATGTACATTTCCCATCCGCTAGAGGTCTCCTGCTCTAAACAAAGGCGTAGTTTGATGACTTCACACAGACTCTTGGGACATGTGGTCTTCAGCTCACAGCCGGTGGGAAAGAATGGGGATAGGACTCGGGCAGAAATCATGTGGATGGATGTGATTATTAACGTTACTGTAGTCTGAAGCAGAGCAGGACCGAGTGTTGAGGAGCTGAGGAACCGCTGGAGCGATTGTTAATAAGATGAACGAAACACACGCTCGTTTCAGAGCGTTAAGTAAAGGTAGCGCTCGGGATGATGTTTGTGGTCATAATCTGAGCGTGTGTTTCAGTGTTCCAGTCCCGACGGCGGGCGAACGCGCTGTTCCTGCGCTCCCGACGGGCCAACACGTTCCTGCTGGAGGAGATCCTGCCGGGCCATCTGGAGCGCGAGTGCATGGAGGAGAGATGCAGTAAAGAAGAGGCCCGAGAATACTTCGAGAACGACCAGAAGACAGTACGACATCTGATGAGCGGTGCTAATGAAATAACTCAAGAGTGTGATAATGGGATCTACACATGCGCTTTCAGTCATCTAGCTTTGTGCTGCGTTCACACCGAACATGAATAGAGCATCAAAATGGCTGCTCTCGTCGGGGTTAATGAGCGCCGCTGATCCACTGGAGCTCACAACCCCACACACACCAGATCACATGTTCAACCCCACACACACCAGATCACATGTTCAACCCCACACACACCAGATCACATGTTCAACCCCACACACACCAGATCACATGTTCAGAGAGGAGCTCTCTTTACAAACCACAGATTTGAGCTTTAAACAACTACATTCTCACTTGGAAAACTCTAAAACTACATTTTGTGACACAATAGTACTATTTTTAAATTATGCGGGGCTTCTCATCACGTGACAGCAGCGAGCAGGCTCCTGATTGGTTAACGCGCCGCGAATAGATGCCAAAGTTCAAATTTTTCTACTCGGGCGTCAGACGCGAATTCGCTTCAACCGCGTGAATGCACAAAAAGCACCAGAAAAAATCTCTCGAGCGCATTGCGCAAGACGGCAGATTCGCGTCAATCATGTGAACTGGACGCGTGAATGAGGCGAAATCACGCCCATTGCGCCGCAGGACCTCCAGACGCAACACGTCTTTACATTGAGTTAACATTGAAATCACTCGCTCCAGACACTCTATTCGCCTTCGGTGTGATCGCAGCAAAAAAAAATTAAGGTTGTACAACAACAAAAAATCTTAGTGCTAATTTCCCCTAGCTTTTTTTCACTAAATTTTTCAACTAAATATCCAAATAAATCTAATTATTAAACTAAATTAACCATATAAACTAAATTACTGATCTAAAGCCCACACTGTCACTGTACGATAATTGAAATGAGCTGATGACATCACCGTTTTCTCCAGAATGGCTATACGACTGAATTAAATTATGCTGCATTATTTTCCTGTTTAACACTGTGAAGCTGCTCTGAGACAATCTGCATTGTTAAAAGCGCTATATAAATAAAGTTGACTTTTTCTTGCTGACTCAACTTTTCTAAATAACAGTTATACGAAAACAAAATAAGTCGTCTGTGACACACACACACACACAAAAAACGTTTAGTTGAGTCAACTTGACATTATTTGTTGTCTATTGGAAACAGAAGATCTTAAGAATTAACAGGTTTTTTTAATTGAAAATATTTGGTCACCATTATGGGGATCAGTGTTTCATTTGGTTGGCCAGTTTGACTCTTGGCATTTTATGTGATTTTGTGGTCTTTGTAACAGTGTTTACTGAAACACATACTTTATTACAAAGAGAGCCATAACCAATGATCAGGTGATCTAGATAACAGCATTATAAAGGGGAATAGTTTACTACTTTATTCCTGATCAGAAGTGCTTATTTGTGAATAATAGATTATATATACCAACAAAACTTTAATGCAACAGATCAGTCATTCTGAATTTTGATTTTTAAATACATTGTGGGATTTTTTTAGACACACAGACATCAAGAATCAGCTTATGAATCTCAACAATGGTGACGTGCTTCATGCCGCAATGCATGCTGGGAGCCATGATTTTAATACTATGATGGCTCCCAGCATGCATTGCAGCATGAAGCACGTCACCATTGTTGAGATTCATAAGCTGATTCTTGATGTCTGTGTGTCTAAAGACATTTTTTCCCCGTAATGTATTTTAAATTCAGAATGTCTGATCTGCTACAACAAAGCTTTGCTGGTAAAATATTAATAAAAAATATTCACTTTCGGTTAGAAATAAGATTATTGATTTGTTTGAGTTTATGACACTTGATCATCTTGGTTTCTTTCTTAGCAACAAATTATGTGTATTACTAAACACTGTTACAAAGAGCACAAACTCCCACAAAGAGTCAAACTGGCCAACTTTCTTTCAACTTTATTTCCTTCTTTTTTTGTTTTTGTTTTGTTTTCTGTTTAGTTATTAACTTTTGTATTTTGACAACATTTGTAATTACATGTATGTGTATATTCTCTTTCTCCTACGAGAGTTTTGTATTTTGCTGTTTTTTGTCAATAAAAAAAAAAAACTGCCCAACTCAATGAAACACTGATCTCCATAATGGCGACCAAACATTTTCAATAAAAAAATCTACATCTGAACCTGTTAATTCTTAATAAGAACTTGTTACAGAATAGTTGCACCTCTCCAGAAAAGAAAAAAAAACAAGTTGACTCAACTAAACATGTTTTGTGTCAGAGACGACTTATTTTGAGTTTGTATAACCGTTATTTACAAAAGTTGAGTCAGCAAGAAAAAGCTAGGGGAAATTAGCACTAAGATTTTTTTTTGTTGTACGAGATTTTTACATAACAAAATCAGTAATTTCAACTTTTTTCAAGTTGTGTTTTTTACAGTGTAGGGATGGGTATCGAGAACCATGCAGTTCCATTTTAGAACCCGTTTCAAAATTTCCCAGAACCGGTGATTCGATAAGAAACGCGCATTTCAATTCCGCTTATCGGTTCCTGTGTGCGCATTTTAATGTGGTTTTAAACCCTTCAATCTCAAAAGCCTTGTGCGCTGTTTTCTGTGCTGACACACACACTCACACACACACGTACGCACTCAAAACACACTCGGTTATGTATTAAGACAGTTGAGAAGAAAAGCTTTTAAAAGATGGTAAGCGGGTCGTCAAAAAAATCGGAATTGTGCATCAAGACCTGACGTGTAAATGCGGCCTAATAACTAATCTAGACAGAATCACTTTTGTGGCTATATTTGTCATGTATAGCCTTTATTTCATTTATAAAGTGCAGTTATTTTACGTTTTGATTACATTTTCTGTACCTGAAAACCTAAAAATATGTTTATTTCAATCGCATCTTTGTATTTATTTTGTATAAGTGTTTACTTGTCTTGTATTTATATTAGTAGTTGTTTTTGCGGTGGAATATTTGAACTATAAGCAGAAGTGATGGTTTTTGTTCACGGTATTCAGCTACAGTTAAATATTTTGCAATAAGAATAAATGTGAATGATATCTAAGGGTTTTTTTTTACCTTATTGGAATCGATAAGAATCGGAATCGTTCAAATTCAAACGATACCCAACCCTAGGGTTAGCACATCCATAACTATTTAAGTAAGACATGTTTTCACCTCTTTATTAGCTTCCTGTCAGCGGAATCACAGGTTTATTGAAGCATGTGCAGACTGACAGCGCCACCTGCTGGCGGGACCGGTAATGGCGGCTTTAAACTACACTGAGAACACGCTTGTGCTTTTAAAACACGAGCAAACACACACATCACAGGCTTTAGACAGCGAAGCGCTACTCACCAGTGGTAGATCACACGAGGACAATGTGAGTGTTGTGTTCTTCCGATGAGAGGGATCAGATTTCATTCTGACGGGGTCTGAAGTTCGCGCTCTTTTGCTTGAGCGCGGGATAATTAGCTCCTCCCATCAAGACGATCTCCCTCACGAAAGAAAAAAAAACATGCTTTACTTAATTGTAATTATGACATGCCAAGTAATATTTGTGATATTAAAATGTTGTTATTATTATTTGTGTCACAATTTCACCCTTTCATGTCGGTACGTCATCATCATGATTTATTTTTATTTATTCTTAAAAGTAATTTAACTAAATTCTGCTGAAACAGTTTCACTCATTACAACTCTTTTTCCCCTGTAAAGAATGAGTTCTGGACCAAATACTATGGTAAGTCACCTTTGAAATGATTATTAAATAAACACAAGCCTTTCATAGATGATAGCTCATATTCACTGCTCGCTGTTTGGATTTAAATAGCAAATGATTTAGAGTCTCTGATTGGATCATTATTGCAGTGATTATTAAGTTTATGTTTGACAACCGTCCTTCTAACCCTAACTAATGGAGTAGCTTTTCATTCCTTAGACCAGGGGTCTCCAAACTCGGTCCTGGAGGGCCACTGTCCTGCAGAGTTTAGCTCCAACCCCAATTAAACACACCTGAACCAGTTAATCAGTGTCTTACTAGCACCTTGTGAGACACTGATTAACTGGTTCAGGTGTGTTTATTTTGGGTTGGAGCTAAACTCTGCAGGACAGTGGCCCTCCAGGACCGAGTTTGGAGACCCCTGCCTTAGACCGTACTCCATGATGGCAATGTCAAGATTCATCAGCTCAGATTGTAAGGGAGCAGAACCATCAATACAAAGTCACATCCACATGATGGAGGACCCAAGGTTTCCCAGCAGAACATTGCCCAAAGCACCACTGCCTCCGCCGCCACGCCTTCTTCCCATAGTGCACCTGGGGCCATGTGTTCCCCAGGTAAGCCACGCCTTCTTCCCATAGTGCACCTGGTGCCATGTGTTCCCCAGGTGAGCCACGCCTTCTTCCCATAGTGCACCTGGTGCCATGTGTTCCCCAGGTGAGCCACGCCTTCTTCCCATAGTGCACCTGGTGCCATGTGTTCCCCAGGTAAGCCACGCCTTCTTCCCATAGTGCACCTGGTGCCATGTGTTCCCCAGGTAAGCCCCGCACACACACCCGGCCATCCACGTGATGTAGAAGAACACGTGATCATCAGAGCAGGCCACCTTCTTCCATTGCTCCGTGGTCCAGTTCTGATGCTCGTGCCACTGTTGGTGCTTTGGGCGGTGGACAGGGGTCAGCATGGGCACCCTGACTGGTCCATACTCCTCAAACTGAGATGCTCTGTGTGTTCTGAGCCCTTTCTATCAGAACCAGCATTAACTTCTGGAGCAGTTTGAGCTCCAGTAGCTCGTCTGTTTGATCGGACCACACGGGCCAGCCTTCGCTCCCCACGGGCATCAATGAGCCTCGGCCGCCCATGACCCTGTGGCCGGTTCTCCACTGGTCCTTCACTTTTGATAGAGACTGACCACTGCAGACCGGGAACACCCCACAAGAGCTGCAGTTCTGGAGATGCTCTGCCGTCTAGCCGTCACAATCTGGCCCTTGTCAAACTCGCTCAAATCCTCACGCTTGCCCATTTCTCCTGCTTCTAACACATCAACTCAAAATGTTCACTTGCTGCCTAATATACCCCACCCACTAACAGGAGATGAAGAGATCATCAGTGTTATTCACTTCATCTGATCGGAATCCTAATCACTTAGAGACTCTTAAGCATTTGCTTATTTAAATCCAAACAGATCAGGAAGTGATGTTTTAGGGTGCGTTCACACTGGTAGTTCGGTTCATTTGGTCCGGACCAGAAAACAAAAACAAAACATATAGTCCTGGTCCGCTTAGCGTTCACACTGGCATTTTCAACAGCGAACCTAAAGTTACCGAACCAAAGGCATAGGGATACGCTCACCACCTGATTGGTCGGCTTTTATGACGTTTATTTTGTGACCGAGCTGCTCACCGAACATTCAGAACATGCTGTGTGCTGGACTAAACGCCATCATCTCATGCGTGTACATATGGGTTTATCTTGACCAGCTGAGAACTCACGGAGAGCTCATCAAATGCTCATTCAGAACAGCAGCAGGATTTCCTCCGGTGTGCAGAAACGCAGATCTGCATATATTGATGAGGCTCTTCACCTCCTCGCAACTTGTAGCGGCGCATCTTGTGACATCACGTCCTGTTTTTGGTTAGTTTACATGCGTTTGGTCCGTGTTGCGTTCGGGTTGAGTTGGTTTGGAAGCGGATCGAGACCCGTCTCTTTAGAGTCTTGTCCGCTTGTGTGGTGCGCTCCAGGGTTGGGATGGCAGCGTTCACATGTGTTCAAATGAACCGCACTAACCCAGCAATCGCACCAGGGCTCGCTTTAACCCTCGTGCACTGTTCGATTTCTGGTTACACTCGTTATGGTCCGGGTCAAATTGACCCTAATTGGATTCAATACAATTCCCCAAAAATCACACTATTAAAAAAAACACATACAATCAGGTACAAACAATTCACTTTTAATATCAATACGTTTCACATATTACAAACAATAAATATCTGAATTTAGGATTTATAAAAAACACTTTTAACCACTATTTTTAAGATTGGCCCTTGGGACACTTGCCTTTATACATTTATAACAATAATATCTTAGTCTAAACCTAAAGTAATCTTGACCAACTATATAGCATTTTAAAGCTTTCAGGCTCTAATTTTCATATTTGGTGACTGATTTTCAAAAGAGATGACAGAGCAGTAGATACAGCAGTAAGGAAAATAAGTATTTGAACACCTGTCTATCAGCTAGAATTCTGACCCTCAAAGACCTGTTAGTCTGCCTTTAAAATGTCCACCTCCACTCCATTTATTATCCTAAATTAGATGCCCCTGTTTGAGGTCGTTAGCTGCATAAAGACACCTGTCCACCCCATACAATCAGTAAGAATCCAACTACTAACATGGCCAAGACCAAAGAGCTGTCCAAAGACACTAGAAACAAAATTGTACACCTCCACAAGGCTGGAAAGGGCTCCGGGGAAATTGCCAAGCAGCTTGGAGAAAAAACTCCACTGTTGGAGCAATCATTAGAAAATGGAAGAAGCTAAACATGACTGTCAATCTTCCTCGGACTGGGGCTTCATGCAAGATCTCACCTCGTGGGGTCTCAATGATCCTAAGAAAGGTGAGAAATCAGCCCATAACTACACGGGAGGAGCTGGTCAATGACCTGAAAAGAGCTGGGACCACCGTTTCCAAGGTTACTGTTGGTAATACACTAAGACGTCATGGTTTGAAATCATGCATGGCATGGAAGGTTCCCCTGCTTAAACCAGCACATGTCAAGGCCCGTCTTAAGTTTGCCAATGACCATTTGGATGATCCAGAGGAGTCATGGGAGAAAGTCATGTGGTCAGATGAGACCAAAATAGAACTTTTTGGTCATAATTCCACTAAACGTGTTTGGAGGAAGAAGAATGATGAGTACCATCCCAAGAACAGCATCCCTACTGTGAAGCATGGGGGGGGGTAGCATCATGCTTTGGGGGTGTTTTTCTGCACATGGGACAGGGCGACTGCACTGTATTAAGGAGAGGATGACCGGGGCCATGTATTGCCAGATTTTGGGGAACAACCTCCTTCCCTCAGTTAGAGCATTGAAGATGGGTCGAGGCTGGGTCTTCCAACATGACAATGACCCGAAGCACACAGCCAGGATAACCAAGGAGTGGCTCTGTAAGAAGCATATCAAGGTTCTGGCGTGGCCTAGCCAGTCTCCAGACCTAAACCCAATAGAGAATCTTTGGAGGAGCTCAAACTCCGTGTTTCTCAGCGACAGGCCAGAAACCTGACTGATCTAGAGAAGATCTGTGTGGAGGAGTGGGCCAAAATCCCTCCTGCAGTGCAAACCTGCTGAACAACTACAGGAAACCTTTGACCTCTGTAATCGCAAACAAAGGCTACTGTACCAAATATTAACATTGATTTTCTCAGGTGTTCAAATACTGATTTGCAGCTGTATCATACAAATAAATAGTTAAAAAATCATACATTGTGATTTCTGGATTTTTTTTTTTAGATTATGTCTCTCACAGTGGACATGCACCTACGATGACAATTTCAGACCCTCCATGATTTCCAAGTGGGAGAACTTGCAAAATAGCAGGTGTTCAAATACTTATTTTCCTCACTGTAGATACATGCAGCAGTCCTACCTCCGTTTGTTGACAGTTACATTTACGCATTTCGCAGACGATTTTAGCGACTTACAGAAGTGCCTTGCTCAAGGACACACTGGTGGTGACCGCTGGGATCGAACCAGCAACCTTCTGCATATCAGTTCCATGGTTTAACCCACTGGACCACCATCTCTCCATGCCTTCCTCCACCCCTTCGCCACACCTTTTAACTCTAAACCACTTACATATATATACATATACATACTCTGGTCCGAGCTCGAAGCCCTCGCCCCGGACAGCACGCCAAATACACATTGAATTACTCTCTATAAATTATATGTAAGTGCGAACTCGTGAAACCATATATGGAAATCAAAGAGTCTACATGTCATCTAGTGGAAAATGTTGGTACTGAGCACAAAAACATCTTTTTTTTGAGATATCAACCAAAAATTTGGCACAGAATTTGTTCAGATATTTAGCTTTGATTTTCTTGAGGTTTTAGAGTTGAACATGTTTTGTAAAATATATAAAACATGACAAGTGTGAACGCACCCTGAATCTGTTTTTACACTACTTTACACTTTTACATGTAGCCTTCTCAGCGTTATATTGTTAACTGATCTTAGCTTTGTATTTTCCTCCCATCATGCCGTTCTCAGACGGGGATCAGTGCAGCTCGAGCCCATGTAAACACGGCGGCACATGTAAGGACGGGATCGGCGGCTACACCTGCACGTGCTCCGACATGTACGCTGGCCCTGACTGTCAAACCGGTGAATGATGATTTACACCAGTGAAAGTGCCGCTAGTGAACACGTGGTGTGTGTGTGTGTGTGTGTCGGAGGCTTCATGATGATGTTTTGCAGATAAATCCCAGTGTCCGTCTGCCGGGCCTCTAGCGTGCGAGCACTTCTGCAAGCCGACGGCGGGCGCGTTTCGCTGCTTCTGCACGCGGGGATTCCAGCTTCACAGCAACGGCCGGAGCTGCTCGCCTCACGGTACCGCAGAGATCTGTCTTCTCATTGGCTGCATTGCTCATGTGTGGCACATGTGACACTGACCTCCTCCGTGTTCTCAGTTCAGAACCCGTGTGGGACGACAGTGAAGTCCAGCTTCTGTCCTGATGGACGCTGCCCGTGGGAGGTGAGAACCAGCCGGATTACCCAGCATCCCTAGCGCAGGGCATGCTCCTTACGATCTGATGTGTGCAGGTGCGGTTCGTGAACGCCAGCGGTGATGTCATCTGCCACGGTGTGATTGTGGGCCGTAAGTCGGTGCTGACCTCAGCCGCGTGTATGGCAGCCCTGCAGGAGCGGCATGTCACTCTCGGTGAGCACCTCTCATTACAGAGCCATTCCATTACAAACATAAAGATGGTCACGTTAACCCTCTGGGGCTCTTCGGTCATTTCTGACCGGAACATTTTCTGTTTTGAAATGTTAAAAATCACAGCTTCATCAGAATGATATGAAACTTGGTGACTTTTCTAGCATTAGGGATGTAAACACACACAATAATTGGGGTCATGATTCGAGCATGATAATTGGTCGTAAAAAAATACTCCCACTTGTGCTCTTCGGTCAAAAATGACCACCATAGGAAATGAATGGGAAATCTGCAAAAATTCACAGAAAAAAATCTATAATTTTAACAAAAACAAATATCTAAAACTTTATAATAAATAGTCTTTGAGATATATATTCAAATCCATCCAAAAAAATCATTAAATGTGTTCAAAAGAGAACTAGTGAATTCTCAAGCCTCTCCACAGAGACCTCTAGTGGTCACACACATGACTGCAGGATTCCTTACATCATTCCAACAGAGGCTAATCTGCCTTCAAACTAATTATTTTGAAGTCCTAGTCTCTATTTGAACCTGAAATACTGCAATAATTAAAAAGAATAACAAAAAATTTCATTGGCAAAAATAGACCATAATTATTGCATAAATATAAAAAAATACCATCAAATCATCTCAAAATACAAAATTAAAAAGAAAAAATGTTATTGAAGAAACATAAATTGCAGTGGTTTTACTGGGGTGGAGGAAGTTTAATGTTTAGGTGTCTGGGAAGACGACCAATGCGACCCCTAGACGAAGAGCAGCTGAGGGTTAAGAGTGTGTGTTGTTGTCTTCCAGCGGTCCGGGACTCAAGCGCAGCGCTGCCCGTCTCCAGCTGGACGCCTCACAGGCGGTACGCGTCCGGCCCGGAGGACGACCTGGCCTTCCTGGAGCTGAAGGAGCCGTTTCCACAGAACATGTCCGTCGTCCCGCTCTGCCTTCCGGAGAAAGACTACAGCGAGAACATCCTGACGAGGGCGGGCCGAGAGGGCGTGGTCATGGGCGGAGCCAGCCACTCTTACCTCTCATTGGACGACTGTCGGGACTCTCTCAACCTCACGTTCTTACTGACCAACAAGATGTTCTGTATGGAGAGGCGCGCGTCTGACACTCCCGTCCGCTCCAAACTGATGAGGTGTGAGGGGAAGTCCGGGAGTCCCGTCGCTACAGTGGAGGGGAAGACGGCGTTCCTGACGGGCCTTTCTCTCTCGGCTGGAGGCTGTGATAATGGACTCGTGTTCACCAAACTGTCCCGGTACCTGCACTGGCTCCGGCCGCTGCTGCACGCCTCCGAGAAGGAACAACAACGATGATGATGATGAGGATGATACAACACCAATAACCTGTGTGGGACATATTTCACTGCAAGATAATATAGAAATGATATTGTGCCAGTTGTCCCGTAAACTTCTGATCACCATGTCATGTTATTTTTACAGCTGCTTCATGTTAATCTGTCTCTGGTCGTTTGATTCCTGAAGAGTAAAACACTGCAACATTCATCTGTTTGTTTGAGTGACACTTCAACTTCTGACTCAATCACATGAGTTTGGGGCGGGGCTATCTGACTGACTGACCAATGATGCACTTCAGTTTTTAATGGTGCAGAGAGTATTTATACATCATCACAGCATTTGTTTTTAGTGATTTAGACAAAATATCATTGTGGAAGCAAATGGGAACAAGCCACAAAGAGCGGGGTCAGCGCATGCTGAGGGTCACAGAAGTCGCCAACTTTCTGCAGAGTCAAGAGCTCCAGACCTCCAAACTTCTGTGGCCTTCAGATGAGCTCAAGAACAGTGTGTAGAGCTTCATGGAATGGGTTTCCATGGCCGAGCAGCTCATCCAAGCCTTACAGCACCAAGTGCAATGGGATGCAGTGGGGTAAAGCGCGCCGCCACTGGACTCTGGAGCGGTGGAGATGTGTTCTCTGAGTGACCAATCACGCTTCTCTGTCTGACAATCTCATGGATGAGTCTGGGTTTGGCGGTTTCCAGGAGAACGGGACTTGCCTGACTGCATTGTGCCAAGTGTAAAGTTTGGTGGAGGGGGGATTATGGGGTGGGCTTGTTTTTCAGGGGTAAGTTCCAGTGAAAGGAACTCTTAATGCTTCACCAAGACATTTTGGACAATTTCATGCTCCCAGACTAAGAGCAGTTCAAAAACCCTTATGATGACAAATAAAACGAGGACCGTGACGTCGCCCGGTACGGCGCAGCCGGGGCCCCACCCTGGAGCCAGGCCTGGGGTTGGGGCTCGTATGCGAGCGCCTGGTGGCCGGGCCTTCCCCCACGGGGTCCGGCCGGGCTCAGCCCAAAGGAGCGACGTGGGGACACCTTCCCGTGGGCCCACCACTCACGGGAGGGACCATAAGGGGCCGGTGCAAAGCGAATCGGGCGGCAGTCGAAGGCGGAGGCCTAGACGACCCGATCCCTGGACACAGAATCTGGCTCTTGGGACATGGAATGTCACCTCGCTGGCGGGGAAAGAGCCTGAGATTGTGCGTGAGGTTGAGAGGTTCCGACTAGAGATTAGAGATTAGAGACTAGAGTCGGAATCACCTCCACGCACGGCTTGGGCTCTGGAACCACACTCCTCGAGAGGGGATGGACTCTTCACCACTCTGGAGTTGCCCATGGTGAGAGGCGGAGGGCTGGTGTGGGTTTGCTTATAGCCCCCCAGCTCTGCCGCCATGTGTTGGAGTTTACCCCGGTGAACGAGAGGGTCGTTTCCCTGCGGCTTCGGCTCGGGGATAGGTCTCTCACTGTTGTGTGTGCCTACGGGCCGAACAGCAGTGCAGAGTACCCGACCTTCTTGGTGTCCCTGGGAGGGGTGCTGGAGAGTGCTCCGACTGGGGACTCCGTCGTTCTACTGGGGGACTTCAACGCCCACGTGGGCAATGACAGTGAAACCTGGAGGGGCGTGATTGGGAGGAACGGCCCCCCTGATCTGAACCCGAGTGGTGTTCAGTTATTGGACTTCTGTGCTAGTTACAGTTTGTCCATAACGAACACCATGTTCAAGCATAAGGGTGTCCATCAGTGCACATGGCACCAGGACACCCTAGGTCATAGGTCAATGATCGACTTTGTGGTCGTTTCATCTGACCTGCGGCCGTATGTCTTGGACACTCGGGTGAAGAGAGGGGCGGAGCTGTCAACTGATCACCACCTGGTGGTGAGTTGGATCCGATGGCGGGGGAGGAAGCTGGATAGACTCGGTAGACCCAAACGTACTGTGAGGGTCTGCTGGGAACGTTTGGCCGAGTCTCCTGTCAGAGAGATCTTCAACTCCTGCCTCCGGCAGAGCTTCGACCAGATCCCGAGGGAGGCTGGAGATATTGAGTCCGAGTGGACCATGTTCTCCACCTCCATTGTCAAAGCGGCTGCTCGGAGCTGTGGACGCAAGGTCTCCGGTGCCTGTCGAGGCAGCAATCCCCGAACCCGGTGGTGGACACCGGAAGTAAGGGATGCCGTCAAGCTGAAGAAGGAGTCCTATCGGGCCTGGCTGGCATGTGGGACTCCTGAGGCAGCTGACAGGTACCGGCAGGCTAAACGGACTGCAGCCCGGGTGGTTGTGGAGGCAAAAACTCGGGCCTGGGAGGAGTTCGGTGAGGCCATGGAAAAGGACTATCGGCTGGCCTCGAAGAGATTCTGGCAAACCGTCCGGCGCCTCAGGAGGGGGAAGCAGTGCCCTACCAACGCTGTTTACAGTGGCGATGGGCGGCTGTTGACCTCAACTGGGGATGTTGTCGGACGGTGGAAGGAATACTTCGAGGATCTTCTCAATTCCGCCGTCACGTCTTCCATTGGGGAAGCAGAGGCTGGGGGCTCAGAGGAGGACTCGTCCATCACCCAAGCTGAAGTCACCGAGGTGGTCAAGAAACTCCTCGGTGGCAAGGCACCGGGGGTGGATGAGATCCGCCCTGAGTACCTCAAGTCTCTGGATGTTGTGGGGCTGTCTTGGCTGACACGCCTCTGCAGCATCGCGTGGCGGTCGGGGACAGTGCCTCTGGTATGGCAGACCGGGGTGGTGGTTCCTCTTTTTAAGAAGGGGGACCGGAGGGTGTGTTCCAACTATAGGGGGATCACACTTCTCAGCCTCCCCGGGAAAGTCTATGCCAGGGTACTGGAGAGGAGAATTCGGCCGATAGTGGAACCTCGGATTCAGGAGGAACAGTGTGGTTTTCGTCCTGGTCGTGGAACACTGGACCAGCTCTATACCCTCTACAGGGTGCTGGAGGGTTCATGGGAGTTTGCCCAACCAGTCCACATTTGTTTTGTGGATTTGGAGAAGGCATTCGACTGTGTCCCTCGCGGCGTCCTGTGGAGGGTGCTGGGGGAATATGGGGTCCGGGGTCCTTTGCTGAGGGCTGTCCGGTCCCTGTATGACCGAAGCAGGAGTTTGGTCCGCATTGCCGGCAGTAAGTCAGACTTGTTCCCGGTGCATGTTGGACTCCGGCAGGGCTGCCCTTTGTCGCCGGTTCTGTTCATACCACACGGTTTCGTCTCTGCTCTTTGCGGATGACGTTGTCGTGTTGGCCCCTTCTAACCAGGACCTCCAGCATGCACTGGGACGGTTTGCAGCCGAGTGTGAAGCGGCTGGGATGGGGATCAGCACCTCCAAATCCGAGGCCATGGTCCTCAGTCCTCAGAAAAGGGTGGCTTGCCCACTTCAGGTTGGTGGAGAGTTCCTGCCCCAAGTGGAGGAGTTCAAGTATCTAGGGGTCTTGTTCACGAGTGAGGGGAGGATGGAACGGGAGATTGACAGACGGATCGGTGCAGCTTCTGCAGTAATGCGGTCGATGTACCGGTCTGTCGTGGTGAAGAAAGAGCTAAGCCGTAAGGCGAAGCTCTCGATTTACCGGTCAATCTACGTTCCTACTCTCAACTATGGTCATGAGCTTTGGGTCATGACCGAAAGGACAAGATCCCGGATACAGGCGGCCGAAATGAGCTTTCTCCGCAGGGTGGCTGGGCGCTCCCTTAGAGATAGGGTGAGAAGCTCAGTCACTCGGGAGGAACTCGGAGTAGAGCCGCTGCTCCTCCACATCGAGAGGGGACAGCTGAGGTGGCTCGGGCATCTGTTCCGGATGCCTCCTGAACGCCTTCCCGGGAAGGTGTTTCGGGCATGTCCAACCGGCCTTGGAACGCCTCGGTGTCCCCCCGGAAGAGCTAGAGGAAGTGTCTAGGGAGAGGGAAGTCTGGGCATCTCTGCTTAGACTGCTGCCCCCGCGACCCGGCCCCGGATAAGCGGAAGAAGATGGATGGATGGATGGATGGACAGTTTGGGGACGGCCCCTTCCTGTCCCAGCATGACTGCGCTCCAGTGCTCAAAGCATCGCTCCATAAAGACATGGATGAGGAGTTTGGTGTGGAGGAACTGGAGTCCTGACCTCAACCCGATAGAACACCTTTGGGATGAATTAGAGTGGAGACTGAGAGCCAGGCCTTCTCGTCCAACATCACAAATGCGCTTCTAGAAGAATCCCCATAAACACACTCCTAAACCTTGAGGAAAGAAGAGCTGAAGCTGTTAGAGCTGCAAAGGGTGGCCGACTCCATATTAAACCCCACGGATGAAGAATGGGAAGCTCATGTGTGTGTGTGAAGGGGCGGCACAACACTCATCTTTGAAACACCTCTCTGGCACAAGTGCAGATCCTATCTCTCTTTGAATGGGGAAACATCAAATTCTTCAAAACTGTTCGCCAAGCTCTCGATTAAATTTAATATATTTCATAGCTGTTGATGCTGATGATGTGATTATGTTTTTCATTACACTCGCTCTCTCTTACGTTTTAAAACATTCATTACTTCTGCAACTTTAACATGAGCCTTTTCAATACTGGGAAATATTCTGAAATATCTTCATGTGCTTTTGCTTCTGAAACGTTGCTGGGCCATTCCGTCAACTCAACGAGGAATTCAGATTTGATTTGTGGTGAAAGAAATACACAAATGAAGAAGAAAGCCAAAATATGACATGTAATGAATGTGTATTGACGGAGTAATCTGTAGAGGAGGGTCCAAATGATTATTTAGGACAAGATTTGGAGCCAAATTACAGGGGTGTAAACATGACTTTAGAAAGATGGCAGCATCATTATTGTATTCTCACACAGAGATTGGTAGATGTATTAGTGAAATCTGTTGACTTTATCAATATTTGTTGCATTATAAGCCAACGGTGAACGCTCAAACATGGGGAAAAGACCATTTTTTGCCCCAAGTTTGCATGCCTGTAACTCAAGAAGTATTAAAGACATCTTGTGAAAATTGCCATTTGGATACAAAATAGTGAGTAATTACTCAGTAAATATACATTCATTACTATTTATGTTTGTCTTTCTCCAGAAAAAATATGAACAAAACTAAACATTGTCTATTCTATACATGTGGTTGATTTGACATGGAATGACCCTGCTTACATTGGACACTTCAAGATGGTAAATATGACCAAATGAGTAGTAGAATGCATATCCTGCATAGTTTCTAAGCTCAGACGCTCACCAGATGTGTGCATGACCTCCAGCACGTAGCAGTAACGGATTACAAACTTGTTTTGGTTCTTCTGAGGACGTGTCTGATGATGATATACAGAGATATTTGATTACTGGTATCATGTGCTCGAGTCTGGCATTACATCACGCAAACACACACACACACACACACACACACCGTATATAATATGACATACATCTGCAAAACAACCCCCTGCAGGAAAGCCAATCATTTCAACATTATAATTTCTCCTTCCTGCCAAATGGTGTGAATGCGTCTCCAGTGCCAGACCACCGAAATACACCAGGACCCTACATGGTGAAGGCGTTCAATTGCCCACCGATTCCAGAGGGTTTTGACAGTCGGACAAGAAACTGGAGAAGATCCAGAGAGGATTTAGAGGCGATTGGATGAGAGTTGAGTAGTGGAGAACGCATGCGGCCTCCTGAGATATAATGAGTGTTATATTGGGTTTCCCTTCTGTGGAATCCATTTAGCACATACCAGCTGCCCAGGGTCATAGACACCGATAGGGGCAGAATTATAGACCACTAAATAATCTGCACCACAAAAACTACAAATGCAAATGCCTATAAAATAATACACTGTGTGCAAGGAAGTACAATAAATAATTCAAAGATGTATAAATGCATTTTATTTAGGGACCCTTAGTGAATCTGTCGGTTTTCTGATTATTCCTCCCCAATGGGAGTCAATGAACCGTAAGTAGGACAATGATGAAAATTGGTGCACTTGTAGTGATGGTAAAGAGTAATAATCTGTCCAACTTTGGGGTCTCTAGGACCGACTCTATAGCGCCACCACAATTTCAAAAACCCACTTGTTTTGTGCCTCTCCTCATGCTGATCACATTCAACATTATCATGTGTGAACTATGTGAACTTCATAGTCAAACTAACTCCCGAAACACCCGGATAACCGCTGCTGGCTTTCTGAAGCGCTCTGTTATCTCAGGGCTTTAGCGTTTACTCTCCGGATCTCTTTGTGCCAACAGAAGCTCAATTCCTCAAATAGACCCGCACTGCCCATCTCCATCACATCATGCTCTATTTCTCTGTGTTTGTGTGGATGGATGTGCCACCGCTTCATGAATCTCCAGCTAAATATAGCCAGTGTGACGCTGGAGTGCGGGATGATGCTCGACTATAACCTCGCTGAGGATGTGTTTGCAGAAGCACTAACCCGATAACTGTGGACGGAGTCAAGTAAAGCTCACCTTTGCAGGCAGATGATCCTCGGCTGCGGAGATTTCTTCTGAAGCTGTGAAATGCATTTGAGGAAATACAGTGAGAGGTGATTCCAGGTGAATCTCACTTTTGACCTGCTCTAGTTTATCTGATTGCACCCATTTCCTTTGCATTTGCTTATGTTTTTGACGTTTCTCCACAGGCAAACTCATCACATCATGCATTGCTTTTGTTACTGAAATGTTTGATCGTTTCATAGATCATGAACTAATCTAACTAAACAATCGGTAGATTTTAACAGCTCTAAATAATTTGTGTTTTAAATCAGTCCATCTGGTCAGCGAGCGGAGATCATCATGGATTGTGCTCAGTCTGGAAATGCAGATGCCACAACGGAGACGGACGAGAGCTTGAACACTGGGAAAGATGATTCAGATGGTAAGACACTTCAAAATATATTGTCAAATATTCCCATGCGAGATTACCTTATCTTAGGGCCCTATCACACACCCAAAACGAGTGTGTTCTGCTAGTGTCCGCTCAATGTAGTTCTCATGTTCACATCCAGCTCCTCGTTGTTTAAATATCAAATGCACTGCTCATCTGTTCACCCACGGGCGTCTGGTCTGAACACCAGGTGTGGTCAGGAGCATTGCTGGAGCGCTGCTATAGTGAGCAACTGAACACCACTGACCAACACACACCTGCTCTAAAGTCAGTAGTGCAGTATTTGTGTCAATAGTGCAGTAATAGTGCAGTACACACACACACACACACGTTTAAATATTAAAAATAAAAGGATCCCTCTCTGGAGAAGCGTTCAGTCTCTCCTCCTGTCAACAGTGAATCCTCTCATGGTGCAGCACAACTGGCTTTTAAAGGGAAAGGGAGATGAGACTCTGATTGGTTTATTGCTCGTTACACCCATGCATGACTCATTAAGAGACGAGGCACGACCCTTCTGGATCATCAGCCAGGCGCAGGTCTGAATCCACTTTTGCTAGTTTAATGACAGTCGGCGCATCCGGCTCATGGTCCAGAAGGGTCGTGCCTCGTCTCTTAATGAGTCATGGGTGTGTTTTGGGCGTAACGAGCAATAAACCAATCAGAGTCTCATCTCCCTTTCCCTTTAAAAGCCAGTTGTGCTGCACCATGAGAGGATTCACTATTGACATGAGGAGAGACTGAACAGAGTGTGTGTGTGTGTGTGTGTGTGTGTGTGTGTGTGTGTGTGTGTGTTGTGCTCCACCTATAGGCTCATATCACTAACACACTCTTTAAATAACACACTAATACTGCACTATTGACTTTAGAGCAGGTGTGTGTTGGTCAGTGGTCAGTGGTGTTCAGTTCCTCAGCGCTCCAGCAATGCTCCTGACCACACCTGGTGTTCAGACCAGACGCCCGTGGGTGAACAGATGAGCAGTGCATTTGATATTTAAACAACGAGGAGCTGGACGTGAACATGAGAACTGCGTCAGGCGTCTCATTGAGCCGAGTGTATGATCGGTGAATCTGTGAATATTTGAATGAGGAATGCTTCTGTTTTGCTTTGGTTATATTGAGCAGAAGCTGAAGTCCGTGTGCACAAGGTGTCCTGGGAACCCAGTGTGCTGTCCTCCATCGGAAAGGAGATCCATTATTTCGTCGGTCATGAGATCAGCATCTGGGAGTCTCTTGATTCCTTCGGTTCTGTCATCTGGCCAGCAGTAAGACGATTCGTTTATTACATATCTGACATGTTAAATATAACCCTTGTCAAGAGTTTGGTCAAATACTGGTGTGCCAGTTTAATTGCAAACACTGTAATGCTTACACATAGCCTGGATGCCAGCCGAACTTAGCCCCGCCCACAACATTTTAACTCGTGCAGTTCGGTCTGGAGTTGATCCGTAGAGGAGTAATTATGCCCGAACAGAAACTGTTCTGACCAACGAAATCATCAGGGCGGGCTTTAGACGATGATGGACAGATGATCAACAGTAGCGCCATCATGCACGTCATCAAAGAGCGCTGGGATTGAACTTGTTCTAATCCTAAACGGAGAACTTGTGCGTTCACCTTTACTATTTCTCCGACTGCTACTCAAAACTAGCCAAAAACAAGCCCAATAGCTTTCCATGGGGGGGTTCAAAAAAAGGCATTTGGGGGGTAAAACGTGTTATTTTGGTAGGGCGAATTCCTGGGTCACATAATTGGGGTCGCTTCAACCCGCGGACTTAGCAACACAGTGCAGTTGAGTTCTGTTGACATTTGACAACTAACGTTATGCGTCGCTCCGTTGCTCTGATTGGTTGTAGGTCTATCCAATTGAGGTCTTTCCTGGTTCGGTTGAAACACGCCCCATAATCACAGCCCAACGGAGCAGATCAGACTCAAATTCTGACTAGAATTGAGTATGACGACGTCAGGCTAGCTTTCACAACCAAATGCGTGAGTTTGGGGCGGGACTATCAGACTGATCCAATGGCCGACATGGCAGGAGTGTTGGAGAACTGCATTTGATGCCTTTAGAGCTCAAACAGGGGCGTCTCAACAAACCTCCAACCCTTTGTACATGTGTTGCTGATAGATGTTTATCATCACAACTGCTCCTTTAGGCTCTGGCTCTGTGTCAATACCTTGAGTCCAATCGAGCAACGGTTGATCTTCTTGATAAGGCGGTGCTAGAGATTGGAGCTGGCACGGGTCTCGTGTCCATCGTGGCCAGTCTGTTGGGTAGATACTAAAGATTCTGATTGTTCAAAAACACATTGTGTTGTGTTATGCATTTTCAAACCTATACAAATCATCTCCAGGTGCCTGGGTGACCGCAACTGACCTGCCGGAGGTCCTCGGGAACCTGAGATGCAACCTGTCCAGGAACACACGCGGCCGCTGTAGATACACCCCTCAGGTGGCACAGCTCTTCTGGGGCAATGAGCTCGATAAGACCTTCCCTCATTCAGTCTACAGATACGACTACATTTTAGCAGCCGACGTGGTCTATCATCACGACTTCCTAGCAGAGTTACTGGTCACCATGCGCCACTTCTGCCAGCCCGGGACAACCCTCATATGGGCCAACAAGACCCGCTTCGACTCTGATCTGGTGTTTGTGGAGAACTTCACAAAAACGTTCAACACCGCCCTGCTGGCGGACAACGGAGAGGTCAGAATTTACTCCGCCACCGTGCGAGAGGAAAGTGGACTAGTGATGGCAAAAGAGAGGAAAGGAGAGGACGAGAACGAGGCAAAGCATGAGATCGCTGAAGGAAGGGTCAAACGGTCGGCTGGAGAACAGGTTCAAGAATATGAAGATAAAGATGTGCAAAGGAAACCAGGGGATGTTGATATGGACAATCAGGAGGAATCGTTACATTTGGAGGATGTGAACAATATCAAAGAAGAAGAGGAGGAGGAAGAGGAGGACGACACAAACCTTGAAACAGAGGACAGTGGAGATGAAGAGAGCGATGGCTGCTCTGGGATGGACTCAACATTCGTACAGCAGAACTCTGGTCAGTAACACATTCTGGACATTAAACCACAGTCCCTTGTCTGATGGATAGAGTCTGATTTGGTCTTTTCTTTCAGAAGAAGCAAGCGCAGAGAGGAAGCACACAAGATCATGGGCACCAACTGTTTACTACAGACCTCAGAAAGAAGTGTACCATTTTCTGGGACAGGATATCACAATTGAGGAGTCCATGGATTCTTACGGTGCTACTATATGGCCAGCGGTGAGACATGAATAATGAGAAACAATATATGAGGGAAACATAAATGCGATCAGATATCCAGATGGCGACCACTTGATGTGAACAAATGTAAACTCGCCTGATTGGCTGATGATCACGGCGATCGCATGTTAATGTCGAGTGTAAACACAGCCAGAATAATAATCACCTCTAGAGTTATTCCTGATAACAAGCAAAATAATAAATAATAAATAACGCTGCTCTCGTATGCTGGATATTTATGAAGCATTAAGGCGTTTTGGCGAGTCACACACACTGTTTCTGCGCTGGTGTCATGTTCTCTCTGCTTGAGCGTTAATATTTATTTAATGTTATCCAAGAATAGTGCGTCAAAAATGTGTTTCTGCTGAGTAGTGCGCACACTATCCCCTTACCAGACCGATAAACAAACACAGACGGAAGTTAACTTCGGGCCAGGGGCGTAACCGTGGCAACGCGTGTTCGTCCGATGAAACCGTCTATAGAGAGTAAATGATGACATCAGTAAACAAATACTTTACTTCTGTGTGATGCTGCATCCAAGGCATGAGGTGTCAGTATAACCATAGATATCCATAATAAAGGCTAGATTAGAGTCTCTAACGTCATCAGCGGCGGCCATCTTGTCACAGGCCAGCTTTCTGGCGGGCTCCTGATGTGAGGCGAGGGATCTGAACACAAATACTCTTATCTCGCTGAAATCTGGACGGATTTACAAATGGTTTGGTTTCTTACAAGCGTTATTAACGTGGCTATAATT
This sequence comes from Romanogobio albipinnatus, assembly GCA_023566225.1. NCBI lineage: Eukaryota > Metazoa > Chordata > Actinopteri > Cypriniformes > Gobionidae > Romanogobio > Romanogobio albipinnatus. Next base: position 73,153,812 of record CM042241.1, read on the forward strand.
CTGGATGCTTGAACAAATAAGTGTGCAGTGTCATAACTACATCTCTGACGTTTATAACAAACCAAACAGTTTGAAAATCGGTAGAAAATGGAGCAAGTTATGGTTATTTAAAAAGTGCACCATTAAAACACAATGAGTGAGCGAGCTGACTGTGACAAGATGGCCGCCAGGAGCGGACGAGACCTCCATTGGCCAGCAGCGCGGACGAGACATCTAGCCTTTATTATCTATGAGTATAAGATCCAAGATCACAGGCGTAGAGTCGAGCAAACCCAACATGGCGCACCTTTAAAGTGTGATTTAAACACTTGGTTTTGAATGTCGCAGGCACTGGCCCTTTGCAGATTGCTGGACACCCCAACTGGCCGACAGCAGATCAATCTACTGGACAAATCGACCCTGGAGCTCGGAGCAGGAACCGGCCTCCTCTCCATCATTGCCACTCTTCTGGGTAAGTCTTGGGGTCCAATTTCCCATTTCATAAACAGAGATTATTGAGTGTTTGAGGTTTGACACCTAAATAATGATTACAAAAGGGGAAAACAGCAATAAAAAGTGTGCCATGTGTGCCCCTATAGGGTCATGAACTGCATTGTTTCCTAGCTAGCACTAATAATGTTAGTATGATTTTTACATAAAAAATAACAGTAACAATAACAGTAATTTTTCCTACTCTGATTTGAACGCTCTGCTTGAAGGGGCGTGTCTGCTGTGAGACTTCAGTGTAAACGTCCACTGCTGTGATTGGCCACTGTGACACTTCAGTGTAAACGCCCACTGCTGTGATTGGCCACTGTGAGACTTCAGTGTAAACGCCCACTGCTGTGATTGGCCACTGTGAGACTTCAGTGTAAACGCCCACTGCTGTGATTGACAACTGTGAGACTTCAGTGTAAGCGCCCACTGCTGTGATTGGCCGCTGTGAGACTTCAGTGTAAACGCCCACTGCTGTGATTGGCCACTGTGAGACTTCAGTGTAAACGCCCACTGCTGTGATTGGCCACTGTGAGTCTTCAGTGTAAACGCCCACTGCTGTGATTGGCCGCTGTGAGTCTTCAGTGTAAACGCCCACTGCTGTGATTGGCCACTGTGAGTCTTCAGTGTAAACGCCCACTGCTGTGATTGGCCGCTGTGAGACTTCAGTGTAAACGCCCACTGCTGTGATTGGCCGATGTGAGACTTCAGTGTAAACGCCCACTGCTGTGATTGGCCGCTGTGAGACTTCAGTGTAAACGCCCACTGCTGTGATTGACAGCTGTGAGACTTCAGTGTAAACGCCCACTGCTGTGATTGGCCGCTGTGAGACTTCAGTGTAAACGCCCACTGCTGTGATTGACAGCTGTGAGACTTCAGTGTAAACGCCCACTGCTGTGATTGACAGCTGAGACTTCAGTGTAAACGCCCACTGCTGTGATTGGCCGCTGTGAGACTTCAGTGTAAACGCCCACTGCTGTGATTGGCCGCTGTGAGGCTTCAGTGTAAACGCCCACTGCTGTGATTGGCCACTGTGAGACTTCAGTGTAAACGCCCACTGCTGTGATTGGAAGGTGATATTATTTTTAGTTTCGCTCTTCTCTCCTCGTCATCTCACTAACACTCCAGTGGGCGGGGCCAATTGATTTCTCGATTCATGACCTCTTTAATACTACCATAGGCTGACTGCTTGTTAGGCTATTGGAACGCAGCCTTGATATCTGAATTGCTCTAAACAAGGGTTCACCAATCCTGTTCCTTTGGCCTTTGATTGGCTGGTTCAGGTGTGTTTAACCGGGATTGGACAGTGGCCCTCCCGGAGCAGGATTGGACCCCCCTGGTTTAGAACAAGCAGAACTAAGTAATGTCTCTGATTTGTAGGAGCTAAACTGACAGCCACAGATCTGCCGGAAATCCTTGGCAATCTGCGGTGCAACTTGAACCGGAACACCAGGGGGCGGCGGAGACATGAGCCTCGGGTCACTGCACTGGCATGGGGCAGTGAGCTGGAGCACACGTTCCCCCGCTCCACCCACCGCTACGACTACGTGCTGGCCGCAGATCTGGTCTATCACCACGACTATCTCACCGAGCTTCTCGACACCATGCGGCATTTCTGCGGACCGCACACAACGGTCATCTTTGCAAACAAGGTCCGGTATCAGACGGACCTGCTCTTCATTGAGAACTTCCAGAAAGCGTTTCACACCTCGCTCCTGACCGAGCTGGAGGAGGTGAGGATTTACTCGGCCACCAGGAGGACCTGAGGAGGGCCGGTCCAGGCTTTCCAAACTACACTGTGGGCGGAGCGGGCGGAGCTGGAGGTCAACACTGACCGTTATAGATCATCAAATCAGGGTTTGACCCGAAACTCATTTTTGTTTCAGGTGTTCATCGGAGTGACCTCAGGACTTTTGTGGCACTTGAACCTCGAATACACAAAAAATGACTGGCTTCTGGGGGGCTCAATCTCACGGGTCAATTTGACCCCCTATTGGAATGAATGTGAGGAATATTAATGCGCTAATATTAGTACACGTTCAGATACACATGCAGATTACAACATCATGTCTGTATCTTGGGTTTAAGAAAAGCGCATTATAAATAAAATGCATTATTATTATTATTATTATTATGAAGAACTGACTTTAGGACCCAGCGGAACAGCTCATCCGTTTCATATTGAGTCATGAAATATAAATTCAAAAGTTATTATTTTTCCCCCCATAAAATGAGGTCCAAATTCACCCAATATTTTGAGTTATTCTGAACTTAAGTTGAAAGAATGTGAATGCGCTTAATTAATATGACTTATTGATCAAATCTAGTCATTTAAAGATAAATACAAGCAATACAATAAAATAAAAAATAATAATAGAATCTCCAAAAAATGCATTAAAATACATAAAAAATAAAATAAAAGCTTTCTGGACGACAAAAAAAGTATAATTTCAGGGCTTCGGGTCATTTTGGATTTGTTACAGGATGTGGGGAGGCAATGTTTGTTTGTTTGTTTCATTTTAACGCGTCAAAATAACGATATAAGACATTTTAACGTCTGTATACTCTACAGTGTGTATACTCTACAGTGTGTATACTCTACAGTGTGTACTCTACAGTGTATACTCTACAGTGTGTATACTCTACAGTGTGTATACTCTACAGTGTGTATACTCTACAGTGTGTACTCTACAGTGTATACTCTACAGTGTGTACTCTACAGTGTGTACTCTACAGTGTATACTCTACAGTGTGTACTCTACAGTGTGTACTCTACAGTGTATACTCTACAGTGTGTACTCTACAGTGTGTACTCTACAGTGTGTATACTCTACAGTGTATACTCTACAGTGTATACTCTACAGTGTATACTCTACAGCGGTTCGGCCGTGTGATGATTGGCCTGTCAAATGACCCGTGTGATCTTTTATAAAGTCAATTTACATAAAAAGCTGATTGTATAAAAACCTATTAAAAATATTTATATAAATTTAAAAGATGATATAAATCCTCCAAAAACTGCTCAAATGTGGAGTAAAAACATTAATAAACAGAGTAAAACTACATGTGTGTTGCCTGGGGTCTCTGGAGAGCCCAAATGAAGAGCGCGCAAGAGTAACACGCGTGTAATAAAATCACAACATTCAACATGAAGAACTCCTGAATAAAGTGTGTATGTCACAAATATGAGCAATATGATGTCCAGATCATTTTATTCAGAATCTCCATCAAACTCATGATCTGGAAAGAATTTATACACTAAAAAGAAAAAGAAAAAAAAAAAGCCAAAACTAAAGGGCCTTAAACTGCAGTTCATGGACTGACCACTAGAGAGCGGCTCCAGGAGGAGCAGAATCTCACTGAGCTCGTGTTAAAGTGCTCAACTCTACAGCAGAAGAACACATGTTCACAGTCTGGGACAAACTGTGCTGCTGCTCTGAGCGGCTCATGTTGCCCTTCATGACGACAGAGACTGATAACTCACTCGTTTACATTATATAAAGCCTTAAAGTTCTGCATAATTAAGGGCGTGGCCACTTTGAGTGACAGGTGGATTGCCGTTTGTCTGCTGTCTGTTAGTGGCGAGGCGACGGCTGACTTTAGGCTTCAAAACCATAGATATCCATAATAAAGGCTAGATTAGAGTCTCTAACGTCATCAGCGGCGGCCATCTTGTCACAGGCCAGCTTTCTGGCGGCCATCTTGTCACAGGCCAGCTTTCTGGCGGGCTCCTGATGTGAGGCGAGTGATCTGAACACAAATACTCTTATCTCGCTGAAATCTGGACGGATTTACAAATGGTTTGGTTTCTTACAAACGTTATTAACGTGGCTATAATTCTGGATGCTTGAACAAATAAGTGTGCAGTGTCATAACTACATCTCTGACGCTTATAACAAACCAAACAGTTTGAAAATCGGTAGAAAATGGAGCAAGTTATGGTTATTTAAAAAGTGCACGCACCATTAAAACACAATGAGTGAGCGAGCTGACTGTGACAAGATGGCCGCCAGCAGCGCGGACGAGACATCTAGCCTTTATTATGTGTATCTATGTTCAAAACTCTCTTCAGAACGACCTTTTTTTTAACCGTCTATGGTTAATAATAATAATAATTTAACCAAACTGTTGGGTTTGTCAATTTTTGACCCAACTTTGAGTGTGTAATGTTAGTATAAATGCTCAATATGGGTTTGTTTATGTTTATTATTATCTTCATATAGGGAATGTATAGGATTCATCCATATCAAAGATATAAAAATAGATGAATGATTTGATTTTAAGTGACTTAATGGAATCACAAAAATTATATATTTGATTTTCTTAAGTGTTTTACATCTACAATTCTTGTATTTCCCTAAAGTTTCTTTAGACAAATAAACAAAAAATGTTTTTTAAAATAAAATCAAATGATGAATTAATGATTGTGCTATGTGCAGAACCATATTCATGATATCCCAAATATTGTTTGGCATATAGCAAAATGTACATTTTTATGACTAGTTTGTAATAAAATGCGACTCTAATGTTCATAACATGAAGAATAAAGTGTTTTCCATCGGTTCCAGATCCTTTTATTCAGAATCAAACACACATGATGTGGAATTACATGTATGATGTTTTATACACTTAAAAAAAAAAGTTTGTTTCAACTCAAAGTTGGGTCAAATATGGACCGGAAAAAATAATTTGACCCAATGGTTGGGTTTGTACATCTGAGACCCAGATTTGGGCTCCCTTTAGTTTTTTTGATAAACAAAGAAAATGCTGAAATAATGATTGCGCTATGCACAGAAACATGCCAAATACACAGAACCCTACACATCAACCACTCAATCTAACCCTGGAGGGTCTGAGGGACCTTTGACCTCAGTCCTCTCTGTCCAGATGTCATGAGAGTGTTTTCTCTGCAGCTGATTTATGGTTTTTATCACCAAAAGATTCCCTGAGTGTTTGTATTTTTGCTCAATCATTTCATATGGCGGCCATTTTAGATTGCGATGGAGCCGAGTGTGACCCTTTAGCATAACCGAATCATCTCCATGATGTGTGTGTGTGTGTGTGTGTGTTCACGTCGCTAATGCAACAAACGTCACCCCATTCCGGTGACATTCACAACGCAAACAGTCATTTTTGATGAAATCTTGTCAAATTATGAATGAAAGTTATGAAATGAACTGAATGAAAGTGTGTTTGTCATAAAAAGAGCATGATGATGTCAGTTCCAGATGATTTTATTCAGAGTCTCCATCACACACACGGTTCAGCACATTCACCGCGGTCACAAAATAACCGTCTGCCACGAATATAAAATAACACGACCTACTCTACGCATGAATTAAAACGGCTTTAAAATATTGGCATCACCTAGTTTTCATTTATACTTTATAAATACATCCATAAATATATCTGAAGATCTTCAAGGGCAGATGCTTCCTGAAGAAACGCGGAGCTGGACGTGAGACGGGAGGGATATTTAAGGCCATTTTTATAGAAGTCCTGAACAAACGACGCATGTGAGGGCAGGATGTGACATCACGTCCGGAGGTAAGACAGGAAATGCTGGCTTTTGAAAGTTCACGACTCACGACGAATGAGTCCGAAGATGGGCTTTCGTTCGCTCGATCTTCAGAACTGAACATAAAACGACCCTTGTGTCTTTATAAAACATGCATACATTCGACATACACGAGTCAAATCACAAAAAACTAAAGAATCACCCCAAAAAAAAAAAAAATTATATTTTCTTCCGATTCTCGAACTGGACGTCCCTTGTATTGCCTTGTGTATTGTGGTGGAGGGAAAGACGGCCGGCGATCACGTCAGAGGAGCGCAGAGATACGATACACACTGTGTCCAGTGCGGAGAAGGCATTATGGGATGTGTGTGATATGAGGCGCTCCGGGGTCCTCCGGTGAAGGCGTTAGAAGGGCGTGAAGTCGGACGGGAACATGATGGGCAGCCAGTTCTCCGTGTAGGACACGCAGTGAGTCCAGCCCAGAGAGCGCAGCAGCTGCGGGACACACACACACACATCATTGATCATTCAGATAAATCCTCCCAGAATGCACTGCAACGAGGACTGACCTGTGTGCAGTTCTTCCAGTTCTCTTTGCTGGGCTTGTCCTCGACGATCTTCATGGCGTACTTCAAGGCCCGCGCGTACATCCTGCTCGCCAGCGCGTGTTTGTAGGAAAACGTCAAAACCTGCCGAGAGGAAATCAGTGTGAGATAAAACATCTACAGCCGTTTCACTGTTCAAGAGTTGATCCGCACGATGAACATGGACGTTTCAAAACACGAGTGTGACGGAGTGTCTCCTTCAGGATTAGAACAAGTTTCGGAACGTTTTTTTCGAGTATGGCACTGTATGACATCATAAAGGGCAGAACTCCTTATATGGGCACTTCTCCTGGATGGGCGCGCACACACACACACACACACATCAACGAGCGTCGTTTGGTTTACAGGAGTCATCGGTGGCACTGGTGTTGTGTTTTTAGACAGAAAAGATCTGCAAGTGTGTGTGTGTGTGTGCGTGCAAGTGTGTGCGTGCGTGCGAGCGAGCAAATGAGTGCGAGCATGAGTGCGTGAGTGCGTGAGAGAGTGAGTGAGTGCGTGCGAGTGAGTGAGGGCGTACGTGCGTGCGTGCGAGTGTGTGTGTGAGAGAGTGAGTGAGTGAGTGTGAGAGTGTGAGAGAGAGTGAGTGAGTGAGTGTGTGTGTGAGAGAGTGAGTGAATGAATGAGTGAGTGAGTGAGTGAGTGAGTGAGTGAGTGAGAGAGTGAGTGAGTGAGTGAGTGAGTGAGTGCGTGTGTGAGTGCGTGTGTGAGTGTGTGTGTGTGTGTGAGAGTGAGTGAGTGAGTGAGTGCGTGTGTGAGTGAGTGTGTGTGTGTGTGTGAGAGAGTGAGTGAGTGCGT
>CM042241.1:73166203-73206203 GCA_023566225.1 Romanogobio albipinnatus
AAATGATTTTGAAAGAAATTGCTTAGAAAGCCTTTCTTTAAAGTTAATTTCATTTTGTATAAATTGTATCAATTTTAATCAACGTCATTAGATTATTTGCTTCTTATTTATTAAATCCAGGCAATTATCTGTAGCAGACAATAATCGCGGGAGCGATCACATGCTTTGCACATGAACTGGAGCGTCTCAAATAAGCCCAAACTCAGCAGCGACTGCCTCACACACACACACACACGAGAAATATGTGAATATAAAGCTTGAAATGTCCACTTTTAAACATAACGAAAATAGTCCAGCAATGCGCACTGTTCAATAGTGGCAATGATATGCGTCCGTTCATTCACTCACATCCGTTTCCAAACCAATCAATGTCCAGATGCCGCCCACACAGATGATGACGAGTGGACGCAAGTGTGTCATGTGCAGTTCTTTAGTGCGCTCGCATGATTGCAATGTGAAACCAAGCCAAAACTAACCAAATGTATCAAAACATGAACTTCGGTTCGGACCTTGGTGCGGGCTTTCAGGTGTGAAACACCCTAAGATATAACCCTGATATAAACACACCTTTACTATACAGATATGAATAAAACTGTAAAGCTGCGGACGTGGAGATTTCAGACTCAAACTCACTGCCTTTAAAAGACGGATATCTACACACAAATCTCAAAATGATCAATCATTAACAATAATGGTCAAACTGCCCAGCACCCGTGTGTGTGTGTGTGTGTGTGTGTGTGTGTGTGAATATTGACTTTAAAGGGCTAGTTCAGCTTGAAATGCAAATGAAGTCATCATTTACTCACCCTGGTGTTGTTATAATGCCGCACGCCCTTCTCTCTTTAACGAACCACAAACGGAGAACGTGCTCGTTCATAAAATGCCAGTGAATATGGACCAGCATCAAGCTTTAATAAAAGACTCAAGCGCCACAGAATGTTATGAACGTTTAGGTACTGTTGGTCTTCTGCACTCGACTGCGTTCATGAGACTCACAAGTTGTAAGAAATACAACCCATGCACTTTCTTTTCAGCTGTTTTTGTGTGTATTTGTCTTTAAATGCAAATGAGCAGCTGCTCCCCGCCCCCTTTCCAGAAGAGGGAGGAGCCTTATGCTTTGGATACTCCAGCAACAACAAAACTAGACAATATCTAGCAGCCAAACGATGAGAAACGGTCAGTTGTGGAGTGTTTGACTCCTGGGGGACACTCAGATGCTAATAGGGCAGATCGTCGGCCATCATGGGCGGGGCTTCTGGGGGAAATCTGGAACTGTGTGTTTAGAGAAACATGATTTATGGGGATTATAAAAACAGGAGAGGGTGGATTTTTTTCCCATTATAGGCACACACCTGTGTTCAAACACCTTATAAAAGTCCATTTTGCATAATATGTGCCCTTTACACTTGCAGGAAATGCTCTTCTTGAATATCTTCAAATTCTTCAATCAAGATGCATTTACCAGATAAGTCAAACGACATAAGATATGTTTTCTTGTAAATAATATCAAAAATTAAGGAGTTTTTGCTTAAAACAAGCAAAATGATCTGCCAATGGGGTGAGAAAAATAATCTTATTTCTGACTGGGACAGATTTCAATCAGAAACAAGATCGTTTTTCTCACCCCATTGGCAGATCATTTTGCTTGTTTTAAGCAAAAACTCCTTAATTTGTTGATATTATTTACAAGAAAACATATCTTATGTCATATTACTCGTCTGGTAAATGCATCTTGATTGAAGAATTTTGAGATATTTAGACTAGAAACAAGACAAAATTACTTTTATTTAATTATTTTTTGCAGTGTAATCTTGATCTTTCGAGTCTTTTTTAAAAGCTTGATGCCGGTCGATATTCACTGCCATCACACGGACGAGCATGCGCGGGACATTTTGAAAATATTCTCTGAATAAGAAAGAAGGGCGTACGGCATTAGAACAGTTAAAGACTGAATTCAGGGTGAACTATACCTTTAAATGGATTATATGATATTGCAAGGTTCTTTTGGATCTCTACCCGTTCAGTACCTTTTTAAATTTTCCTTGTCGTTTGGCTGATGCTTGTCCCTGCTGGTCAGAATAACACACATCAGAGAGAGAAGCACACACACACACACACACACACTCTGTCCTCTCTATCCTCTGCTCTCTACTCCTTCACATCCTCATGATTCACTGTAAGGATGATCATATACAGGACAGTGAGACCCAACCCCAGAGACGAGCAGACAGATGCGCTTCCCCACTGAAGCGGTGCTGGACGCTCTCGGATGGGTTCAGGCTCTCTCTGGATGAAAGTGTGCCAAACACCGTGAACTGAACGATATACACTCACCTAAAGGATTATCAGGAGCAGCACTAATACTGTGTTTGACCCCTTTGGCCTTCAGAACTGCCTTAATTCTACGTGGCATTGATTCAACAAGGAGCTGAAAGCATTCTTTAGAAATGTTGGCCCATATTGATAGGATAGCATCTTGCAGTTGATGGAGATTTGTGGGATGCACATCCAGGGCACGAAGCTCCCGTTCCACCACATCCCAAAGATGCTCTATTGGGTTGAGATCTGGGGACTGTGGGACGGCCATTTTAGTCCAGTGAACTCATTGTCATGTTCAATAAACCAGTTTGAAATGATTGGAGCTTTGTGCCATGGGGCATTATCCTGCTGGAAGTAGCCATCAGAGGATGGGCACATGCTGGTCATAAAGGGATGGACATGGTCAGAAACAATGCTCAGATAGGCTGTGGCATTTAAACCATGCCCAATTGGCACTAAGGGGCCTAAAGTGTGCCAAGAAAACATCCCCCACACCATTACACCACCACCACCAGCCTGCACAGTGGTAACAAGGCATGATGGATCCATGTTCTCATTCTGTTTACGCCAAATTCTGACTCTACCATCTGAATGTCTCAACAGAAATCCAGACTCATCAGACCAGGCAACATTTTTCCAGTCTTCAACTGTCCAATTTTGGTGAGCTGGTGCAAATTGTAGCCTCTTTTTCCTATTTGTAGTGGAGATGAGTGGTACCCGGTGGGGTCTTCTGCTGTTGTAGCCCATCCGCCTCAAGGTTGTGCGTGTTGTGGCTTCACAAATGCTTTGCTGCATGCCTCGGTTGTAACGAGTGGTTATTTCAGTCAAAGTTGCTCTTCTATCAGCTTGAATCAGTCGCCCATTCTCCTCTGACCTCTAGCATCAACAAGGCATTTTGGCCCACAGGACTGCCCCATACTGGATGTGTTTCCCTTTTCACACCATTCTTTGTAAACCCTAGAAATGGTTGTGCGTGAAAATCCCAGTAACTGAGCAGATTGTGAAATACTCAGACCGGCCCGTCTGGCACCAACAACCATGCCACGCTCAAAATTGCTTAAATCCCCTTTCTTTCCCATTCCGACATTCAGTTTGGAGTTCAGGAGATTGTCTTGACCAGGACCACACCCCTAAATGCATTGAAGCAACTGCCATGTGATTGGTTGATTAGATAATTGCATTAATGAGAAATTGAACAGGTGTTCCTAATAATCCTTTAGGTGAGTGTATAGTATACGGTGTATGAGGAGCCAGCACCATGACAGTGGGAAAGCAGCAAATGTGTTTAAATCCTGTCACGAGTGCAGTAACAAGAGACAGAGTTAATGTGAAGCACAACCGCCACCAGCCGCTAACACACAACTCAAGAACAGTATATTCAACATGTGAGTAGGGGTGTGCGATCAGCGACGACATCACAATTAATGATGTGCTGTCAATGCAAAAAAAACAAACAAACAAAAACACAAAAGATAGAACTCTAGAAATCAATATATGGGGCAGTTTTAGTCTTACACTTCTATACGAGTCACACGAGCAAGTGTTTTTGTGATTAATGGCCATATACAACAGTTCAAGTTAATATTAATACACATTTTAGATAATACGGTCAGTATTTTTGCTCTATTTCACTGTTTTAAACAGGAGTGTTGCGTCTCTGGTGTTTCGTTCCTGAATGATTCAGCGATTTTGAACGAATCAATAATCCCTTCCTGAACGAATGAATCAAGGAGTCGCTCATTAAGAGTTTTACATTACTGGTTTACACAGACCAGAATAGTCCCAAACTAATGTTTACTGAAAGCATATCTTAAAATACGTGAGTGCTATTGTTTTGTCTCAAGACGCACACCAGTAATGATGTTGTTGTTTCTGAGGCACGTTTATAAAAGCTATATATATATATATAAGCCTAAGTCTGGCTTAATCTAAGTGAAACCAGGCCTTTATACTAATATTTCAAATATTAACATATGATTAAACGCATCTGCAGTGCAAAACTAGATTGTGTTTTCATTTTATTGGCAACTAAATTTGATTAAAAATGTAGGAATTTGACATGAATACATCCAATAAGGTTTGAAAATGTGCTCTTATAAAAAGGTAAAATAATATTGAGTTACTTTTTGAGACAAAAATATTAGCTTTAGCTTTATTTTGTCAACGAGAATTAACAAATGGAACAGCAGCAGGACAAATCTGCGTTATGAATGATTCAATGACCGAATGATTCAGCCGTTTGAACGAATCGTTTGAATGAATGACTCATTAAGTCAATGACTCGCAATCACCTACTGGCGGCTTTAGGTTTATATTTAAAGTAATCAGTGTTGGGCAAGCTACTCTACTTTAACTTACAAGTAGCTTGTAAAGCTCCAGTTTCAGTTACACTACAAGTTACTATCAAGAAGTATCCAGCTACATTGAAACTACTTTTTACAATAACTGAGTAATTGTTAATGAAGAATGTTATTAAAATATTTGGGGTTTCAAGCAACAATGTAATGCAATTATGAATTCAAAGAGTATAGAAATTGCTTTGCTTGACTATTTCTTTTAGTTTTGAATTGTTTTATTTAAAAGTGGGCATTCTATTCACATATTTCTCATGTCTGTGAGGCTGAGTTTGGGTTTATTTATGAGACGCGCTCCAGTTCATGTGCAAGTGATCGCGCCGGCGCCTCCGTGTCACGATTATGCCGCTTCTCATTTATTAAATCCAGGCGATTGGCTGATGAAACATTGATTAAAATTAAGATACAATTTATACAAAACGAAATTCACTTTAGAGAAAGGCTTTCTACAAAACCAAACTTAATTAAGTGCTCAAAATCATTCCTGACGGTGTCTTTGACATATTACGCATCTTTGCACTTTCATAATCAATATAGCTGAGATTAAATTTTAAAATAACATTTAAACATAAATATGAAACAAAATACATTGAGAGCGGCGCGCCATCATGTGGTCGGATCGTTTTCTTCTCTTATCATTGCTGTATTGTCAACATGTCTAAATGTAATGTTTGCTAACATTTTTATTCAAAACGGCTTCTCTATTTAAAAATATATATATATAATTGCGGATATAAGTGATAAGTATAGCAGGCTACAGTACAGATCATGTCTGAGTGGGATTCAAGCGAGCATCGTTTTACCGGTGAGGGTTCATGAGTGGAGCGCTGGCATAGAGCCGAGCGTCCGTCACACCGCTCGTTCTCATCAGAACCCAAAACAGAATGTAGCTTTGGTCGCACTACACCGCTACTAGCTGGATAAAGTAGTAGCTACTGGAAAAGCTACACTGTTTTAAAAGTAACTGAGCTACTGCCCAACACTGAAAGTAATACGTTATAAATCTATATTCAAAATAATTAAGCATTATTTAAGCAGTAATTGCAGTGTAAATGCATCTAAGGGTGCGTTCACACTTGTAGTTCGGTTCGTTTGGTCCGGACCACAAAACAAAAGTTGAAAAGAAATTAAGGTTTTTGATGAAAACATTCCAGGATATTTCTCCGTATAATGGACTTCAATGGGCTTCAAAGGTCCAAATGACAGTTTCAGTGCAGCTTTAAACGACACCAGATGATGAATAAGGGTCTTATCTAGCCAAACCATCAGTTTCTGTGAGAAACCCAGCAGTATTTATGCTATTATTTGACCTCTTATCAGTCGAACGTGATCATCTCTGAGCTCCGCCATAACTTCCGCTAAGTGAGGTCAAAATATGAGCCTGGTCATAGATATATTGATCGTAGATGCCTCATTCTACTGATCCGTGTAGGCGCTAATGAGGCATCTACGTATACTTCTATGACCACGGTCATATTTGACCTCACTCAGTTAAAAGTGAACTAATCCTTTAGCAGCGAACCTAAAGTTACCGAACCAAAGGCATAGGGATACGCTCACCACCTGATTGGTCGGCTTTTATGACATATATTTCGCGACCGAGCTGCTCACCGAACATTCAGAACATGTTGTGTGCTGGACTAAACGCCATGCGTGTACATATGGGTTTATCTTGACCAGCTGAGAACTCACGGAGAGCTCATCAAATGCTCATTCAGAACAGCAGCAGGATTTCCTCCGGTGTGCAGAAACGCAGATCTGCATATATTGATGAGGCTCTTCACCTCCTCGCTGCTCCACATTTGCCCTCTACTCATTGTGGATACACCGATCTCTCCACGTCGGCAAATCAGCTGACTTGTAGCGGCGCATCTTGTGACATCACGTCCTGTTTTTGGTTCGTTTACATGCGTTTGGTCCGTGTTGCGTTCATATATGAGTCGAACTGCACCAGAGTTGGTTTGGAAGCGTTTCTTTAGCGCTCCAGGGTTGGGATGGCAGCGTTCACATGTGTTCAAATGAACCGCACTAACCCAGCAATCGCACCAGGGCTCGCTTTAATCCAACCAAACATGACAAGTGTGAACGCACCCGAAATGCAGAAAATAGTGTCTTACTATTCCAATTAATGATTAAATGTAAAAATATGACGCAAACATCTAATAAGGCTTGAAAAATTCCCCCCATAAAGGTAAAAATGCCCCAAGAAATCAATTTTATGGGAAATATCCTCCCGTAATGACTAAACTGTAATGTGGAGTTCACACCGGACGCGAATGACGCAAATAATTTGCGCTATTCGCGTGAAGTTGGACGCTTGAACATTGAGTTTACTCGCTTCATTCGCGCGTGACATTCACTTCACAACAGACGTGAGTTCGCATCATGGGCGGGGCTTCTGCCAGCGGCTCGTCTCGTTGTGAAATGGCTGACATGGGCTGTGTTTACACGTCTTTTTTTGTTAAAATGCTAATGTTAATGTGTGACAAAACGTAGTTAAGACTTTTCAGGCGATAATATAGTTGTTTAAAGCTCAAATCTGTGGTTTATTTATATAAAGAGTGCCTCTTTGTACATTTTATCTGGCGTTTTCGGAGTTGTGAGCTCCAGTGGATCAGCGGGTGCTCAGCGCTCATTAACCCCGGCGAGAGCAGCCTTTCCTCTGCCAGTCCGTCTGCCGCTGGCTCTGGTGTCTCTGTGGCGTCTCCAGCTATAATTCTTTTGCCCATCTTTGCTCTCATGGATCTATTATTTGTTCCCTGATGAATCGTTTAGGCTGAGGGCAAAGCGAAGTTTCATTACTTTTTTATTTTTAGGCTATTTAACTTTACGTTAGCGTTGTAGCCGACTAGCGCTGACTTTGAATGTTTGACTGAATCGTTTGCTTTATTTCATGTGTAGCTTCTTATACCTTTTACTTATACTTTTGTATTATTGATCATAAACTTGCATTTAACAAAAAGAGACGGGGTTGTGTTTCATGTTATTTAATGTCATCACAGTGATAATCATATAGTCTGAACCAGATATTAATATACAGATTTTCTCCTCATTGTTGTCACTACTAGAGCAAGCTCCTGATTGGTTAAGGCGGCGCGAATATCCGCCAAAGTTCAGATTTTTCAACTCGGGCGATTCGCGGCATTCGCTCATTTGCGCAAATCGCGCCGCAGAATGTTTTTATTCGCATCTTTGCATTGACTTAACATGTAAATCACTCGCGCGTCATTCGCATCCGGTGTGAACACTGAAGCAAGCCTTTCCTGTAAAGCTGCTTTAAAACAAAACTTGAATGCTCAGTTTGTGTCAGTATCGCACACCCCTATAAGAACACAGGCGGGCTGATGAGGGCCAAGCGGCAGCATGCAGACGTGTTTGAGGAGGCCGGCGACTCACTGCTTTCTTGCCGAACTCACTCTTGGGCAGAACCAGAGAGCCGGTGATGTATCCGCCCGGACCGGACCCTTTAGGGATCCTGAAACACAAAGACAAACATCTGCATCCTGTGGCGGCTCAGAAGTCAACAGCGGCAGACATACACTCACTTGTCGTCGGGCAGAGCGGTGATGTAGAAGGGCTGCGAGGCGCCCGGGCTCAGCGTGACGGAGTTGGCCTTCTTCTTGGCTAGCATGGCAGCGCGGTGCGTCTCGTAGACGTCCAGCGAGAGGGTGTTGGACAGACGGTGCGAGACGACGAACGGCAGGTCCTTCAGACGCTCCAGCTCGCTCTGCTGCTCGTGACGCACCTGCAGACGCACCGTGTAGTCGCCCTTCTCCAGCTTCTGGGAGTACTGCGGCAGAGCAACAACATCTCCAAACACTGACACAATACTGCGCTGAAGCAATGTTCTGGGAAGGCTGGCGTTGGTCTGGTTACCTGGTGTGGGTAGGCGTCTCCAGAACCCATGAGTCTCTTGTTCTGGTCAAACAGGAGCCAGAGTTGACTGTCGAACTCAGACTCGTATAACAGCTCACAGAGCAGTGGACAGCTGGGCGTCACCTCGCCACTCTTGGGCTGAAACATCAAGAATCAATCAATCACTGAGGCAACAACATAAACACACACATCATAATTAAAAAAAAAGTTCTGATGCTCGTGTTCTGATGCTCGTGCCACTGTTGGTGCTTTCGGCGGTGGTCAGGGGTCAGCATGGGCACCCTGACTGGTCAGCGGCTGTGCCGCCCCATACTCCTCAAACTGAGATGCTCTGTGTGTTCTGAGCCCTTTCTATCAGAACCAGCATTAACTTCTGGAGCAGTTTGAGCTCCAGTAGCTCGTCTGTTTGATCGGACCACACGGGCCAGCCTTCGCTCCCCACGGGCATCAATGAGCCTCGGCCGCCCATGACCCTGTGGCCGGTTCTCCACTGGTCCTTCACTTTTGATAGAGACTGACCACTGCAGACCGGGAACACCCCACAAGAGCTGCAGTTCTGGAGATGCTCTGACCCAGTCGTCTAGCCGTCACAATCTGGCCCTTGTCAAACTCGCTCAAATCCTCACACTTGCCCATTTCTCCTGCTTCTGACACATCAACTCTGAGGACAACATGTTCACTTGCTGCCTAATATACCCCACCCACTAACAGAGATCATCAGTGTGTCATAATGTTACGCCTGATCGGTGTATAACTCACCATAAATGTATCTCACAATGTGCTCACCTGATGGAAATTATACGTGAGGACGATCTCATAGAGCTGTCTGTTGTTGGGTAACACATCTCTGACGCCGAGGGGTTTGATTTTAGCGCTAACAGGCCTGTGGAGGAGAAACACACACAGAAGAGCGGTTTGAGACGCAAGAGCTCCCAGAGGAACGCTTCAGCTCATGTGGTTGAGCATCTCAAATACTTCAACTGTATTTATGGGCATTACTGAATATCATATAAACTGATGCACACTAGATCAGGAGAGCGAGGTGCTTAGGAAGCCACTTAAAAATCAACATTGACATTCATATTTATGGAATATTACAGTGATTATCATTATTGTGTTAATAATCTTGAGTCAGAATCTCTTCTCTGATGATGAGGGCGGGGCCACCTGTCACTCACACGAGATCAGCCAATAGCAAACCACAACCATCCAATCAATTCCCCACAGACACACTCAAGCCCCGCCCCTACATTTGCTCTTGTTTGTGAAGCGCTTCACTCGATATACGGCTCACTAGAGGAGACCAGCGGGACTTCCCTCTCATGATGAGTTTCTGCACATTATTCAGTGATCATGTGAGTGGTGCGCGGTTACCTGAGGGGCTGAACCCAGTTCTTCAGTGTGATAGTTGGGGAAACATCTTCATATCTCAATGGAGACCAGACCTCGAAACTGGAAATCCCTTCAGAGGCGTGCTGGATATATACACACGGAACAAGAGCCCTTAATGAACAGCACATCTGACACACCATGATTTTATGTGAATGTCTCAAAGCGCCCTTGATGCATAAAAGTATTGAAATGCAAAAGCCTGAAGCGACTCACGATGTGAAGAGGGGAGGGTGATGTCACCAGCCCGTGGAAGGAAATGACATAATCAATGGTGACGTCACCGAGACTCGCCCACCAGCGAGCGACACAGAACTCCAGAGTCCGTCCTGGCTGAGAGAGACACACACACGAAAGATGAACATGTGACCTGATCTCATATTAATCACACATGGACTAGACAGGCATACCAGCACAGGAAACGCCTCTGTGAGCGAGCCCTTCTCCAGCAGAGACGAGAACTTGTAGAACTCGTTGGCTCGGTACGCTCTCTGCTTCACCAGATGAACCGCGTGCAGGACGAACTTCGACGACACGTCTCCAGAGTGAGACGTCAATGAGATCTCTGGAAGAGCAAGCACAGATCATAGGTCATTTTCTCATAACCGGGTATCATCCGATGTGTGTAGAGCCGATTATCATCCGATGTGTGTAGAGCCAATTACCGGCCGATGTGTGTAGAGCCGATTACCGGCCGATGTGTGTAAAGCCGATTATCATCCGATGTGTGTAGAGCCGATTATCATCCGATGTGTGTAGAGCCAATTACCGGCCGATGTGTGTAGAGCCGATTACCGGCCGATGTGTGTAAAGCCGATTATCATCCGATGTGTGTAAAGCCGATTATCATCCGATGTGTGTAAAGCTGATTATCGTCCGATGTGTGTAGAGCCCGATTATCGTCCGATGTGTGTAAAGCCGATTATCGTCCGATGTGTGTAGAGCCCGATTATCGTCCGATGTGTGTAAAGCCGATTATCGTCCAATGTGTGTAAAGCCGATTATCGTCCGATGTGTGTAAAGCCGATTATCGTCCGATGTGTGTAAAGCCGATTACCGGCCGATGTGTGTAAAGCCGATTATCGTCCGATGTGTGTAAAGCCGATTATCATCCGATGTGTGTAAAGCCGATTATCGTCCGATGTGTGTAAAGCCGATTATCGTCCGATGTGTGTAGAGCCCGATTATCGTCCGATGTGTGTAGAGCCCGATTATCGTCCGATGTGTGTAAAGCCGATTATCATCCGATGTGTGTAAAGCCGATTATCGTCCGATGTGTGTAAAGCCGATTATCGTCCGATGTGTGTAGAGCCCGATTATCGTCCGATGTGTGTAAAGCCGATTATCATCCAATGTGTGTAAAGCCGATTATCGTCCGATGTGTGTAAAGCCGATTATCATCCGATGTGTGTAAAGCCGATTATCGTCCGATGTGTGTAGAGCCCGATTATCATCAGATGTGTGTAAAGCCGATTATCATCCGATGTGTGTAAAGCCGATTATCATCCGATGTGTGTAAAGCCGATTATCATCAGATGTGTGTAAAGCCGATTATCGTCCGATGTGTGTAAAGCCGATTATCATCAGATGTGTGTAAAGCCGATTATCGTCCGATGTGTGTAGAGCCCGATTATCATCAGATGTGTGTAAAGCCGATTATCATCCGATGTGTGTAAAGCCGATTATCATCCGATGTGTGTAAAGCCGATTATCGTCCGATGTGTGTAGAGCCCGATTATCGTCCGATGTGTGTAAAGCCGATTATCATCCGATGTGTGTAAAGCCGATTATCGTCCGATGTGTGTAAAGCCGATTATCGTCCGATGTGTGTAGAGCCCGATTATCGTCCGATGTGTGTAGAGCCCGATTATCGTCCGATGTGTGTAAAGCCGATTATCATCCGATGTGTGTAAAGCCGATTATCGTCCGATGTGTGTAAAGCCGATTATCGTCCGATGTGTGTAGAGCCCGATTATCGTCCGATGTGTGTAAAGCCGATTATCATCCAATGTGTGTAAAGCCGATTATCGTCCGATGTGTGTAAAGCCGATTATCATCCGATGTGTGTAAAGCCGATTATCGTCCGATGTGTGTAGAGCCCGATTATCATCAGATGTGTGTAAAGCCGATTATCATCCGATGTGTGTAAAGCCGATTATCATCCGATGTGTGTAAAGCCGATTATCATCAGATGTGTGTAAAGCCGATTATCGTCCGATGTGTGTAAAGCCGATTATCATCAGATGTGTGTAAAGCCGATTATCGTCCGATGTGTGTAAAGCCGATTATCATCAGATGTGTGTAAAGCCGATTATCATCCGATGTGTGTAAAGCCGATTATCATCCGATGTGTGTAAAGCCGATTATCGTCCGATGTGTGTAGAGCCCGATTATCGTCCGATGTGTGTAAAGCCGATTATCATCCAATGTGTGTAAAGCCGATTATCGTCCGATGTGTGTAAAGCCGATTATCGTCCGATGTGTGTAGAGCCGATTATCGTCCGATGTGTGTAGAGCCGATTATCATCCAATGTGTGTAAAGCCGATTATCGTCCGATGTGTGTAAAGCCGATTATCGTCCGATGTGTGTAGAGCCGATTATCGTCCGATGTGTGTAGAGCCGATTATCATCCAATGTGTGTAAAGCCGATTATCATCCAATGTGTGTAAAGCCGATTATCATCCGGTGTGTGTAAAGCCGATTATCATCCGATGTGTGTAAAGCCGATTATCATCCAATGTGTGTAAAGCCGATTATCATCCGATGTGTGTAAAGCCGATTATCATCCGATGTGTGTAAAGCCCGATTATCATCCGATGTGTGTAAAGCCTGATTATCATCCGATGTGTGTAAAGCTGATTATCATCCGATGTGTGTAAAGCCGATTATCATCCGATGTGTGTAAAGCCGATTATCATCCGATGTGTGTAAAGCCTGATTATCATCCGATGTGTGTAAAGCCGATTATCATCCGATGTGTGTAAAGCCGATTATCATCCGATGTGTGTAAAGCCGATTATCATCCGATGTGTGTAAAGCCTGATTATCGTCTGATGTGTGTAAAGCCGATTATCATCCGATGTGTGTAAAGCCGATTATCATCCGATGTGTGTAAAGTCGATTATCGTCCGATGTGTGTAAAGCCGATTATCAT
Organism: Romanogobio albipinnatus; assembly: GCA_023566225.1. NCBI lineage: Eukaryota > Metazoa > Chordata > Actinopteri > Cypriniformes > Gobionidae > Romanogobio > Romanogobio albipinnatus. The sequence continues at coordinate 73,179,297 of CM042241.1, forward strand.
CCGATGTGTGTAAAGTCGATTATCGTCCGATGTGTGTAAAGCCGATTATCGTCCGATGTGTGTAAAGCCGATTATCATCCGATGTGTGTAAAGTCGATTATCGTCCGATGTGTGTAAAGCCTGATTATCGTCCGATGTGTGTAAAGCCGATTATCGTCCGATGTGTGTAAAGCCGATTATCATCCGATGTGTGTAAAGTCGATTATCGTCCGATGTGTGTAAAGCCGATTATCGTCCGATGTGTGTAAAGCCGATTATCATCCAATGTGTGTAAAGCCGATTATCATCCAATGTGTGTAAAGCCGATTATCATCCGGTGTGTGTAAAGCCGATTATCATCCGATGTGTGTAAAGCCGATTATCATCCAATGTGTGTAAAGCCGATTATCATCCGATGTGTGTAAAGCCGATTATCATCCGATGTGTGTAAAGCCCGATTATCATCCGATGTGTGTAAAGCCGATTATCATCCGATGTGTGTAGAGCCGATTATCATCCAATGTGTGTAAAGCCGATTATCATCCAATGTGTGTAAAGCCGATTATCATCCGATGTGTGTAGAGCCGATTATCATCCGATGTGTGTAAAGCCGATTATCATCCGATGTGTGTAAAGCCGATTATCATCCGATGTGTGTAAAGCCCGATTATCATCCGATGTGTGTAAAGCCGATTATCATCCGATGTGTGTAAAGCCGATTATCATCCGATGTGTGTAAAGCCGATTATCATCCGATGTGTGTAAAGCCCGATTATCATCCGATGTGTGTAAAGCTGATTATCATCCGATGTGTGTAAAGCCCGATTATCATCCGATGTGTGTAAAGCCGATTATCATCCGATGTGTGTAAAGCCGATTATCATCCGATGTGTGTAAAGCCGATTATCATCCGATGTGTGTAAAGCCTGATTATCATCCGATGTGTGTAAAGCCGATTATCATCCGATGTGTGTAAAGCCGATTATCATCCGATGTGTGTAAAGCCGATTATCATCCGATGTGTGTAAAGCCTGATTATCATCCGATGTGTGTAAAGCCGATTATCATCCGATGTGTGTAAAGCCGATTATCATCCGATGTGTGTAAAGCCGATTATCATCCGATGTGTGTAAAGCCTGATTATCGTCTGATGTGTGTAAAGCCGATTATCATCCGATGTGTGTAAAGCCGATTATCATCCGATGTGTGTAAAGTCGATTATCGTCCGATGTGTGTAAAGCCGATTATCATCCGATGTGTGTAAAGTCGATTATCGTCCGATGTGTGTAAAGCCGATTATCGTCCGATGTGTGTAAAGCCGATTATCATCCGATGTGTGTAAAGTCGATTATCGTCCGATGTGTGTAAAGCCGATTATCGTCCGATGTGTGTAAAGCCGATTATCATCCGATGTGTGTAAAGTCGATTATCATCCGATGTGTGTAAAGTCGATTATCATCCGATGTGTGTAAAGTCGATTATCGTCCGATGTGTGTAAAGCCGATTATCATCCGATGTGTGTAAAGTCGATTATCGTCCGATGTGTGTAAAGCCGATTATCGTCCGATGTGTGTAAAGCCGATTATCATCCGATGTGTGTAAAGTCGATTATCGTCCGATGTGTGTAAAGCCGATTATCGTCCGATGTGTGTAAAGCCGATTATCATCCGATGTGTGTAAAGTCGATTATCGTCTGATGTGTGTAAAGCCGATTATCGTCCGATGTGTGTAAAGCCGATTATCATCCGATGTGTGTAAAGTCGATTATCATCCGATGTGTGTAAAGTCGATTATCGTCCGATGTGTGTAAAGCCGATTATCATCCGATGTGTGTAAAGTCGATTATCGTCCGATGTGTGTAAAGCCGATTACACATTACCTGCCCATGATGCTCCGCGAGGGACGGTAATGAAATGCCGGCGGATCTGTCCTGGTCTGAAGTGGACGTCTGTGAACGCGACCTCCTGACCTCGACTGTCAGCTACTCTATAAGACACAAACACACGTCACGCACCAGCAGGAACACACCGTCTCAGACGCAGAGAAGACGGACTCACTTGGCAGGGATTATAACCGTTATGGGCACTCTGAAGAGAGGACCAGCGCTGAGAGCCGACGTGTCGTATCCACACACCTGCAAAACACCATCATTACCACACAATGCATTTCAGGACATTCGTAAGCGCGGTGAAGGCGGAGGAAGGAGCGGCCGTGCCTCGGTGTAGTGCAGCCCCTCACGCAGGCCCTGCGGGTCGACGCGGACGTTGAGGTGGCGGCACTGATTCATGAGCTCCAGGTGCGACGGACAGTGAACCCAGGACGCATTGCAGATGAGAGCCAGATGCAGCTGCAGAGAGATCCGCGCCGAGTTCTCTGCGGAGAAAACATCCCATAATACATCACACATGGGTACAAACTCACACACACACTGTTTTCAGCATCTGCCAAAGTGAGACATGAGGACATGAACTAACACCACTTAATAATAATAAATCTATTTAAGGAATTAATCACAATTTGTCTTCCATGTTTTAATTTTAACAGTAAACAAAAAAAGCTTGTTTCATTTCATATGATTCAAAGATAAATTAAAGTTATGCCTCCATTTGATAGCCAGAAAAAATTAAATACAGGGATTATTTATATAAATTGTTGTTTTTATAAATTCAATTAATTAGACATGCTGTTTGATTATTAAAATGCAAGTAAACCATTAAAAATGGAAACCAGAAATCTTAAAATTTGTTACAAATAAAATGGAATTTGAGAAGAAAATATTTCATAGGGCAATGTACATGTATTTTTTGTTAAACTTGCTTTTAAATTGTATGCGTGTCATGATTCGGATTAATTCAACATGTTTTTATGATTATTAAACCTTAATTAACCCATTAAGATGGAATCCAGAAAACATAAAACACAGAATTTGAGAAAAATATATTTCAAATTTCATAGGGCACTAAACATGTAATTTTCGTTACACTTTTAATAAATTGTTGTTAAATTGCACAAGTTTCACGATTCCAATTAATTAGACATGCTTTTTGATTACTAAACTTTAATTAAATCATTAAAATGCAATCCAGAAAACCCAAAACATTTGGTAAAGAAAAATAGTTTTTCAAATTTCAAAGGGCACTAGACATAATTTTGTTAAACTTTTAATAAATTGTTGTTAAATGATTCCAATGAATTAGACATGCTTCCTATTCCTAAAATTGAATTTAACCATTAAAACAGTGTCCAAAAAAAACTAACAGATTTCAATATCTGGTGATCATATGGTCTATAAATCTCTCGTTATGCTATTTTAAAAGGCGGGTCATGTTTGACCCGGAACACCAGATGAGGTGTTTCAGCAGTGGGTTAAGCTCAAACTGCATGAGCTCTCACACACTCCGCTGCTCTGTGACGTGTCGTGTGTGTCAGTGTTAATGTTGACAGCAAATTTTGATTTAGTTTTAGCCATATTTTAGTCTCCTGAATTGTTTTTAGTTTTAGTCTAGTTTTAATCTCCTAAAATCTAATGAGTTGAGTTAAATTGTGATACATTAAGCATTTAAGCTTCACATAACCGACTGTCACTTGAACTGATCATTTTGTTTTTGACATTAAAAATACACGAAAGAGCTCAATTCACTTTTTTAAAAACATCTATATAGTTTTTATTTAATTTCAAGTAATGAAGATTGTTTTAATGGTTTTAGTGAACTAATATAACCCTGATACTTTATTGAATATGTGTCAAATACTGGTCTTTCCTCCTGACTGTGAATTAAATGGAAATGAAATTAAATACAGTTTATTGTGTAAGCAAAAACGAATATATAATGCGTGACTTTTAGTTATAAACAAGCTGGAAATACACCAGGGCTCTTATTTTGAAATGTCCGCCTCTGTTGCAGTTGCAGGAGCTCATTCAAGTTCAGGAGATAAATATGCATTGTTACAACCGTCTAAAACACATTACTATATAGACAGTTTCAACGGCAACAACATAAACAAACGTTACTTCTGTGGCCCAAACTGAACTTCCGGTAGACGCCCACAAAGAATCAACAACAACAGAGGCTGCGTTATCTTTCTTATGCGCTTTCATCTTTCCCTTTAATCGGGCAGCATTATCTTAATTTACATGTTTTTATTGTTTCAGCATGTTTATTATTAATAATCTCCCATTTCTGTCTGCAGTATAGAGTGGGGGAAACGCCCCTTAAAGGGTTCGTTCACCCAAAAATGTAAATTCATAGATGAATTACTCGCCCTCATGTCGACCCGTGAGACCGCAGAGAAGAAGAGAAACATCTGGAGTTGTGTTCTGCAGATGAAGGTCTCACAGGTGTGGGACGACATGAGGAGAGGAAGAATGACACGATTAACATGTGTGGGTGAACTAACCCTTTAAGGGATGTGTAATGCTGTTTCCTGTACAGGATCTATAAATGCTTCAGAATGACATGTTTCTCTGTTTCAGAGCATGAGATTAATGCTGGGAAAGTGAACCTGCAGATAAAGTGCCCTATCTGAGAGTGAGTGTATGAATGCACCACAATAACCCCGTGCTCTATGGGCACTGCCATTAATAGAGGAAGCGAGAGCTGTTTTGCACTCCGTGATAAAGGCACATTTAACGGGAAACATAAATGCGATCAGTTATCCAGATGGCGAGCACTTGATGTGAACAAATGTAAACTCGCCTGATTGGCTGATGATCACGGTGATCACATGTTAATGCAGAGTGTAAACGCAGCCAGAATAATCCCCTCTAGAGTTATTTCTGATAACAAGCAAAATAATAAATAATAAATAACGCGGCTCTCGTGTGCTGGATATTAATGAAGCATTAAGGCGTTTTGGCGAGTCTCACACACTGTTTCTGCGCTGGTGTCATGTTCTCTCTGCTTGAGCGTTAATATTTATATCATGTTATCCAAGAATAGTGCGTCAAAAATGTGTTTCTGCTGAGTAGTGCGCACACTATCCCCTTACCAGACCGATAAACAAACACAGACGGAAGTTAACATCGGGCCAGGGGCGTAACCGTGGCAACGTCCGATGAAACCGTCTATAAACATCGTAAAGTAAACATTGTCATTATTCATCCGCATTAGTTCATAAACACTTGCCTGGCATAAGTGTGTGTGATTGATTGAGCCGCTCTGGAGCGCTGGATTGGGGGTGTGTGAGCCAGTAGGCCGTGTGTTAGATCAGCTCAGATCAAATGTGCGCATCTGTGACATCAGTTCAGACCCGGGGTCTGTTCTTCGTACCTCGCTCAACACATCGGAGATGATTTGACAGATCCCGGATCTGTTAATCATGATAACTGATGTCTGGCTAATTTGGTTCTTCAAAAGAATTTGCGGATTGGATTTAAATATCTGGATTAAATGATCTGAGATCAGTGCGCGTTCTTGTGTTCCCTGAAGAGGGCGGATGCATCGATACTCGAAACCACGATCAGCAGCGCAGCGATTGGCTGGCGTCAAGACAGCAACGTCATGACATCATATAATTAAAAAAGCCACCTGGCAAAAAGCTTGGCAAATTACACAAAAACACCCACGAATATCTGGAGCTTTATAAGGAAACAGCCAAACGACCACACCAACATAACAGTTATAATAGATCAATGATTAATGTTTTTTTTACATGATTACCAATTATTTATATTCGCGATTTTATACAGTATTTGTTCACCCTTTACATTTTTATTTCAATTTGAAGCAGATTTGTAACGTGACAGTATTAAAGTTTCTTAAGGGTCAAGATCAAATTCTCTGTATCTCCTGCGCTGCATCAAGCCATCCCATAATATCCGTCATCCCTTAAATGAATGCATGGCTCAGATTAACTACAACATGTGTGCAAACCTCCAATAAAATTATAAAGTAATTATTCCATCACAAATAAATCGCTCAATCATGTGGCTGTGTCTATAGTATTATACACAACATTATAATATTATATACATTCTCATATACATATACAATTTAACATTTGTATATTATTATTATTTAAAATGATTATTATTGCCCCTGGTTCAGTAATGAACTCTTGTAATAAAGTAGCAGTGGCTGGGACAGATTTGAAGATGTGATCTAATCCTTGAGCCGCTCGAGCAGGTTTGAGCTTCTGGAGCTGTTGCTATGACAGCAAGTCCAGGATGAGCCGAAGAACCAAACAATCCATGATCACGCCAAATCGTCAACAATCAAATCCAGCTAACTGAGTTAGCGAGGTAGGAAGAACGGGCCCAGATCTCTTCCCTAATCGTCCCTCCCTAACATTGTCTCGTTTTTATTTGTTGACGAAAATCACAGTTGATTTTGTCATAGTTTTTGTCATCCAACACTAGTTTTTATTTAGTTATCGTCTTGTTTTCGTCTTTGAAAAAAGGTTATTGACGCAAATTATTTGTCAACGAAATGAACACTGGTGTGTACCTGAGTTCTCCGGAAACACGGGCTCGATGCCGACGCCGTGATCGGACGGGCCGGTGACGTGGCTCGGGTCCCTGAGGTAGATGCCTCGCTGCGACCCCACGGTCACACTGAAGCCGAGGCTACTGGTGGGCAGCGCCACGTGCTGCATGAGGTAGTCGAACGCCCGCTCCACCTGCGCATCACACACACACACACACACACACACAGAGAGAGAGAGTCATGAGTACTGATCGACCGATATTGATTTTTTAGAACCGATACTTTTTGTTTTTATGTGCCCGATAACCGATATACAGAACCGATATTGATTTACCGTTATTCTTCTGTTTTTGACCCGATTACAACACCACTGAACTGAACAAACCATTAACAATCACTCCCTCCCTGCATAGAAAGCAAAACTAACCTTATTTATACACCAATAAATAGAGGCGTCTGAAAGTGAGAAACATGAAGTGCACTGTTGCTAAACTGATTTTGTTTAAAAAATTAAATCTTCGATTAGGTGGAAAAAAAGGTCAAATAAATAAAGCAATAAAAGTAATTCTAACCAATTAAAGAACAAACAATCTAAACCACCTGCACAAGAATAGCGTTGCGGTTTAATGTGGCGTGAATCTCCCGTTGAGCAGAACTAGGCTGCAGAACACAGAGTCTCTCTCTGAGAAATGTAAAACTTCATTTTAAACTACAGCTTTAGTAGATTTATAAACGGTTTAATAGGTTAAAGAGTGAAGAATAATGTTAAATAATATTCTCTGGAATATTGGAATATAACAAACAAAACATCGCATTTTATTGCATTTCTCAAATGGTGTGTTAAGTTATATCAGAATATATCGTTCTAGATGATGAAATATCTGCTGACAAACTGATGTTATCTACATTTACACAGAACTACTCAAACTGCAGATATAATAAATCATTCATATCCATAGAGTTGTTTACTTCGATGTTTATTAGTGAATTAATGGTTAAGTAAATGATTATATTATTAATTACGGTGTTTTAAACAAGTGAGTCTTATTAAAGTTATACATGCGGAGGCCGTGGAGCATTTCCTGAGCATCAAAACACAGACGAATGATGAGCACAGACCACAGAGAGAGAATTACACTCAGCGCTTTTATTTCCAACATGTGCTCATGTTATTTAATGCACAGCTGCATCTGTGTTTGGACAGGACTTGACAGATTATTTACCTGGATGATGCCGTGGCCCTGTGCAAACACTTCGATATCATCCACTTTCAGAGCCGTGTTCTCCAGAGCGCGACGCACCGCCGGCACAGTGGGCCGCACGCCGTTCTGCTTCAGACCTGCCAGAACACACACACCAGCACAAGCGTGTGAGTAGAGCCCGATTATCATCCGATGTGTGTAAAGCCGATTATCATCCGATGTGTGTAAAGCCGATTATCATCCGATGTGTGTAAAGCCGATTATCATCCGATGTGTGTAAACCCGATTATCATCCGATGTGTGTAAAGCCGATTATCATCCGATGTGTGTAAAGCCTGATTATCGTCCGATGTGTGTAAAGCCGATTATCGTCCGATGTGTGTAAAGCCGATTATCATCAGATGTGTGTAAAGCCGATTATCGTCCGATGTGTGTAAAGCCGATTATCATCAGATGTGTGTAAAGCCGATTATCATCCGATGTGTGTAAAGCCGATTATCATCCGATGTGTGTAAAGCCTGATTATCGTCCGATGTGTGTAAAGCCGATTATCGTCCGATGTGTGTAAAGCCGATTATCATCAGATGTGTGTAAAGCCGATTATCATCCGATGTGTGTAAAGCCGATTATCATCCGATGTGTGTAAAGCCTGATTATCGTCCGATGTGTGTAAAGCCGATTATCGTCCGATGTGTGTAAAGCCGATTATCGTTCGATGTGTGTAAAGCCGATTATCATCCGATGTGTGTAAAGCCGATTATCATCCGATGTGTGTAAAGCCGATTATCATCCGATGTGTGTAAAGCCGATTATCATCCGATGTGTGTAAAGCCGATTATCATCCGATGTGTGTAAAGCCTGATTATCATCCGATGTGTGTAAAGCCGATTATCATCCGATGTGTGTAAAGCCGATTATCATCCGATGTGTGTAAAGCCGATTATCATCCGATGTGTGTAAAGCCGATTATCATCCGATGTGTGTAAAGCCGATTATCATCCGATGTGTGTAAAGCCCGATTATCATCCGATGTGTGTAAAGCCGATTATCATCCGATGTGTGTAAAGCCGATTATCATCCGATGTGTGTAAAGCCGATTATCATCCGATGTGTGTAAAGCCGATTATCATCCGATGTGTGTAAAGCCGATTATCATCAGATGTGTGTAAAGCCGATTATCATCCGATGTGTGTAAAGCCGATTATCATCCGATGTGTGTAAAGCCGATTATCATCCGATGTGTGTAAAGCCTGATTATCATCCGATGTGTGTAAAGCCGATTATCATCCGATGTGTGTAAAGCCGATTATCATCCGATGTGTGTAAAGCCTGATTATCATCCGATGTGTGTAAAGCCGATTATCATCAGATGTGTGTAAAGCCGATTATCATCCGATGTGTGTAAAGCCGATTATCATCCGATGTGTGTAAAGCCGATTATCATCCGATGTGTGTAAAGCCTGATTATCATCCGATGTGTGTAAAGCCGATTATCATCAGATGTGTGTAAAGCCGATTATCATCCGATGTGTGTAAAGCCGATTATCATCCGATGTGTGTAAAGCCTGATTATCATCAGATGTGTGTAAAGCCTGATTATCATCCGATGTGTGTAAAGCCGATTATCATCCGATGTGTGTAAAGCCGATTATCGTCCGATGTGTGTAAAGCCGATTATCATCCGATGTGTGTAAAGCCGATTATCATCAGATGTGTGTAAAGCCGATTATCATCCGATGTGTGTAAAGCCGATTATCATCAGATGTGTGTAAAGCCTGATTATCATCCGATGTGTGTAAAGCCGATTATCATCAGATGTGTGTAAAGCCTGATTATCATCAGATGTGTGTAAAGCCGATTATCATCCGATGTGTGTAAAGCCGATTATCGTCCGATGTGTGTAAAGCCGATTATCATCCGATGTGTGTAAAGCCGATTATCATCAGATGTGTGTAAAGCCGATTATCATCCGATGTGTGTAAAGCCGATTATCATCCGATGTGTGTAAAGCCGATTATCATCCGATGTGTGTAAAGCCGATTATCATCAGATGTGTGTAAAGCCGATTATCATCCGATGTGTGTAAAGCCGATTATCATCCGATGTGTGTAAAGCCTGATTATCATCCGATGTGTGTAAAGCCGATTATCATCAGATGTGTGTAAAGCCGATTATCATCCGATGTGTGTAAAGCCGATTATCATCCGATGTGTGTAAAGCCGATTATCATCCGATGTGTGTAAAGCCGATTATCATCCGATGTGTGTAAAGCCGATTATCATCCGATGTGTGTAAAGCCGATTATCATCAGATGTGTGTAAAGCCGATTATCATCCGATGTGTGTAAAGCCGATTATCATCCGATGTGTGTAAAGCCGATTATCATCCGATGTGTGTAAAGCCGATTATCATCAGATGTGTGTAAAGCCGATTATCATCCGATGTGTGTAAAGCCGATTATCATCCGATGTGTGTAAAGCCGATTATCATCCGATGTGTGTAAAGCCGATTATCATCCGATGTGTGTAAAGCCGATTATCATCCGATGTGTGTAAAGCCGATTATCATCCGATGTGTGTAAAGCCGATTATCGTCCGATGTGTGTAAAGCCGATTATCATCCGATGTGTGTAAAGCCGATTATCATCCGATGTGTGTAAAGCCGATTATCATCCGATGTGTGTAAAGCCGATTATCATCCGATGTGTGTAAAGCCGATTATCATCCGATGTGTGTAAAGCCGATTATCATCCGATGTGTGTAAAGCTGATTATCATCCGATGTGTGTAAAGCTGATTATCATCCGATGTGTGTAAAGCTGATTATCATCCGATGTGTGTAAAGCCGATTATCATCCGATGTGTGTAAAGCCGATTATCATCCGATGTGTGTAAAGCCGATTATCATCCGATGTGTGTAAAGCCTGATTATCATCCGATGTGTGTAAAGCCGATTATCATCCGATGTGTGTAAAGCCCGATTATCATCCGATGTGTGTAAAGCCGATTATCATCCGATGTGTGTAAAGCCGATTATCATCCGATGTGTGTAAAGCCGATTATCATCCGATGTGTGTAAAGCCGATTATCATCCGATGTGTGTAAAGCCGATTATCATCCGATGTGTGTAAAGCCGATTATCATCCGATGTGTGTAAAGCCGATTATCATCCGATGTGTGTAAAGCCGATTATCATCCGATGTGTGTAAAGCCGATTATCATCCGATGTGTGTAAAGCCGATTATCATCCGATGTGTGTAAAGCCGATTATCGTCCGATGTGTGTAAAGCCCGATTATCATCCGATGTGTGTAAAGCCCGATTGTCATCCGATGTGTGTAAAGCCGATTATCATCCGATGTGTGTAAAGCCGATTATCATCAGATGTGTGTAAAGCCGATTATCATCCGATGTGTGTAAAGCCGATTATCATCCGATGTGTGTAAAGCCGATTATCGTCCGATGTGTGTAAAGCCCGATTATCATCCGATGTGTGTAAAGCCCGATTGTCATCCGATGTGTGTAAAGCCGATTATCATCCGATGTGTGTAAAGCCGATTATCATCAGATGTGTGTAAAGCTGATTATGAGCACACGTGTGTGAGTGTGTTACAGCAGTGGCGTGTGATACTGAGAGGCACCTGAGAGCACGAGAGCGATTCCTCCGCAGGCGTTGGGCGAGGACATGGATGTGCCGTTCATCAGCTGCGTGCCGCGGAGTGTCCAGTTGGGAACGGAGGCGATGGCTCCGCCCGGAGCGCTGATGCTGACGCCCAGAGCGCCGTCCGTGCTGGGCCCGCGGGACGACCACGTGTACTGGTTCGGAGGAAGCTTCTCCCTCAGCGAGTACTCGGCCACCATCATGTCCGGGGTCACATACGCGCCCACACCTGCACATCAGGAGCATGTTTCTCACTGGTCAGGTACAGTTGGGATAAACCGGTGTGTGTGTATTGGACGGTACCGATCACGCTGCTGGTCGTTCCTCCGGGGCAGCCCACGGTGGACAGACACGGCCCGTTGTTCCCAGCGCTCGACACAAACAGAACATTATACTTCTGTACCGCCTCCGTGATGACCTCACAGATTCTCCTGCACAACAAGCAGAGGGTTAACGTGTTTCTGACCCTGAGAGTGAGGGTGTGGTCAGAGCGCTCCCAGAACCCTCACCCTGAGTTGGGCCAGTGCGTCGCCTCGCCGTAACTGTAGTTCACAAGGTCACACTTATAGTTCACCACTTCAATCATCTGCAAAACAACAACACACACATTTATAGCGTGAGACTGATCAGAGCGAGCGTCTGTGTGTGCAGGAGCTTCTGTTTATATTATCATGATATTTGAGCATCAAACATATTCAGCATGACATTCAGACACTTATCAATTATTCACATGATCTTAAAGCACATTATATTATAAATATGTCAAATATTTAGTTTCCATTACAGTGCAACATTTTTATCAAATTATATTAATCAGTTGTATTACTTTATTTATTTTGATGCATGTATTTATTTTAATTAATTATTATTTAAATAATTTATTTACTTATTTAATCAATGTATTTTAATCTAATGTTTATTTATTTGAATCAAGAATTATTTCGTTTTATCAAATGGATTTATTTAAAGAAAATGACTAATTGAACAATTTATTTACTCATTTAAATAAATTTTGATCTAATGAATAAATGTTTTTATTTATTTAAAATTGTGTTCATTTATTTTAGTTTCTAATGAATGAATTTCATGTGAATAATTGATATCATAAATGTGTACAATATTTAGTTTCGATTACATCATTTTAAAATGGTATTCATTTTTATAAAATTATATTAATCAAATGTATAACTATTCATTTTGAATCAAATTGCATGCATTTATTTTAATCAATAATTTAGTTACTTGGTTTAATCTAATTTTTATTTTTTACATTTTTACACTATACAAAATCAAGAATTATTATTTATTTTGTTTGAACAAATATATTTATATTATTGTAATCACTTATTTAATCAATGCATTTTAATTTTATTTAAAGTGTTTTTACACTGCTTGTCTTATTTTTATTTATTTAAATCAATCATTTTTTATTCAGTTTTATCAAATACATTAATTTTACTAATTTATATACTTTATTTTAATGTTTATGAATTCATTTTTTGTTTTTGTTAATTTATTATTTTTGTTTACTTATTATATTAATCAAATGTATTACTTTATTTATTTTGAATAAAATTGCATGTTTTTATTTTTATTAAATCATTTATTTACTTGGTTTAATCTCAGTTTTACACTGCTTTTCTATTTTTATTTAAATCAAGAATTATTATTTTATTTAGTTTTATCAAATGTATTTATTTTAATCCTTCATTTACTTATTTAATAAATGTATTCATTATTTATTTCAAGTGTTTTACACTGCTTTTCTTAATTTATATCAAGCATTATTATTTCGTTTGATCAAATGTATTTATTTTAATCATTTATGTACTTCATTTATGTAATCAATGTATTTTAATCTAATATATTCATTCATTTAAATCATTTTTTATTGAATGTATTCATTTTATGTATTTAAATACAATTACAAATGTTATAATTTTTATATATATATATATTTTTTGTTTTTACTTTACTCAACTGTATTTATTTAGTCTAAACTTGACACTGTTTATCTCCATGAACCCGTTTGAAACCCTGCTTTATGACAGCAATATTATTGTACAGTAAAATATGCTTCTAAAAGCTCATAATGGCATATGAATCCCTGACTCAACATGTGATGATGTCATGATGGCGTCTTACGGCTCGTATGAGGCCGGTGCCCGTCTCCATGGTGCTGAGGCGCGTGTCTCCGATCTTCACGGCCAGGATCTGGGCTCCCGGGGCCACACCGTTGCGCTCGGGCTCGTCGGGGAAGTGACCCGCTGCGATGCTGGCCACGTGCGTCCCGTGTGCTCCTGCAAACACATGATCACATGGTTTAACTCATGAAGGACTGATGTTAGACACTGAAACTAGATTATACTATACGTTAGATTACAGTTTGCACCGTTGATTACGGGGAAGTTGTGCTGTGAACATAAAGGCGACTGGATTTGCCTAAACAAATGAATGTTCCGTACAGAAGGAAGTGTACTTTAAACCCATTGTATTGTGTCACATGCTTCCGCCTGACCTCCGCTGGTGACGATGCACAGCGTGCTGCCCTCGTCGTAGATGTTGACGGAGTAGTTGAGCATCTCGGCGTGTCCCAGCGTGGCGTACTCCTGTCTCTCCCGGTAGGAGCTCAGGACGGTGCAGGACGACAGGTCTCCGGTCTCAGACGTGTCCACCACAGCCCTGACACACACACACACAATCAACACTAGCATTACAATACAGGGATAAGCACAGTATCATGCGCTGGAACTTTTTTAGAGTTTTGATCATGTTTTAAAGTCTAGCCTCGCTGGTTTATTACTGCATTATCAAATCATTTCTGGATCCTTTTAACATTCAGCAGGTCAACAGAAGATACACATGAAATAAACAGTGCTTTTCAAACAGGTTTCATGTCTAATAACACTGCATAATCTTCACTTATATATTCGTTTTTGCTCACACAATAAACTGCATTTAATTTCATTCCCATTTAATTCACAGTCAGGAGGAAAGACCAGTATTTAACACATATTAAATAAAGTATCAGGGTTATAATAGTTCACTAAAACCATTAAAAAAAAAATGTGTTACTTAAAATTAAATAAATGTTAACTGAAATTAAAAAAATAAATAAAAAAAGTTATTTGAATCTTTAGCTTAACATGATATAGGCTACTAACTAAAACAGAAATACAACATTTTCTGTTTTAGATACAAACTATATAGATGTTTTTAAAAACAAACAAAAAAGGGAATTGAGCTCTCTTGTGAATTTTTTATGTTAAAAACAAAATGATGTCAAAATGATCAGTTCAAGTGACAGTCGGTTATGTGATGCTTAAATGCTTAATGTGTTACAATTTAACTCAACTCATTAGATTTTAGGAGACTAACTCTACTGTAGATTTAGTCGACTAAAACTAGACTAAAACTAAAAACAATTCAGGTGACTAAAATATGACTAAAACTAAATCAAAATATGCTGTCAACATTAACTCTGCTTTACATTGCTGGCTTGAACATGAGGAGGCGATGCGTCGGGTGCGCTACATGTCCTCCTGGGACCCAGAACAAAAATTTAGTATTTAGTATTTTTTCATGTCATTACATTGTTTAGAGCATAAGAAACAAATGGAAAAAAATGTACAAATTGAAAAATGATATTTTATTCATATGTTATGATGTGTCCTCTGTAGTTGACACCCGGGGCCTGTACCATGAAGCCGGTTTAGCTGCTAGCCAGATGTGTTTCAGCTTAGTTTGTGCTAATCCTGGGTTTTAGGGACCATTAAAGAGGTTTGGCCTTTAGCCGTGTTCATCTCCATAGTAACTTACACTCCACGGCTGACCTGCTCCAGCGCAGGTTATGTTCTGGATAAGACATCAAACTGAATTTGGACCAATCAGCTGTGAGCAAAGTGACACACCTCTGATGCAATAAAGCCACGCCCCCTGTTTCTACTCCACATTAAAGAACTCTACTTTTAAAGACTAAAGTGTCTGGCTTTTAACAACAATAATTTTTAATGACTTAGATATCATTTATGTAATTATTATACCCTTAATCAATTACACATGTATCATTTGAGTTAATCAATCATTAATATGCACATCGTTCAAATTAATATAAATAGCCTATATAAAGGTCATACAAATAAGCTTTAAAATCAATAAATAAAGCTATAAATGACTACATGTGAGTTTACATGTTCAATTCTCTCTCTATATCAACTAAACTCACTTCAGAACGTACTTGCACTAAGTGAGATGTTTCTTTAAGTGCTCCTCTTTCATAGACAGCTCTTTTCTTCTTCCTGTGCAAATTTGTTTAAATTCTTAATATTTTCAATCATATCATATTCTGCAGAAGAGAGAAGTGAATCTCAGTTTCACTGATCCACAGCGTGTGATTGGCTGTTCACTGCTGATGTCACAGCTAAACTCCGGATCAAAGCCTGAGCTGACAGAGAAAGGGGATGATCAGCACCATGAGACCAACAAAGCCTGAATAGATTGGTAGATCGAAACTAATCCTGTAACCCTGAGTTTGTTAAACTAGCATCATGGGACAGGCCTCAGGACTCAGTTGTTTAAAAAATAAAAATGACATGAAATTGCATGTAAAGGCAAAAACAATGGGATTCATTTTTAGGTTTCAGGATTTGTTTTAAACAAACTTTGTTTAAAGATGATTCTGAACTATGTTATGAAAGATATAATAAAATGCATTGATATACCATTTTACTTTATTAAATATGTGGGGAAAATAGCCATACTTGGACAATGCATCTAATTTGCATATTAACGTGTATAGAAGTGTAATAATTGGCAACATTTTCACAATAATATCTAATATTTCATAGGAATATTGATATGCAATTTCTTTCCGTGTTCTCTTGTTATGTCTCCAAAATGCCTGATAATCACGATTTAAGTCCTGGCGTCTCTACAGTGCTCATTTATGAAATCAATGCCCTGTTCTGTAACAGAAAGTCATATTTCCATCAGAAACCCCATAATGTTTATTTATAACAAACAATTTGAAAATGAATCCGATTTAAATTATAATTAAAAAATATGATCATATTTCCATAAGAGTGCTCAACATTAAGTCATTCTTAAAGACCAAGCAGTTGTTGTTGTCCTGGTGAAACCTCCAAACGTGGCATCTCTGCAAAGCCCCGAATGTGCTCATCACAGGACATCCCGACTGGGACATGTGACATGTATGATGTCAGAGAAATTCCCTAAAATATAACGCCCACTGCAGTGGACAACAGTCTATTCATGGGTCCCAGGAGGATAAAGCTTTTCATCCGAGTGCTTGAACAGACATAAAAGGTATGTCAGAAATAGCGAGCGGAGTAATATAGTTAACTCTGTGTATTAACCGAATGTAAGCAGTTGACAAATGAAATTGGATGCATTTCCGATGACGGATCGCTTCCTGTACTCCCCAGTTGTAAGTCACTTTGGATAAGAGCATCTGCTAAATGCATACATGTAGATGCAAGTCAGTATTGGATTCAATATTGTGCATTTGGTCTTAAAGAGACAGCAGCCTCTAACCCACCTCCTGTCATTAACAGCGAAGATGATGCAATGCTATTGTACATTTGATCATTAAATTACTGTTAGACCTGAAACTTCAAGCATTTAATTCTTAGCACTGTTTGAACTTTATTGTTGCCTGTTCACTCGTATTCAATAATGTTTTAAATGTATATTATTAGGCTTGTCGTTTTTGCTGTAGAATATCAGTTGGTATATGGTATCTACATTTTTTGTAGGTTATTTATTAGAATACAATGTTACAGAGGTCAAAACAAATAAGTATTACACATTATATTCCTTCACGGTCCCCTAAAGTAGTCTTGGCCACCCCATGTATAAAAGTCTAGTTCCGCCACTGATGACAGTTCATTAATAACCCATCGGCCTCTTTCATGCTATAGCCGATATTCCAATGGTTGTAAATTGATCAAAAAAAAAATAAAAAATTCAAAAAAATCGGCCGATACGTCAGTGCATCCTGAATGTGGCGTTCACACCGGACGCGATTCACGCGAATAATTCACGCTTATCGCGCAAAGGTGGACGCTTGAACATTGAGTTTACTCGCTTCATTCGCGTGTGAAATTCACGTGTGACATCTACACAACAGACGCGAATTCTCGTCATGGGAGGGGCTTCTATATGAGCCTATATGAGCCAGCTCGTCTCGGCCACTTGGCGTCTTTTTTGTAAAAAATACTACTATTAATGTGTGACAAAACGTAGTTTAAAGACTTTTTCAGGCGATAATATAGTTGTTTAAAGCTCAAATCTGTGGTTAATTTATAAAAAGAGCCTATTTGAGCATTTTATCTGGCGTTTTCGGAGTTGTGAGATCCAGGCGATCAGTGGCATTCCGCGCTCGTTTACCCGGCGAGACCCGCCTTTCCTCGGCTAGTCCTTCTCACATTTGCCGCTGCTCTGGCTCTTTTTTCTGCTCCAGTCTCGTTGTGAAATGGCTCACAATGGCTCACAATAACTCACTTTCTTCCAAGCAAGATCCTTTTATTCCTGTTCCTGTAGTGATAGGATGATGTATCATACAGCTCCGGGTATCCACATACGGCCACGATTATCTTGTCCTCCATTGTTGTTGGGATTTCTGCCTCCGCTTGTAAATGCGTCACTACTAGAGCAAGCTCGTGATTGGTTAGCGCGGCGCGAAATATCCGCCAAAGTTAAGATTTTTCAACTTGAGCGATTTGTGCGAATCGCGCGTTCAAAACGCTCAATTTGCGTCATTCGCGCCGCCTCATTCGCGCAAATCTCGCCCCTCAATCGCGCGAATCCCGTAAATCGCGCGAATCCCGTAAATCGCGCAAATCTCGCCCCTCAATCGCGCGAATCGCGCAAATCTCGCCCCTCAATCGCGCGAATCTCGCCCCTCAATCGCGCGAATCGCGCAAATCTCGCCCCTCAATCGCGCGAATCGCGCAAATCTCGCCCCTCAATCGCGCGAATCGCGCAAATCTCGCCCCTCAATCGCGCGAATCTCGCCCCTCAATCGCGCGAATCGCACAAATCTCGCCCCTCAATCGCGCGAATCGCACAAATCTCACAAATCTCGCCCCTCAATCGCGCGAATCTCGCAAATCTCGCCCCTCAATCGCGTGAATCGCGCCGCAGAATGCCATTTCGCGTCTCTGCATTGACTTAACATGTAAATCAATCGCGCGAATCGCGTCCGGTGTGAACGCACCATAATAATAATAATTATTAGTAATAGTTTCATTACATAGAGATGTAGCTAAATCTACTGTATAACAGTAGCCGAATGCATTTCTGTCCATTGCTTCAAGTTAAACCGGACTTTTATTTTGACGGGTTGCCGTGAAGAGCAGAGTTTCTGTGTTTATAATGATAGCTCTTCTCAAATGTAAGTGACTCTGGAGATGAAGTTCATACATTCATGTCCTCATATAGTGAGAAGGCAGGGGCTAAACACACGAGCGTCACGCGTGCTTCTGTCTGTCTGTGTGTGTGTGTGTGTGTGTGTGTGTGAAACCGCGCGCCTGCAAAATTCATTCACACAGAGACATGCAGGAATAATATTTAAATAGTCTTTAGTGGTTTAATATTCACAGACACGAGTGTATATCGCCTATAGAGCTCCTAATAAACACGAGACTGAAATGGGCCGGTCCTCGGCTAATCGCACCGATCGATCTCTGATCAGGGCCTTAAAAGCTTGTGGTGTAGTTGTGGATGTTCTGACCTCCATGTGACGCCGTCGTGCCACGACACACAGTCGTAAACCGGCCCGGGGTCACTGTACTTCTTCTCCAGCGCTCCTAACAGCTCTACATGACACTGGAGCTCCTCCTTCTGCAGTTTCTCCAACTGAAAACACAAACACACTTTCATCTTAGCACATGTTCAACATGCAAAACATCCACAAATACCTAATAACTCTCTTCTCTATGATGAGGGCGGGGCCACCTGTCACTCACATGAGATCAGCCAATAGCAAACCACAACCATCCAATCAATTCCCCACAGATACCATCAAGCCCCGCCCTACATTTGCTCTTGTTTGTGAAGCGCTTCACTCGATATATACATTATGACATAAAAAAACATAATTATGTCATACTAAGTGACAAGCTAATTCATAATTATGACATTAAAAACGTAAATATTACATCAGAAGTGAGAATTATGGGATAAAAAGTCAAAATATGACAATTTCATTTCAAGTTTAAGTCATAATTATGATATAAAAGTCGACATTATGACATAAAAAACATAATTATGACATACTAAGTGACAAGCTAATTCATAATTATGACATTAAAAACGTAAATATTACATCAAAAGTGAGAATTATGGGATAAAAGGTCAAAATATGACAAAAACTTGTAATGAAATTGAGATTAAGTCATAATTATGACATAAAAGTCGACATTAAGACATAAAAAACATAATTATGACATACTAAGAGACAAGCTGATTCATAATTATGACATTACAAACAATTATGACAAAACGTGAGAATTTTGGGATTAAAAAGTCAAAATATGACAAAACTTGTTATGAAATTGAGATTAAGTCATAATTATGACATAAAAGTCGACATTATGACATTAAAAGACATAATTATGACATACTAAGTGACAAGCTGATTCATAATTATGAGATTACAAACGTAAATATTACATCAAAAGTGAGAATTATGGGATAAAAAGTCAAAATATGACAAAAACTTGTAATGAAATTGAGATATATTTAGTCATAATTATGACATAAGTAGTTTTATAATAAAGCCCCTGATTATACAGCTGTGAGCGTCTGACCTGTGAGGGGTTCGTGAGCGTCTGACCTGTGAGGGGTTCGTGTGCGTCTGACCTGTGAGGGGTTCATGAGCGTCTGACCTGTGAGGGGTTGGTGTGCGTCTGACCTGTGAGGGGTTTGTGAGTGTCTGACCTGTGAGGGGTTTGTGTGCGTCTGACCTGTGAGGGGTTTGTGAGCGTCTGACCTGTGAGGGGTTCGTGTGCGTCTGACCTGTGAGGGGTTCGTGTGCGTCTGACCTGTGAGGGGTTCGTGTGCGTCTGACCTGTGAGGGGTTTGTGTGCGTCTGACCTGTGAGGGGTTTGTGTGCGTCTGACCTGTGAGGGGTTTGTGTGCGTCTGACCTGTGAGGGGTTCGTGTGCGTCTGACCTGTGAGGGGTTTGTGTGCGTCTGACCTGTGAGGGGTTTGTGTGCGTCTGACCTGTGAGGGGTTTGTGTGCGTCTGACCTGTGAGGGGTTCGTGTGCGTCTGACCTGTGAGGGGTTCGTGTGCGTCTGACCTGTGAGGGGTTCGTGTGCGTCTGACCTGTGAGGGGTTCGTGTGCGTCTGACCTGTGAGGGGTTCGTGTGCGTCTGACCTGTGAGGGGTTCGTGTGCGTCTGACCTGTGAGGGGTTCGTGTGCGTCTGACCTGTGAGGGGTTCGTGTGCGTCTGACCTGTGAGGGGTTCGTGTGCGTCTGACCTGTGAGGGGTTCGTGTGCGTCTGACCTGTGAGGGGTTCGTGTGCGTCTGACCTGTGAGGGGTTCGTGTGCGTCTGACCTGTGAGGGGTTCGTGTGCGTCTGACCTGTGAGGGGTTCGTGTGCGTCTGACCTGTGAGGGGTTCGTGTGCGTCTGACCTGTGAGGGGTTCGTGTGCGTCTGACCTGTGAGGGGTTCGTGTGCGTCTGACCTGTGAGGGGTTCGTGTGCGTCTGACCTGTGAGGGGTTCGTGTGCGTCTGACCTGTGAGGGGTTCGTGTGCGTCTGACCTGTGAGGGGTTCGTGTGCGTCTGACCTGTGAGGGGTTCGTGTGCGTCTGACCTGTGAGGGGTTTGTGTGCGTCTGACCTGTGAGGGGTTCGTGTGCGTCTGACCTGTGAGGGGTTCGTGTGCGTCTGACCTGTGAGGGGTTCGTGTGCGTCTGACCTGTGAGGGGTTTGTGTGCGTCTGACCTGTGAGGGGTTCGTGTGCGTCTGACCTGTGAGGGGTTGGTGTGCGTCTGACCTGTGAGGGGTTCGTGTGCGTCTGACCTGTGAGGGGTTCGTGTGCGTCTGACCTGTGAGGGGTTTGTGTGCGTCTGACCTGTGAGGGGTTGGTGTGCGTCTGACCTGTGAGGGGTTCGTGTGCGTCTGACCTGTGAGGGGTTTGTGTGCGTCTGACCTGTGAGGGGTTTGTGAGCGTCTGACCTGTGAGGGGTTTGTGTGCGTCTGACCTGTGAGGGGTTGGTGTGCGTCTGACCTGTGAGGGGTTCGTGTGCGTCTGACCTGTGAGGGGTTTGTGAGCGTCTGACCTGTGAGGGGTTTGTGTGCGTCTGACCTGTGAGGGGTTTGTGAGCGTCTGACCTGTGAGGGGTTTGTGTGCGTCTGACCTGTGAGGGGTTCGTGAGCGTCTGACCTGTGAGGGGTTTGTGTGCGTCTGACCTGTGAGGGGTTTGTGTGCGTCTGACCTGTGAGGGGTTCGTGTGCGTCTGACCTGTGAGGGGTTCGTGTGCGTCTGACCTGTGAGGGGTTCGTGTGCGTCTGACCTGTGAGGGGTTCGTGTGCGTCTGACCTGTGAGGGGTTCGTGTGCGTCTGACCTGTGAGGGGTTCGTGTGCGTCTGGTCGAACTCGTCCGTCCTGCGGCTGGCCTCGGCGAGAGCTGCTCTGTGCGCCGGATCCCACAGCTTCTCCTTGCGCTCTTTCTGAACCGCACACAGGGAATGATCACGCACACGCATCATCAGCAGAACACATGTGAACATGACATCAGCAGTGACATCAGCTTACCTGGATCCGCTCTTTCAGAGCTTTAGGGAAGAAATCATAGGCGCTCTTTATCCCGATGTGATACTTCCCGGACGGATTCTCCCAAGCAGCGGGAATCTGAGGAGAGGCAATAGGCATCATGCCACTGTTATAATGGACAGAAATATGATCACTCCAGATAAAGAGACATTTTCTGTGTTTTGAGTTGCTGATGTGCTCAGTCTCCGAGCGCTGCTCCTGGAGTGTGATGGGTGTGTGTCTTACGTGGAGTGTGATGATGACTGCAAGTGTGTGTGTCTTACGTGGAGTGTGCGTCCCGTTAGTCCGGCCACGGCCCCGTCCTTCACCTCCGCCACGGAGGACATGTTCACATCGCCGCTGCCCGTCGTGTCGATGATGTCCACGATCTTGGCTTTCCCGTCTGTGGTGGTCTGAGAGAGAGAGAGAGAGAGAGAGAGAGAGAGAGAGAGAGAGAGAGAGAGAGAGAGAGAGAGAGAGAGAGAGAGAGAGAGAGAGAGAGAGAGAGAGAGAGAGAGAGAGAGAGAGAGAGAGAGAGAGAGAGAGAGAGAGAGAGAGAGAGAGAGAGAGAGAGAGAGAGAGAGAGAGAGAGAGAGAGAGAGAGAGAGAGAGAGAGAGAGAGAGAGAGAGAGAGAGAGAGAGAGAGAGAGAGAGAGAGAGAGAGAGAGAGAGAGAGAGAGAGAGAGAGAGAGAGAGAGAGAGAGAGAGATCAGCTTACATGGGAAGATGCGTCTGGAAGCTTAGATGGAAACTGAGACCACATGTTGCTGAACGGCCGACACATGGGATCATTCTTTCATAAATGACAGACAGAAACAAGGCCTGCCGGTCACATGATCCCTCAGTAGTGTACAACAAGAGCAGCTGAGCACTCAAAACAGCTGCAGATCCTCTTACAGCGGCCAGGAAATGTCCAAATAAATTAATAAAAATAAGATTACATTTAATAAATACATTTGATTCATATAAAAATAAACAAATAAAATATTACATTTTATAAATAATTAGATTAATATAAAAAAATAATTACAATAAATAAATAAAGAGACTAAATTTAATACATTTGATTCATATAAAAATAAAAAAATAAAAATTACATTTTATAAATAATTTGATTAATATAAAAAATAATTACAATAAATAAATAAATAAAAATAAGATAAAATTGAATAAATACATTTGATTAATATACAAAATAATTAGGATAAATAAATAAAAAAATATTTAATTTTATAAATAATTAGATTAATATAAAAAAATAATTACAATAAATAAATAGAGACTAAATTTAATACATTTGATTCATATAAAAATAAAATATTTTTTAAAATTAAATAAATCAAAACCATTTGATTAAAATAAATACAAAAGAATTCAAATAAATAAACACGGATTTAAATACATAAAAATAAGAAAAAAGATTCAATTAAACAGATAAATACATTTATTATATTAATATAAAAAAGTATTTAAATACATTAGATAAAATAAATAATTTAAATAAAAATAAATAACCATTTAAGATTAAGAAAAAACACATAAAATAAATAAAAATGTATGTAAATAAATTAAAGGGGTGTAAAAATAAAAATAAGATTAAATTAAATAGATAAAGAAATTTAGCTATAATAAAAATGTATTTAAATAATACATTGGATTCAAATAAATCCAATTTAATAAAAATAAATAAATAAACAAAACTAATGTAAATACATTTAAAAAGCGGTGTGAAAACTGAAAAATAAATATAAGATTAAATTAAATGATAAATACATTTCATTAATACATAAAAAATATTTTAATAAAAGTATTAAATTAAATAAATTAATGTTAGAGTCAATTAAAATAAATAAAACTATGTAAATGAATAAAAATAAATACATTGACTACAATAAATATACTACATGTTATTAAATATATATATATCAATTTTCACAGAATAATTGTGTCTTTAGATGATGTGAGATCTTCACAACCCTAACTAGTGAGCTCAAAGGCTGATCTGCTGTCTATGTAGGGAGCTCACTAGGCTTGAAACAGCCAGTCATATAGAATATAATGTTTATTTGATGTCTGACATGACAAATGGCCCCCATATGAACTTATAATAGTGTGTGTCCCATATCACACACCTCACACACCCCACAGTGCATGTCTGAGGTACACTACTGTCCTCCCTTTGTCAGAGCCACTGATGAGGATGACACAGCTTGCCCTTACACACAAGCCCTGTGTGTGTTGTGTAGGTTTAATCAGCTTAATTCGCTTTGGATGTGTCAGTGCTTCACTGTTTTAGTGTGACGTCGGATTTCCGGTACCGTCCAGTGGCTGTGGTCCCTTAATAGGGAGTGAAACACACTGCGGCCTAGTGCTGAGGTGCAGCCGCGGGCTCGATTTACCTGCATGCCCGGGGCCCCTGGGTCCACCCCGGTGTCGAGGATCGCGATGAGCACCCCTCTGCCATCGTACTCCGGGAACTTGGTGAGGAACGAGGCAGCGCCGGTCTCTTTTTTCGGAAGCAGCCCGTGGAACGGGAACGGATCTTCAGCGGAGTGAGAAGACATGACCGTGCAGAGCGAGAATGAAAACACACAACACGACAGCGACGGACCGCCCGGTGTAACGACACAGTGTGCGCGGGCGCGGGCGACGGTCTTAAAGGCGCAGTGACACTCAAATCTCAGTCAGTAAACACACACTCAAGTTCATCACATAATCATCACACACATTATATTCCATGCTTTATAACCTTATATAGGATTACAAAAGGCCCAGTTAACGCCAGGAACAAACATTAATCGACGCTGAATCGTCTTTAATAATGTAATAGTGAAGGTTCTCTGAAGGTTCTCTGAAGGTTCCTGTAATGTTTGTAAATGACACAATGGCTTGATCTCCTGTTTAAAACATCTTCAGACCTTTCTAGGGATGTGTGTTAATATTTCAACACATCTGTGTGTGTTTTGGGAACTATGATGTGTGTGTTCAGCCACTAGATGGCTTTATTGTTCCGCTGTGAGTTACACAACTGCTCGATTACTCCAACACTGCAGTGTATAATCACACACACACACACACACACACACACACACACACACACACACACACACACACACACACACACACACACACACACACACACACACACACACAGATGTCTCCTGATGTTCTTAATACGACACATCCAAATGAAATGCAGTAAAATCCATATTCATAAAGCCTCCATTGTGTTCCTGTAATCACGCCTGTCCCAGATCCTCCTACACACACATCAGCCGACAGATGCCATCACACGTGTGTGTGTGTGTGTGTGTGTGTGTGTGTGTGTGTGTGTGTGTGTGTGTGTGTGAACGGCTATTTCAAGCTCCTTTGTTGTTTCTTTGGTTTGTGAGTGAAATTAAACCAGTGTTGAGCATCTCCATCCTTTATATGCACAAATTAAGTAGCTACACACACACACACACACATGCACACACACTCACACACATGCACACTCACACACACACACATGCACACTCACACACATGCACACTCACACACACACATGCACACACACTCACACACATGCGCACACGCACATACACACACACACATGCACACTCACACACATGCGCACACGCACAAACACACATGCACACACACACACGTGCGCACACACTCACACACATGCGCACACGCACATACACACACACACATGCACACTCACACACATGCGCACACGCACATACACACACACACGCACACTCACACACACACACACACACACACACACACACACACACACACAGACACACACGCACACACACAGACACTCTCACACACACACACACTCACAGACACACACGCACACACACTCCCCCGCACACACACAGACACTTTCACACACACACACACTCACAGACACACACGCACACACACTCCCCCGCACACACACAGACACTCTCACACACACACACACACACACACACACTCACAGACACTCTCACACACATGCACACTCACACACAGACACACACACTCCCCCGCACATACACACACACACAGACACTCTCACACACACACTCACAGACACACACACACACACACACACACTCACACACACACACACACTCACAGACACTCTCACACATATGC
The DNA here is from genome assembly GCA_023566225.1 of Romanogobio albipinnatus. Taxonomy (NCBI): domain Eukaryota; kingdom Metazoa; phylum Chordata; class Actinopteri; order Cypriniformes; family Gobionidae; genus Romanogobio; species Romanogobio albipinnatus. The sequence continues at coordinate 73,205,481 of CM042241.1, forward strand.
ACACTCACACACAGACACACACGCACACACACTCCCCCGCACATACACAAACACACAGACACTCTCACACACACACTCACAGACACACACACACACACACACACACACACACATTTTTAAGTTTCCTCATGGGGACTTAATTTAGGGCCCAAAGTGACACGGGTCCCTCATGAGTTCTGGCTGAAGTGCCACACACACCCACACACACACACACACACACACACACACACACACACACTCCACCCCTGGTGGTTTACCACAGGGCGTTGTCAGCGCTGTTTTGACTAAAATAAAATAATCTAATAGACGGTTATTCTGTGTGTGTGTGTGTGTGTGTGTGTGTGTGTGTGTGTGTGTGTGTGTGTGTGTGCTGGTGTGCGTCAGCGCTGTCCTGCTTCAGAGTCTATCACTGCATCAGCGGAGTAATGAGCTCTGAGCTATTCTGAGTCAGACGCTAATCCAGCCACAGCTAACAGCTCTGATCCCAGCCTCTTCCTCTTCCTCAGCCTCTTCCTCAGCCTCTTCCTCTTCCTCTGCCTCTTCCTCAGCCTCTTCCTCAGCCTCTTCCTCTTCCTCTTCCTCAGCCTCTGCCTCTTCCTCAGCCTCAGCCTCTTCCTCAGCCTCTTCCTCTTCCTCAGCCTCAGCCTCTTCCTCAGCCTCTTCCTCAGCCTCAGCCTCTTCCTCAGCCTCTTCCTCTTCCTCAGCCTCAGCCTCTTCCTCAGC
>CM042241.1:73221203-73223703 GCA_023566225.1 Romanogobio albipinnatus
GTGTGAGTGTGTGAGAGTGTGTGTGTGTGAGTGAGTGTGTGAGAGTGTGTGAGAGTGTGTGTGTGTGAGTGAGTGTGTGAGAGTGTGTGAGAGTGTGTGTGTGTGAGTGAGTGTGTGAGAGTGAGTGTGTGTGAGTGAGTGTGTGAGAGTGAGTGTGTGTGAGTGAGTGTGTGAGAGTGTGTGTGAGAGTGAGTGTGTGAGAGTGAGTGTGTGAGAGTGAGTGTGTGAGAGTGAGTGTGTGAGAGTGTGTGTGTGTGAGTGAGTGTGTGAGAGTGAGTGTGTGAGAGTGAGTGTGTGAGAGTGAGTGTGTGAGAGTGAGTGTGTGAGAGTGTGTGTGAGAGTGAGTGTGTGAGAGTGAGTGTGTGTGAGTGAGTGTGTGAGAGTGAGTGTGTGTGAGTGAGTGTGTGTGAGTGAGTGTGTGAGAGTGAGTGTGTGAGAGTGTGTGTGAGAGTGAGTGTGTGAGAGTGAGTGTGTGTGAGTGAGTGTGTGAGAGTGAGTTTGTGAGAGTGAGTGTGTGAGAGTGTGTGTGAGAGTGAGTGTGTGAGAGTGAGTGTGTGAGAGTGAGTGTGTGAGAGTGTGTGTGAGAGTGAGTGTGTGTGAGTGTGTGAGAGTGAGTGTGTGAGAGTGAGTGTGTGTGAGTGTGTGAGTGTGTGAGAGTGAGAGTGTGTGAGAGTGTGTGTGAGAGTGAGTGTGTGTGAGTGTGTGAGAGTGAGTGTGTGTGAGAGTGTGTGTGAGAGTGAGAGTGTGTGAGTGTATGAGAGTGAGTGTGTGAGAGTGAGTGTGTGAGAGAGTGTGAGAGTGTGTGTGAGAGTGAGTGTGTGTGAGTGTGTGAGAATGAGTGTGTGTGAGTGAGTGAGAGTGTGTGTGGGAATGTGTGTGAGAGTGTGAGAGTGAGTGTGTGTGAGTGTGTGAGTGTGTGTGAGTGTGTGAGAATGAGTGTGTGTGAGTGAGTGAGAGTGTGTGTGAGTGTGAGAGTGAGTGTGTGTGAGTGTGAGTGTGTGTGAGAGTGTGAGAATGAGTGTGTGTGAGTGAGTGTGTGAGAGTGTGTGTGAGAGTGAGTGTGTGTGAGTGTATGAGAGTGAGTGTGTGAGAGTGTGTGTGAGAGTGAGTGTGTGTGAGTGTGTGAGAGTGAGTGTGTGAGAGTGTGTGTGAGAGTGAGTGTGTGTGAGTGTGTGAGAGTGAGTGTGTGAGAGTGAGTGTGTGTGAGTGTGTGAGAGTGAGAGTGTGAGAGTGTGTGTGAGAGTGAGTGTGTGTGAGTGTGTGAGAGTGAGTGTGTGTGAGTGAGTGTGTGAGAGTGTGTGTGAGAGTGAGTGTGAGAGTGAGTGTGTGTGAGTGTATGAGAGTGAGTGTGTGAGAGTGAGTGTGTGAGAGAGTGTGTGTGAGAGTGAGTGTGTGTGAGTGTGTGAGAATGAGTGTGTGTGAGTGAGTGAGAGTGTGTGTGAGAGTGTGAGAGTGAGTGTGTGTGAGTGTGAGTGTGTGAGTGTGTATGAGTGTGTGAGAATGAGTGTGTGTGAGTGAGTGAGAGTGTGTGTGGGAGTGTGTGTGAGAGTGTGAGAGTGAGTGTGTGTGAGTGTGTGAGTGTGTGAGAATGAGTGTGTGTGAGTGAGTGAGAGAGAGTGTGTGTGAGAGTGAGTGTGTGTGAGTGTATGAGAGTGAGTGTGTGAGAGTGTGTGTGAGAGTGAGTGTGTGTGAGTGTGTGAGAGTGAGTGTGTGAGAGTGTGTGTGAGAGTGAGTGTGTGAGAGTGAGTGTGTGAGAGTGAGTGTGTGTGAGTGTGTGAGAGTGAGAGTGTGAGAGTGTGTGAGAGTGTGTGTGAGAGTGAGTGTGTGTGAGTGTGTGAGAGTGAGTGTGTGTGAGAGTGTGTGTGAGAGTGAGTGTGTGTGAGTGTATGAGAGTGAGTGTGTGAGAGTGAGTGTGTGAGAGAGTGTGTGTGAGAGTGAGTGTGTGTGAGTGTGTGAGAATGAGTGTGTGTGAGTGAGTGAGAGTGTGTGTGGGAGTGTGTGTGAGAGTGTGAGAGTGAGTGTGTGTGAGTGTGAGTGTGTGTGAGTGTGTGAGAATGAGTGTGTGTGAGTGAGTGAGAGTGTGTGTGGGAGTGTGTGTGAGAGTGTGAGAGTGAGTGTGTGTGAGAATGAGTGTGTGTGAGTGAGAGTGTGTGTGAGTGTGAGAGTGAGTGTGTGTGAGTGTGAGTGTGTGAGTGTGAGAGTGAGTGTGTGTGAGAATGAGTGTGTGTGAGTGAGTGAGAGTGTGTGTGAGTGTGAGAGTGAGTGTGAGTGTGTGTGAGTGTGTGAGTGTGTGTGAGTTCTGCAACATCTGCGATCAACGAAACTAGAGAGCTGATTTTAACGCGATGTAATGTGATAGTCCCCGCCCACTTCACGACAAAACCGCGCTATCATTCAATCAGCGAACGACAACCTCTCCAGACCCCTCCCCCTCCCCCTCGCTCGCGTTTGAGCTGTGCGTCCTCGGCGCGCGCTGCTCAGTCCGGTGAGTCACCGACAC
>CM042241.1:73231203-73238703 GCA_023566225.1 Romanogobio albipinnatus
TTTACACAGTCTCGTGTCCAGTGGGTTGGGCAGACACACAGTCTCTCACTGTCAACTGATGAAGGCTGAAATAATGCGAAATGATGACCTGAAATCATATTTGTGAGTCGAAATTATGAAGTCAAAAGGATCACATTAAAAGTTGAAATTATGACGTTAATTATTATTTATGAGTTGAAAATTCGTAATTATGACATACTAAGTCAAATGTTTTACCTATAAGCACATTTATACGAGGGCAGGTCGAAATGATGGCATATTTAGTCAAAATTATCACATAAAAAGTTGAAATTAGGACATTAAGTCTTATTTATGAGATGAAAAGTCAAAATTATGACATAAAAAGTCATATTCATGACATACTAAGTCGAAATTATGACCTAAAATCATATTTATGAGTCGAAATTATGATGTTAAGTCTTAAATTATGACATACTAAGTCAAAATGATCACATTAAAAGTTGAAATTATGACGTTAATTCTTATTTATGAGTTGAAAATTCGTAATTATGACATACTAAGTCAAATTTTTTTACCTGGAAGTCATAATTATGACGTTAATTCTTATTTATGAGATGAAAAGTCAAAATTATGGCATACAAAGTCATTTATGAGATTAAACATTTTAATTATGACATACTAAGTCAAAATGATCATATAAAAAGTTTAAATTATGACGTTAATTCTTGTTTATGAGTTGAAAATTCATATTTATGACATAAAAAGTCAATTTTGACCTGGAAAGTCATATTTATGGCATATAAAGTCATATTTATGAGATGAAAAGTCGAAATTATGACATACTAAGTCAAAATGATCACATGAAAAGTCGAAATTATGACGTTAATTCTTGTTTATGAGTTGAAAATTCATAATTATGGCATACTAAGTCATATTTATGAGATGAAAAGTTGAAATTATGACATACTAAGTCAAAATGATCACATAAAAAGTTTAAATTATGACGTTAATTCTTGTTTATGAGATAAAAAGTCATAATTATGGCATACTAAGTCATATTTATGAGATGAAAAGTTGAAATTATGACATTGTCACAATTATATTACATGAAAAGTCACAATTATGACATACCAAGTCAAAATGATCACATGAAAAGTTGAAATTATGATGTCTTATTTATGAGATGAAAAGTCAAAATTATGACCTAAAATCATATTTATGAGATAAAAGTCAAAATGGGGACATAAAGTCATATTTATGACATACTAAGTCGATATTCTGACCCAAAATCATATTTATGAGTGGAAATTATGACGTTAAGTCTTAAATTATGACATACTAAGTCAAAATGATCACATTAAAAGTTGAAATTATGACGTTAATTATTATTTATGAGTTGAAAATTCGTAATTATGACATACTAAGTCGAATTTATTTACCTGGAAGTCATAATTATGACATACTAAGTCATATTTATGAGATGAAAAGTCGAAATTATGACATAATAAATCAAAATGATCACATAAAAAGTCGAAATTATGACATAATAAATCAAAATGATCACATAAAAAGTTGAAATTATGACGTTAATTCTTGTTTATGAGTTGAAAAGTCATAATTATGACATACTAAGTCAAAATTTGGACCTAAAATCATAGCTGTGATATCAAATGTTAGACTTGTAAACATCCCATAAGTACGTTGGGCCCCGCTCACATGTGAAGCCATTGAGTGAAGATGGCTGTGTTTAGATGGCTTGAGCCTGGCGTGTGCGCAGGGCATTGTGGGTGTTATGGGAGCGCTGCTGTGAGTGATGGTGTCGCGGTCAGACTCAGATCTGGCCGATGAGTGGACGGAGGGAAGCGGAGGCTCCCGCTCGCTGGGCTTCATATATGGAGTTTCCTGACGGAGCTGTGTCCAGAGGAAACGGCTTTAGGGGTCAGGAGCTTCTGCTAGGGGCAGCCACCAGGAAACAGGAAACGGCTGCGGATCACTTCCTGCAGAGCTGCTGGTTTTTCCATATTCCTGGGAAGCAGCGGGATAATGCGAACCAGATGGAGTGGAGAGGCGTGGCTTCACGTCCACACACACTCTCTCTGAACTCTCTGAGCTGGTCAGCCGGTTCTCACTCGGACAGCTGGTTAGAGGAGTGAAGGTCTACCAGAGTAGCCGTGTGTGTGTGTGTGTGTGCGTGTGTGTGTGTGTGTGTGGTGTTGCAGTCATACAGTGGTTTGCCAGGCGTTGATTTACGCCGTGTGATGTTGATTCCCTCGGATGAAGAAACCGCCCCAAAATTTCAACTTTTGTCATAATTTCAACTTTTCATCTCATAAATATGACTTTGGATGTGATAATTATGAATTTTCAACTCATTAATAAGAATTAATGTCATAATTTCAACTTTTAATGTGATCATTTTTATTTATTATGTCATAATTGCAACTTTTCATCTCATAAATATGACTTAGTATTAGGGGTGGTTAATCTGTCTGATTTCCCGATTCGATTCGATTACGATTATTGAAGTCCCGATTCGATTACAGTCGATTTTCGATTATTAACGATTCTCGATTAGCGATTATTGATTTTCCATTTCACAACAGTAAACGAAAATACACTACAAAGTGATTGCAGTATAAAAAAAAGTCAGCTACTGAATTACTTAACTCTTTTATTGAGTAACAACAACTCAAAGCACTTGTCCTGTAGTGTCGTGTAGTTACACAGAAATGAATACATCACATTGTGTTGTAACTCATCAAGTTGAACTAAACAATAACAAATAAATGAAAGGCTTATTTCCTTTAGGAAGTAGATCAGAACCAACATACTGTAGAAATTGGACAATTTTCTTCTAGAAAGACAACGTGTTCAGGTGGAGGAAGACTGCAGGTTGCAGTCGAAACATGTCAAGGTAAAGAAGAAGTTTTTTCTCCAAACACCTTGTCTTTCTAGAAGAAAACTGTCCAATTTAATCATTAAGAAGACAAAAGGAACATTTTTGAACAACTTACTGTAGCTTCAGCTTATATACTGTACTGTAGAACACAGTGACAAAATGTCAAGAGTGATGGATGCGGTGCGCGCGTGAGGGGGCGGGAACGCGTGGAACGCTCGAGCTCCTCTCGTTCGTTTCCTGACGTGAGAAAGACAAAAGGGGAAAAAACGACAGAAGAAAAACGGGTTCGTGTCGGAGGAGTGTCGAGGCCCGTTCGGTTCCGTGAGCGGGAGCCGCGGGTCGGAGCGGCGGTGTTTCCAGCATCAGTCCGGCTGTGTGTGTGTGTGTGTGTGTGTGTGTGTGTGTGAGATCCGCTCATCGCGTCCTCAGGATCGCCTTAATTCCCGCGAATGTGCGCGTCGATGTGTGTCGCGCTCGCTCATCTGAAGCGCTCATAAATCTGCGGATTGAAGGCGTTTATTCGGTGTTTGTGCGCGAATCTGAGCCGTGCTAACGCACTAATGTGCCTGAGCTCCAGAGGAGGCGAGGCGGGAGGATTTCTAGAGTGTTCCCTCAGAATCATCTCAGCATTAACGACAGATTTACATTCATCTAATGAACACACACACACACACACACACACACACGGTGGTAGAGTCAGGTTTAGATAAATAAAAAAATCGATTTTTGAAAATTTAATGATCGATTCATGCTTGTCCATAACATACTCGCGATTAATCGATAATCGATTTTTTTCACCACCCCTACTTAGTATGTCATAATTATGACTTCCAGGTAAAACATTTCGACTTTGTATGCCATAATTATGAATTTTCAACTCATAAATAAGAATTAACATAATAATTTCAACTTTTAATGTGATCATTTTGACTTAGTATGTCATGATTTAAGACTTAACGGCATAATTTCGACTCATAAATATGATTTTGGGTCAGAATATCGACTTAGTATGTCATGAATATGACTTTATGTCACCATTTTGACTTTTATCTCATAAATATGATTTTAGGTCATAATTTTGACTTAGTATGTCATAAATATGACTGTCATAATTTTGACTTTTCATTTCATAATTTCGACTTAGTATGTCATAAATATGACTTTTTACGTCATCATTTCGACTTTTTATCTCATAATTATGACTTCCAGGTAAAAAATTTCGACTTAGTATGTCATAATTATGAATTTTCAACTCATAAATAAGAATTAACATCATAATTTCAACTTTTAATGTGATCATTTTGACTTAGTATGTCATAATTTTGACTTTTCATCTCATAAATATGATTTTAGGTCATAATTTCGACTTAGTATGGCATAAATATGACTTTATGTCATCATTTTGACTTTTCATCTCATAATTTCGACCTGTGCTCGTGTAAATATGACTCAGTCGGAGTTCATCTGGCAGTGTTTCCAGACGCCTGCCCTCTAATGACACACGCCGCTTCCTCTTCAGTAATGTTCTAAGACATGGGCATGAAAGGGAAGTCACACAGTGTGCCGTATCTCGAGTGAAGCGCTTCACAAACAAGAGCAAATGTAGGGCGGGGCTTGAGTGTGTCTGTGGGGAACTGATTGGATGGTTGTGGTTTGCTATTGGCTGATCTCATGTGAGTGACAGATGGCCCCGCCCTTGTATTATAGTTATTAAAATGCTAATGATGTGTCATTGATAATAAATCTAGAGGAAGTGATGTCACAGACTCAGCGAGCTGGTTTCCTGTCTCTGAGCCGGGCGCGTCTGCTGGACGTTGGTCAGTGTTTTCATGTAAACCTCATCAAGCGTTCTGATTGGATCAGGGTCTGTTGATGGTGGATTCCCGGAGAGATCCGCCTGACCTTGTTTCCAGCGCCCACACTCGGCGAGGGCAAACAGACGCACGTCCTTCAGAGGTTAACCGAGCGTGTCCAATACATAACTGCAGGGTTTATGGGCCGGCAAACTCAAGTAATGACACGCCTTGGGTCAGTTCTCTGGAATGTGGAGAGCTGGACAATGAGTTTTTTAAACAAATGTGACCCACAAAACCAGTCATGAGGTCCATTTCGTGAAATTGAGATCTTCGGCTGAATAAATCATCACTGATGATGGTTTGTTAGGACAATATTTGAGAATCTGAGGGTGCAAAAAAATCTAAACATTGAGAAAATCTCCTCTAAAGTCCTTATTAACGCATATTACTACTAATAATACATTTATGATATGAAAATATACAAAATATCTATTTTTGGCATAAAAGAAAAGATGTGTTGTTGGCTATTGGCGCACCCGTGAGACGCACGACTGCTGTTGAGGTCAAGGGTCACAGATAAGTCTGAGATTGAGGTGTTTGTCACAGTTATTATGAGTAATATAATATTAACCCTTAAATGCAGGAATGGATCTATATTTTATTATAATGTAATATTTGGTTACGCTGTCGGAGTTGCAGTGTGATTATATATGAGCTACTGTACGGTAACAAGCACACTGTAAGATAAAGGGTCGCCTAATATTTTATAATATTATAACACGGATGATAATAGTAAAAAAAACTGCCCTGATATTTTAATAACAGTTACAAAAGAATAAGATTAAGCCGATTTTGAAGGGTTAAATTTGACGATCGTTTAATATCTCAACCATAAATCAATATCCCGCAGATTCAGCGTCAGTAGCCGCTTTTCCATTACCCTTCAAATTGTGAATTGAAAATTCGCCCAATGGAAACGCGTCAATTTCGCAAAAAGGTTTTTACGCTCGCATGAGGTGGTTTTTCAGGCAATTCGAAAAAGGAAATTTTCGCAAAACTGCAATGGAAACATTTTTTTCCGCATTTACAGGTCAGCTGGTACGGTCACGCATTGCTCCCACACAGGGCCTACATATATATAATTTTGCTCCACTCAAGTATGTCGTAATAACGAGATCTTATGTCATATATTCTTCTAATAAGGAAAGTGGCATAACTTTATAATGACGGACCCGGTGCAGCCACAAATATCATAACTATAATCTATAGGCCTACTATAATTAAGACATATATTCAAGACGTGTTAAAACAGAAAGCGCTGTAGTTCCAGCTCAAAGACTGAGGAAACAGCCCAGTTACACACGTCAATCCATATCCGACGATCTTGCTTTGCTTCTTATTTATTAAATATACAGCCAAATAGTTGATTAAACATTGATCAGAATTAAAATACAATATATACAAAACTAAATTAATTTTAAAGAAAGACTTTCTAGAAAACACAATTCACACTGGACGGGAAATGGCATTCTGCGGCGCGATTCGCGCGATTGAGGCGGCGCGAATGACGCGAATTGAGCGTTTTGAACGCGCGAATCGCTCAAGTTGAAAAATCTGAACTCTGGCGGATATTTCGTGCCGCGTTAACCAATCACGAGCTTGCTCTAGTAGTGACGCATTTACAAGCGGAGGCAGAAATCCCAACAACAATGGAGGACAAGATAATCGTGGCCGTATGTGGATACCCGGAGCTGTATGATACATCATCCTATCACTACAGGAACAGGAATAAAAGGATCTTGCTTGGAAGAAAGTGAGTGAGGAGGTCGGACAGTCAGCGAACCTCTCAACAAAATCTATGTCAGCCATTTCACAACGAGACTGGAGCAGAAAAAAAGAGCCAGAGCCAGCGGCAAATGAGAGAAGGGCTAGCCGAGGAAAGGCGGGTCTCTCCGGGTAAACGAGCGCGGAATGCCACTGATCGCCTGGATCTCACAACTCCGAAAACGCCAGATAAAATGCTCAAATAGGCTCTTTTTATAAATTAACCACAGATTTGAGCTTTAAACAACTATATTATCGCCTGAAAAAGTCTTTAAACTACGTTTTGTCACACATTAATAGTAGTATTTTTTACAAAAAAGACGTCAAGTGACCGAGACGAGCTGGCTCATATAGGCTCATATAGAAGCCCCTCCCATGACGCGAATTCGCGTCTGTTGTGTAGTTGTCACACGCGAATTTCACGCGCAAATGAAGCGAGTAAACTCACAATGTTCAAGCGTCCACCTTCGCGCGAATCGCGTCCGGTGTGAACGCCACATTACTCATGCTGCTCACTTTTCATAATCAACATATGAGATTAAAAGATTATAATATTTAGACATAGCCTAACTATATGAAACTAAATAGGCTACGTTGTCTTTAACCCTCTGTCCGACAAAGTCGTCGTCGCCTTCTGATGGATTTTTTCCTTATTCCAGCGGAAACAACTCACAATACTCCGTCATGTTTAGGCACACAGATAGGCTAAGAGCAAGACGTAATTATAAACAGTAAACTGTCGACTTTTATGTGTGTTCACTCAATAACAGCAAAGGCCGTGGACTCGGGGAACGGATTATTATGCACTCCAAACGCTGTCTTCATTTCAAAAATATAATTTGTTTATTAAACGCAAAGTTTTTCATTTCAAAAGCATTTCTAAATTCAGTTTATATTTACAACAAACGAAATTCCAAGCCAAAATAACGAAGTGGTAAAAAAAACCTTTGAGTAAATTCAGACGTTTCGCTCGTCTCTGTGTGTGGCAGCAATGCGTCACAATAACCCGACGGATGTAAG
>CM042241.1:73248703-73250527 GCA_023566225.1 Romanogobio albipinnatus
CTCATACACACATCTGCTCATACACACATCTGCTCATACACACATCTGCTCATACACACATCAGCTCATACACACATCTGCTCATACACACATCAGCTCATACACACATCTGCTCATACACACATCTGCTCATACACACATCTGCTCATACACACATCTGCTCATACACACATCAGCTCATACACACATCAGCTCATACACACATCTGCTCATACACACATCTGCTCATACACACATCAGCTCATACACACATCAGCTCATACACACATCTGCTCATACACACATCTGCTCATACACACATCAGCTCATACACACATCAGCTCATACACACATCTGCTCATACACACATCTGCTCATACACACATCTGCTCATACACACATCTGCTCATACACACATCTGCTCATACACACATCAGCTCATACACACATCAGCTCATACACACATCAGCTCATACACACATCTGCTCATACACACATCTGCTCATACACACATCAGCTCATACACACATCAGCTCATACACACATCAGCTCATACACACATCTGCTCATACACACATCAGCTCATACACACATCTGCTCATACACACATCAGCTCATACACACATCAGCTCACACACACATCAGCTCATACACACATCTGCTCATACACACATCAGCTCATACACACATCTGCTCATACACACATCAGCTCATACACACATCAGCTCATACACACATCAGCTCATACACACATCTGCTCATACACACATCAGCTCATACACACATCTGCTCATACACACATCTGCTCACACACACATCTGCTCATACACACATCTGCTCACACACACATCTGCTCACACACACATCTGCTCACACACACATCTGCTCATACACACATCTGCTCATACACACATCAGCTCATACACACATCAGCTCATACACACATCAGCTCATACACACATCAGCTCATACACACATCTGCTCATACACACATCAGCTCATACACACATCTGCTCATACACACATCTGCTCACACACACATCTGCTCATACACACATCTGCTCACACACACATCTGCTCACACACACATCTGCTCATACACACATCTGCTCATACACACATCTGCTCATACACACATCAGCTCATACACACATCTGCTCATACACACATCTGCTCACACACACATCTGCTCATACACACATCTGCTCACACACACATCTGCTCACACACACATCTGCTCATACACACATCTGCTCATACACACATCTGCTCACACACACATCTGCTCACACACACATCTGCTCATACACACATCTGCTCATACACACATCAGCTCATACACACATCAGCTCATACACACATCAGCTCATACACACATCTGCTCATACACACATCTGCTCACACACACATCTGCTCATACACACATCTGCTCACACACACATCTGCTCATACACACATCAGCTCATACACACATCAGCTCATACACACATCAGCTCATACACACATCAGCTCATACACACATCTGCTCACACACACATCTGCTCATACACACATCAGCTCATACACACATCAGCTCATACACACATCTGCTCATACACACATCTGCTCACACACACATCTGCTCACACACACATCTGCTCATACACACATCAGCTCACACACACATCTGCTCATACACACATCTGCTCATACACACATCTGCTCATACACACATCTGCTCATACACACATCAGCTCACACACACATCTGCTCATACACACATCTGCTCATACACACATCTGCTCATACACACATCTGCTCATACACACATCTGCTCATACACACATCTGCTCATACACACATCAG
>CM042241.1:73250727-73253227 GCA_023566225.1 Romanogobio albipinnatus
ACACATCAGCTTACAATTGCTACACACATCTGCTCATACACACATCTGCTCATACACACATCAGCTCATACACACATCTGCTCATACACACATCAGCTCATACACACATCAGCTCATACACACATCAGCTCATACACACATCAGCTCATACACACATCTGCTCATACACACATCTGCTCATACACACATCAGCTCATACACACATCTGCTCATACACACATCAGCTCATACACACATCTGCTCATACACACATCAGCTCACACACACATCAGCTCATACACACATCTGCTCATACACACATCAGCTCATACACACATCAGCTCATACACACATCAGCTCATACACACATCAGCTCATACACACATCAGCTCATACACACATCAGCTCATCAACACACATCTGCTCATACACACATCAGCTCATACACACATCAGCTCCATACACACATCTGCTCATACACACATCTGCTCATACACACATCAGCTCATACACACATCAGCTCAAACAGCTACACATCAGCTCACACACACATCTGCTCATACACACATCTGCTCATACACACATCAGCTCATACACACATCAGCTCATACACACATCAGCTCACACACACATCAGCTCATACACACATCTGCTCATACACACATCTGCTCATACACACATCAGCTCATACACACATCTGCTCATACACACATCAGCTCATACACACATCAGCTCACACACACATCTGCTCATACACACATCTGCTCATACACACATCAGCTCACACACACATCAGCTCACACACACATCTGCTCATACACACATCTGCTCATACACACATCAGCTCACACACACATCAGCTCACACACACATCTGCTCATACACACATCAGCTCATACACACATCAGCTCATACACACATCAGCTCATACACACATCAGCTCATACACACATCAGCTCATACACACATCAGCTCATACACACATCAGCTCATACACACATCAGCTCATACACACATCAGCTCATACACAACATCTGCTCATACACACATCAGCTCACACACACATCTGCTCATACACACATCAGCTCACACACACATCAGCTCACACACACATCTGCTCATACACACATCTGCTCATACACACATCAGCTCATACACACATCAGCTCATACACACATCAGCTCATACACACATCAGCTCATACACACATCAGCTCATACACACATCAGCTCATACACACATCTGCTCATACACACATCTGCTCATACACACATCAGCTCATACACACATCAGCTCATACACACATCAGCTCATACACACATCAGCTCATACACACATCAGCTCATACACACATCAGCTCATACACACATCTGCTCACACACACATCTGCTCACACACACATCAGCTCACACACACATCAGCTCACACACACATCAGCTCACACACACATCAGCTCATACACACATCAGCTCATACACACATCAGCTCATACACACATCAGCTCATACACACATCTGCTCATACACACATCAGCTCATACACACATCAGCTCATACACACATCAGCTCATACACACATCAGCTCATACACACATCTGCTCATACACACATCAGCTCATACACACATCAGCTCATACACACATCAGCTCATACACACATCAGCTCATACACACATCAGCTCATACACACATCTGCTCACACACACATCAGCTCACACACACATCAGCTCACACACACATCAGCTCACACACACATCTGCTCACACACATCAGCTCACACACACATCAGCTCATACACACATCAGCTCATACACACATCTGCTCATACACACATCTGCTCATACACACATCAGCTCATACACACATCAGCTCATACACACATCAGCTCACACACACATCAGCTCATACACACATCTGCTCATACACACATCAGCTCATACACACATCAGCTCATACACACATCAGCTCATACACACATCAGCTCATACACACATCAGCTCATTACACACATCTGCTCATACACACATCAGCTCACACACACATCAGCTCATACACACATCAGCTCATACACACATCTGCTCATACACACATCTGCTCATACACACATCAGCTCATACACACATCAGCTCATACACACATCAGCTCACACACACATCAGCTCATACACACATCTGCTCATACACACATCAGCTCATACACACATCAGCTCATACACACATCTGCTCATACACACATCAGCTCACACACACATCAGCTCACACACACATCAGCTCACACACACATCAGCTCACACACACATCAGCTCACACACACATCAGCTCATACACACATCTGCTCATACACACATCAGCTCATACACACATCAGCTCATACACACATCTGCTCATACACACATCAGCTCATACACACATCAGCTCATACACACATCTGCTCATACACACATCTGCTCACACACACATCAGCTCACACACACATCAGCTCACACACACATCTGCTCATACACACATCAGCTCATACACACAT
>CM042241.1:73260727-73275727 GCA_023566225.1 Romanogobio albipinnatus
TGCTGGCATCTGCAGCAGCCTATCGGTGAGCCCGTGTGACGTGGCGACCAATGAGGGCGCTTCGCGCCCACCTTGCCTCATTTGCCTACAGGTGGGGCGTGGCCACGTGTATATAAGCGGGGCTCGCAGGCTGCATATTCGGTTTTCTTTTCTTCAGCGAAGCCCTTCGCATCGCTGGATCTCTGGACCCGCCGCCGTTGAATCAAGCAACAGCAAGCAGAGGACAGCACCTGAGGAAGCCGGCTGAATTCGCCACCTTCAGCCATCCGTGCCTGCTCTGCTATCCGGCAGCATAATATCCTTTCATTGCACGTGTTCTCGCCGTTGCGTCACACGTTTCATAAAAGAGCACGAGCGTTTTTATCAAAATGTCTCGTTCCACCTGCGGCTCGTGCCACGTGCCGCTCAGCACCAGAGACCGCCACGTATCTGCGCTCTCTGTCTGGGCCGTGACCACGCCGCCGCCGCACTCCTCGCGGGCGGATGCCCCGAGTGCGAAGAGCTCTCGATGTCGACCCTGCGGGCTCGACTCGAGCAGTTTGATGACGACATCACTCCCCCTCTGCTCAAGCCACGCTACTGCGCCGCTGACAAGGGATGGCAGAAACGGACGGTCCTGCAGCTCTCTTTACGTTACAAGAAAGCTACTCCGCCCTCGCGCACATTTCTCAGTCCCCTCATGAGTTCAGGCGACTGGAATTGTTCATATTGCTGTACACGAGCCTGTTTAATACACGCACGCCAGCAAACAAACCCCGTCATGAGACATGACGCTGACATATGCTCTCCCAGAAACGAACCCGCACTTCCCCTTGTTGGACCGCGCAGATTGCGCCGTTCACAAGGGATGAAAGAGCGCGCGGTCACGAGCAACGTTCAGAGCGCGCGCCTCACTCACCGGGAAAAGAACAGAGGGTGTTTTCGTCCCGCTGTTGCCGGACGAACCGCCATTCTCTAGCTTTTCTCAGCCCCCTCTTAAGTTCAGGCGGCTGGAAAATATTACTATTGCAGTAAACGAGCCTGTCTTTTATGCACGCACGACTGCTAACAAGCACGAGGACGTACTGTTGTATGCTCGCGCTAACCGAACGCTAATGTGTCCCCCTCCGGTAGCACGGTGGCAAAATCAGCGGCTGAAACGCCGGAGACCCGAGTTCGAGCCCAGCTCTCGCAGCAGATAAAAAAAAAAAAAAACCTTTTTACTGTCCGCTTACCTGAGCTCGCGGCCAGTTTTTCTTACATACAGAAAGCGAACTCGCCTCTCGCACCACGTGGTGCTCGAGTATTTATGGGCGTCTATACACGAGGAGAGAAAAGACAGTTAAGTCCCGCTGCGGCCGGACCACCGTTAAAACTCTGTTTTCCTGTCAGTCCCCACTTCTGTGGCTACTGCAGATGTTTTCCACGCAGCCAACGAGCCGGCAAAACTGCCCTCTCGCCTGTCTACAACCGCCGTTTTTACGGCGAACCAGAGAAATCACAAAGTTGCATTATTTCTGGTTGCACGGCTCACGCCGTATGTGTTTCAAATGCAGTAAATGTGCCCACTTTTCTGTGTTCACCCCTGCACCCAAGCACCACAAATCCCGTGTCTCTCACTCACATAAAGCGCCCGCCGGCCGCTCGAGTGCCAGAGTTAGGTCACGTGTCCGCTTATTTGCGCACACACCTAACCACCACACACGCTGTTACACAGCCCCTCTTACCGGTCATGTTCCACGCGTAAGAGATGTGCCCGCTCAAACGCGTTCACACATTTTCGCGAACATTCTGCCCCCGGCAAGCGATCGGCTGGCCCAGAGCACAAAGAGCGCGCGCACCGCGCCCGCCCCTCCCATTCAGGCCATCGAACCCGCGAAGCGCTGCGTTCAGAGCCCGGAGGCCGTTCTGCCCCGAGTGGCACACGCGAGAGCGTGGGAAGCCATCCCGGGTGTATCAGAATGGGTGCTGAGAACAGTGAAGCACGGCTATACTCTGCAGTTCGCTCGCCGCCCTCCGCGCTTTGTTGCGCGTACAGAGACGAGAGTGAGCGAGGAAGTAGCACATCTACTTCGAGCGGAGATAGCCACGCTGCTGTGCAAAGGGGCTATAGAACCGGTTCCCCATTCTATGAGCGAGTCAGGCTTTTACAGCCGGTATTTTCTCGTTCCGAAAAGGGATGGGTCGCTCAGACCGATTCTGGATCTGAGGCGTCTGAACAAAGCTCTTATGAGAAGATCGTTCAAGATGCTCACGACCAAGCAGATCCTCGCGCATATTTGCCCGAGAGACTGGCTAATCTCCCTAGATTTGAAAGATGCATATTTTCAAATCAAGATAACGCCGCGTCACAGGCCATTCTTGCGATTCGCCTTCGACGGCCAGGCTTATCAATACACCGTCCTTCCGTTCGGCCTGTCACTAGTACCCCGTACATTTACGAAGTGCATGGACGCGGCCCTCGCTCCCCTGAGAGGGCAGGGGATGCGAATTCTGAATTATTTGGACGATTGGCTCATTCTGGCGCAGTCAGAGGCCGAGCTCCTCGCCCACAGGGCAGTGCTGCTCAGCCATCTGGACAGCCTGGGGCTCACGGTCAGTTGGACCAAGAGCTCATTGGGGCCCACGCAGTCAACCTCATTTCTGGGCTTGACTCTGGACACTGTGGCAATGTCAGCCCGCCTGTCACCCCAACTAGC
Organism: Romanogobio albipinnatus; assembly: GCA_023566225.1. Taxonomy (NCBI): domain Eukaryota; kingdom Metazoa; phylum Chordata; class Actinopteri; order Cypriniformes; family Gobionidae; genus Romanogobio; species Romanogobio albipinnatus. The sequence goes on from CM042241.1 coordinate 73,263,406, forward strand.
GCGTCGAGTTCGACGCATGGCCGCGTACTTCCGGCCGGGCAACACCGCACCTCTCAAAGCTTTTCAGAGGATGCTGGGATGTATGGCCTCAGCTGCAGCAGTGCTCCAGCTGGGCCTACTGCGTATGCGCCCGCTGCAACGCTGGTTAAACGCCCAAGTGCCTCACAGAGCCTGGGTGTCCGGAGGCTTCCGGATCAGGGTGACTCAGAGCTGCGTTACAGCTCTGAAGCCCTGGTTAGTAGCCGACTGGTACCAGCAGGGAGTGACAATGGGAGCCATCTCACACCACAAAGTTATCTCGACGGATGCCTCCACCTCAGGTTGGGGCGACGTTTTCGAGGGCAGACCGTTTTTTGGCCTATGGTCAAGCCGGGAGAGACTCCTGCACATAAACTGTTTGGAGATGATAGAGGTCGAGAACGCGCTCATGCAGTTTCTCCCTCTCATACGAGGGCACCACGTGCTGGTCCGTTCGGACAATACCACGGTGGTGTCCTACGTGAACTGGCAGGGCGGTGTCAGGTCCAGATATCTGGGCGCTCTGACAGAACGCCTGCTCGTGTGGGCACACAGCTCGCTGCGCTCGCTAAGGGCCGCGCACGTGCCGGGCCGCCTCAATGTCGGCCCGGACAAGCTGTCCAGGGGCCTCATTCACCCAGGAGAATGGTCCCTACACCACCAGACAGTCCAGCTGCTATGGCGCCTATTCGGCAGAGCGGAGCTCGACCTCTTTGCAACGAAAGAGAACACCCGCTGTCCGATGTTTCTATCCAAAAGCGAGGATGCACTGTCCCAGCCTTGGCCCAGCCTCCCACTGTATGCTTTCCCGCCGATTTCCCTATTGACTCAGGTCATAGCGAAGATCAGGGAGGCGCGCCGCCCGGTGCTCCTCATAGCACCGCGCTGGGTGAACCAAATTTGGTACCCAGAGCTGGTGAAGCTGTCGCACTCACCCCCCTGGCCAGTCCCGCTGAGAGCAGACCTCCTCTCTCAAGCCGGAGGGTCGGTTTGGCATCCCCATCCAGAGCGATGGTCTCTGCATGTATGGGTGACCAACGGATACCCGTTGACCTGCCCGAAGGGGTTATGAACACGATCTCACACTCTAGAGCCCCCTCGACGAGGCGGTTATATAGTTCTAAGTGGTCGGTGTTCACTGAGTGGTGTGTTTCCAAGGGATTGGATCCACAGCAATGTGGGGTCCAGCGGGTGCTCTCCTTCCTCCAAGAGCTTTTGGAACTGGGCAGGTCCCCTTCCACGCTCAAGGTGTATGTAGCGGCTATAGCAGCGTTCGCTCGGACGACGCTAGGCAGCATGCTAGGAAGGAACGAGCTCATTATCCGTTTCCTCAGGGGAGCTAGACGGATGAATCCCCCGCGGCCCCCATCGGTTCCTATATGGGATCTGGCCTTGGTCCTAGAGGCCTTGAAGGCTCATCCCTTCGAACCGCTCGAAGCCATGGAACCGAGGTTCCTTTCGCTAAAAAACGCGTTTCTGATAGCTCTGGCTTCAGTGAAACGCGTGGGGGATCTACACGCGCTCTCAGTGAGCCCGACGTGTATGGAGTTCGGTCCAAATGACTCCAAGGTCATTCTTAGGCCGAGGCATGGGTATGTCCCCAAAGCGATTGGCACTCCCTTCAGGGCGCAGATTATCTCCTTCTCGGCTCCGCCAGCATCCGACGAGGGGGACGGTGGCAATGTCCTCTGCCCTGTCAGGGCATTGAGGGTTTATGTCACACGCTCCGCCGCCTTCAGGCGTTCTGAGCAGCTATTCGTTTCATTTGGAGGGCGCACTAAAGGTCTCGCCTCCTCGAAACAGACCCTGTCCAGGTGGATAGTGGACGCGATTGCAACTGCATACGCTTCCAAGCACCTGCAGTGCCCGCTAGGTGTCAGAGCACACTCCACTAGAGGCATGGCCTCTTCGTGGGCTTGGGCCAGAGGGATTTCCATCCACGATATTTGTATGGCGGCAGGCTGGGCCTCCCCGTCTACGTTCGTGAGATTCTACAATCTGGAAGTTCCTGCCTTACAGGCGAAAGTGTTATCAGTTTAATAGGGCTGTTGGTTCTGCCCAGTGATTCTGTGCAGACATAGCTCACATACTGGTAGTAAGTTCGGTACTAGGCTTATGTGAATTTGAAGGAGACCGGCGGTGCCGCTCCCTCATTTATGAGACAAGCTGTTGTGAGTTTGAAGGTGACCGGCGGTGCCGTTCCCTCATTCATGGGACAGGGTGTTGTAACCACCCGTTGTAACCACCTGTCAGTTCAAATGAAGTGTCCGTATATGTGGTGGCCCGTTTCCTTACCGGCCACCCTGCCCGAGCAGTGTTTCTTTCCCCGGTTCCCTGGGATACATATGCTTTACGCGAGGCGCGCACGGCGTTGACAATATGTTCCCGTAGCGTAAGGAACTTACGCAATACGAGAGAACCTCTCGTAAGAGAACGATACTCGGTTACTTAACGTAACCTCGGTTCTCTCTAGAAGAGGGAACGAGTATTGCGTTCCTTGCCGTGCGCCCCACGGGCTTTTACGCTTCAGAACTACGAAAACCGAATATGCAGCCCGTGAGCCCTGCTTATATACACGTGGCCACCCCCCACCTGTAGGCAAATGAGGCAAGGTGGGCGCGAAGCGCCCTCATTGGTCGCCACGTCACGCGGGCTCACCGATAGGCTGCTGCAGATGCCAGCAGAGCAGCCAATAGCACGTTGGATTAGCCTGCTATGGTCTGCCAGGCTGCCGCACTGCGTTGACAATGTTACAAAATTAAGGATAATTTTGGGTTTTCAGAAATCTCGAAGAAAGAATACTTTCCCGATGCGTAAGGAACTTACGCAATACGAGAGAACCTCTTCTAGAGAGAAACGAGGTTACGTTAAGTAACCGAGTATCGTTTGTGTCGAGCTGTCGTTTTAGTTTTTATTATTATTTTCAAACCAAAATCTTCTTTTAGCCAAACCCATTTCACACAAGGTTCTCTTATTATATTATTGTTACCTTATAGACTCACACACACACACACACACAAACACAAACACACTGCATTCACACACACACACACACACACACACTGCATTCACAAACACACACACTGCGTTCACACACACACACACACACACACACACACGCACTGCATTCACACACACACACACACACACTGCGTTCACACACACACACACACTGCATTCACAAACACACACACACACACACACTGCATTCACACACACACACACACACACACACATACTGCATTCACACACACCATTTCACACAAGGTTCTCTTATTATATTATTGTTACCTTACAGACTCATGAATACATCCATTCCAGACACGGAAGACACTCGTTAGATTCGGGACGGCATGCCGTGTCTCTGATATCCAATTTTACCATATCGGCCATTTTGGCTGTCGGCCATTTTGAATTATGAGCTAAAATGCTGTATTTTATGATTGCATGAACGGATTGTTATGAAACTCGGTATGGGTCATCAGCACGATGCCCTGAAGGAGCCTGAGAAGTTTCGAAACAGCGCCACTTAGTGGAGAATTTTTTTTCCCAAACGCTTATAACTTTGGGTGGAGTTGACTTATTTTCATGGGACTAACTTTTTTAATCTCCTGAATCCTCACCGAGTCCAACGATACCAGACTTGCTAGGTTTCGGCATATGGTTTGTGCAGCGTTGTAATTTAGCGCTTTAAAAACATTAGCTGGTATCTTCGAAACCGCTAGTCCGATCGAGACAAAATCAGCGTCAGAAGTTCAGAAACATAGGTCGATAGCTGACGCCAATGCCCAAATGTCAAAATATTGATAGTAAGGGGGTGTAAAATCCAATCAAAGTCAGGTGTCAGTCATTTTTCATGTGTTTTTTCATTTAAATGTCTGCTTGCAGCTATATTTTAACAGATATAATCGCTGCCGTTATAACGGCACATTTCAAATGTTTACGTGCTTTTTTTTTTTTTGAGCGGTTATCATGCTCTTATAAACCCTTGCCAGCATTTCAGTAATACAGGTCATCCAAATTACAGCGATTTATCCGACTGGTGTGAATGCACAGTTATACCTTTATTTTACGTTATTTATTAGGGGTGGGAATCTTAAGGCACTTAACGATTCGATCCGATTCCGATTGTGGGAGTAACGATCCGATTCCCAAAACGATTTTTAACACACATTTTTGGTAACTAATTATCCTGCTGTGCAAGTACATGAACTTTACATTTGAACCAAAATTGGAGCGAATATGTGTTTTGTTTTTAGTTAGAAAATCTGTTATCGCCATATTAAAAATGATTATGAAGATTTCTTTCAATACTTTTATTAACAAAGTTATATTCAAGATTAACAAGCTCTAATGAAACATAGTAAGCCGTACAATTGCAAAGAACAATCATTAAGAATAATCAGTTCTCAATTTGCAACTAAGTGTGACAATTTTTCAGTTTCTTTAGAACATTTGAACAAAAAATGTCTTTAAAATGCAAAAAAAAAGTTTACTTTAGTTTAGAGCCACAAAGAAATCTTTCAAACACATGCTAATCAGAAGAAGAACAACTTTAGCGCTCTCTGAGAAGCCAAACTCAGTGTGTGCATAACATCTCACATGCATTTAGCGAATCACACACCAAAACGAAGTCTTTGTTCAGAGTTTTCCATTCATTTGAACCGTTGTGCAGTAGTTCAGCAATATTCCATAAGTCATTCCATAAATTATGCCAGGGATGTTGGTCGGTTTATGTCCCGGCCACCGCATCGGAGACACAGGAGTGTTATGAAGCATTAATGGCAAGGAAAGCGCCCTATAGCCGACTTCGTTATTTTGGCTCAGAATTTCGTTCGTTGGAAAAAGAACTTAATTTAGAAATGCTTTTGAAATTAAAATTTAGCATTTAATAAGCAAAATACATTCGTGAAATGGGTAGTCAGCCGCAGCGAGCGCAGACACAGAGCGGCCAGAGAAGCGGAGGAGCGACTGCTGTGAGGCGTTTGTGCTGCGGAAAAACTGCATAAAGCGTGTGTGTGTTGAGCCCTCTCAGCGGGAGAAGTGTCCCCGCGGGTGCGCCGCCCTGAGCAGGCCATAGTTTGTCCACTTTATCTTAAACGAAGCCAATTCACCAGCATACGAGCGTTCGCCTATCAGCGGGTTGTTCTGTTTGGCCGGTGACCACGCGCACACACACACACACACACAGCGGTGAAGTGGCCGTTTGAATTGAACACAGAATTGATTCTGAATTTTTGAGAATCGAATCTGAATCGTTGGATAACGAATTGCGATGCATCGACCTATTATTTATTACATTGTCACGCATTAACAGTTGTATTTGAACAAAAAGGACGTCTTCTTTTATGAACACAGCCCATGTCAGCCATTTCTACACACAAATAGCACGATTTATTTGCGTCCGGTGTGAACGCACCATAAGCCCTGTACGGTCCGCCATGCTTTGTTTACATCGAGCTACCACAATTCCTCGTGCTCAGGCAGTTAAGCGTGACTTTGCCTGGAACGCTACAAAGTCGGGTTTGAAGTCGTAACTTACGGGCTCAAAAACCTGCCTTCGTTCAAGTTCACTTGTACATTCGCGCCAGTTTGTGAAATTTGTAATATTACGTTTATTTTGTATACATGTGATCAGTTTAGGATGCGTTTCTTTGAGGCCTTCAGTGTTTGTGTATCTAGGTCATGGGTTTGATCCCCAGGGAAGTGCAAGTCAGTTTGGATAAAAGCATCTGCCAAATGCATAAATATACATGCAAATCAGAGCATGTGACGATCACAGAAGCTGCGATCTTCTGCCTTCAGTGTCCATGACAGGGCACATCAGTCTGTGGTGTTCTCATAGTGTACACACTACAGCATTAGTGTGAGTCCAGCAGTGTCTGCAGTTACTGAAGCTCTGATCCGTGAGGGAATGTGGTCTGATGAGACGAGAGAGACACAACACTCTGAGAGTACAGAAGTGTGTGTGTGTGTGTGTTCTCATATAGGCGACTGTACAGCACTGCATGTCTTTCACAGCATCAGTGGCTCCATGTCTGGAACGCTTCCCACACTGGAGCACTCTGGGTAATGAGCTTAGTGTCACAGTGAGCAGCGCTCTCATTCACAGGATATTTATGCAGCTTCCATTTTAGGACACAGTGAGGATGACGTCTTCACACACACACACACACTCACTGCACCGCTGCTGTGATTCTGGAGTGAGAGACTTTGTCATGGGAAGGTTTTTTTCCCTCTTAGACAAACCAAGCAATGCCGAATCATTACCCAGCTTCACATTTATTAGCGTGAACTCTACTGTAATAGATTGTCCAAGGATCAGTGTTCGCCCCTAAGAGCGTTCAGACCAAACCGTAAGCCGTAGAGACTTGAAACTTTGAGGGATGGTAGTACTCACACCGTCTACAACTCCACCAATCCTCGCCCAAATCGGCCTGACGGTGGCGCTACAGCGCTCAAAAGTGCGTAATGGCTCAAGTTATATCGTTGGAATCCTTCGCTCAAGACGAACAAAACGCACAATTCGATCCGCACGCAAATTTCTGTATTTTGGAACTAAACCAGTGCAGAAAGATTCTCTGGAGTCAAAAATGATCAAAAGAAGTCAAAATTTCGATTCACGTCTGCGACGGGATGCCAAAACGTTCGAAGTGGGCGTGTCCACACGGCTAGCCCTCTTGAAGGGAATGAGATGATTTCACTAAACTCGCTACACCTGTGTATGGGCTCGATCTGTGGTCGCGTGAAAAAGGACGCAGCGACTGGCCACTTGGTGGCGGAATAAAATGAACAAAACGCAAAAACAGCTATACCTACACAATGGTCAGTCCGATTGGCTTGAAAACTGGCGTGCGGTGTCTTTGTCCAAAGTGCCATGATCGCCTACGAGGACATTTGAGCATGTCGAAAAACACGGGCGACGTCAACCAATGAATTTCGAGCGACTGTCAGACAAGGTTAACGAAAGGCCGATCGGAACTAAACTCACTGGGCCTGTTTGACTCACGGCTCTAGAGGCCTGTGAGAAACTCAAATCGGCCACCGGGGGGCGCCTTCACGTTTTTCATAAAGTATTGTATGTTTGTTGCACACGCCCGTGACTTTTGTACCACATGACAGACCTCCTCATTCTGAGCAACTTTGTCTCTAGGACCGCTGCTGTCAATCAGACGTTCGTTTGGAGATTCGAAGCGATCGAACCCCGATAAATGCTGCTTGCAGCTATATTTATATATAATTAGGGGTTGAAGAGCGTAGCGCTGAAACTCTACTGTATTTGTTCAATTGTCCAAGGATCAGCGTTCTCCCCTAAAATTGTTCAGGCAGACCAAACTGTAAGTCGTAGAGGGATGGCAGTACTCACACCATCTACAACTCCACCAAATCTCGCCCCAATCAGCCTGATGTAGGCGCTACAACGCTCAAAAGTGCGTAATGTCTAAAATCTCTTAAAGCGTTATGCGTAGACTCAAGTGTCTTATATCGCTGGAATCCATCGCTCAATGCCTCAGGGTATTTTGTACCCTTTGAAAAATCTACTTTTGCGAACTACTCCAAGGTTTTTGGCCTGATCGGAACCAAACCAGTGCAGAAATATTCTCTGGAGAAAACTGTGACATTTCGATTCACGATCGCTAAGGGTCGCTATGTTCGACCAGGGCCACTTTTACTACATTGGTTATGACTTGTGAAACAGAACAAGATAGGTAACCAGGTTCCGCTGCTTTAGAGCACCGCATATGTTCGGTTTGCCTAACTGAACTTAGTCTTAAAGTTGATCTTGTAATAAAGGTCTCATCGAGGAAAACACGCTGTATTTTTGTATTCATTGCATTTTTGAATTATAAAAGTTAATTAATTTTATTATAAAAATATCAATGATTAATCGATAATCGATCGTTAATTCTCCCGACGATCGACTAAAAACATTTAATCGAATGCCAATCCCTACTTGGGAGATGTGGATGAGCTCAATCTGAGTTCACAGGGAAAAAATCGCAACGATTGGCCATTTGGTGGCGCTAAAACATGAAAAGCATTCATGTTAGTCCGATTGACTTGAAAAATGGCATGCAGTGTCTTTGTCTAGTGTGCCACGTCTGTCTATGAGGACAGTGGCGTATCTCAAAAAACATGACCGCCATCGACCAGTGAAATTTGTGACACCGTGTCCTAACTACACGCGACGCCGCGACACGCAATAAAGGATGTATTTTCCATGTTAATTATAGTTTTTGTCCTAAACAGCCGCGACAGCGACACGCGATGATTCTATTTTAGAAACGGCTGAAAGATCCGCCCACACAGAGATCTCATTTCTCCTCCAGAGCTCCCGTCTGACCCTTGGACCTTTAATATGGGGAAATAAATGCAATATTTCGTAAAATTGTTTAATTTGAGTCTGAGTAATTTTCCTTTCATAAAAACAACGAGATGGATCTAAATTTCCATATGAAGAAGAACGAATGAACTGATTGTCATATGAAAATGATTATGTGAATAAATTATTTATTTTTAGTTAAAATAATGTGCGTTACTTTAATATCCACAATGAAAGCGAGAGTGGATAATTTACCTCAGATTTTGAAAGCAAATTCTATAGAGTTTAAACGGACTTCACTGCAAACAAACAACTGTATTGTCATAACAAATACAGTATCAGTCACTGGGGATGTATTTTTAATGTTATTTATTTATTTGATTGATAATGTTCTTACCCATTTTTCAACGCGAGTGCGGGACAGCAGTGCGCTTTCACAGAGAGCCCGCCCACACGCTGTTCTGATTGGCTGTGGTTTTTAATTGATTTGTGGAATCTCGTAGTCGCGTCTGCTGTGGACAGACATGTTGCTTGTCGCTGGAATCTTATCGCGTCGCGTGTAGTTAGGACACGGTGTCAGTCGGGGGGGCAGTTCTCCTCTGGCCAATGAACAAACAGCGTATGATTATTATTCTGGCAGCTTTACAGGTCAGAGGTCATAATAGATCGTAATATTGGACAATCGGAGTCATCACGCTGGAGACGGGTTTATTGAGGATGCCGTGCCGATGAGGCAGTTTCAGGGGGAGTCTAATCACGGTTTCTCAGACACTTCAGGGTCATGTGTGGGCGCAGGTCCAGCATCTGATCTGGATCCGGCCCGGATCCGGCTGACTGCAGTAAACCTCGGGATAAACAGAGAGACTAGCATTAGCGTAGATGCCATTCTTCTGATGATGTCACGAGTACATCAGGTGTTATGGGAAGTGTTCCCGGTTCCGGCTGACCTAGTTAATGCAGCCTAACAATCATTTAATTGAGAAAGTGTTTTATGTGTATGCCACAGTAAAGAGATGTGTGTTAGTCTAGATTTAAACTGACAGAGTGTGTGTGCTTCCCCAACAATGTTAGGAAGAGTTCCAGAGTTTAGGAGCTAAATAGGAAAAGGATCGACCGCCTGCAGTTGATTTGGATATTCTCGGTATGATCAACTGGCCAGACATGTTGGGCATTTAGCACTTAACCCTCTGGGGTTCTTCATTTATGGGTCACACTCAGGACCTTCAAAAATGACCCGGATCGGTGCCATCCGGTCGACACATTGAGCATTTTTATCACGCAATAGCACATTTACCACTATAGTGGATCTTGCGTTTTATTAAAACAAAATCAAAAATCGTAGCTTCATCGGAATGGTCCAAAACTTGGTGACTTTATTGGCACTTGGTATATGAACACCCCAAAAAAGTCAGGGGTCTCAAACTCACTTTACCTGGGGGCCGCTGGAGGCAGACTCTGGGGCAAGCTGGGCCGCATCAAGTATTCCAAAAAAAGTAGCACAACTGATCCAATCTTCTCAATCTTTATTATGAACAGTTCTTCAACATGAATGTTTCTTCTGAACATGAACTGTTCCTCTGAATTTGAACTAAATATAGCCTATAGAAATTAAATCATTAATTAATGGTAAATGGACTGCATTTTATATAGCTCTTTTAACAGACCAATGGCCATCCAAAGCGCTTTACACATTGCCTCACATTCACCCATTCACACACCGACGGCGGTGTCAGCCATGCAAGGCGCCATCCAGCCCGTCGGGAGCAGCTGGGGTTAGGTGTCTTGCTCATGGACACCTCGACACTTGGTCAGGTGGAACCAGGGATCGAACCACCAACCTTCCGGTTTGTAGACAACCTACATGAACCACTGAGCCACTGCTGCCCCGGCATATATAATTTATAATTAAATTATAGACTAATTCACAGCACGGCCGTAACAGGTCAAACAGAACAGTGAACGAAATTCTAGGTCTAATTCTAGTTGGGAAATAATCTTTTTGGGACTATTTGTAAACAATTGCATTCGTTTGCGTCAAATATATTATTATTCCCGATATTCTTTGCATGAGTGAGTGAATAAATACATAGATCCGCGAAAAACTATTGAATTCTCCAGTGGTCTGGTGGCAGAATTTTTGTCAACCGTGTCAAAGGTTGCGGGTTCTGATCCGCTCTCATGTAGTTTTTCTTCATTAAAGATTCAGTTTTAGAGATTCACTCCTTCACTGTTGAGTCTTTCCTGCATCCTGGCTGATTTGTAGATTGTATGCACAAAAAAACTTTCCCATTCATTTCCTATGGGGGTCATTTTTGACCCGAAGGTCCTGAGTGTGACTATTTTTTTTAAGACCACTTATGTGGTGTTCACACCGGACGCGATTCACGCGAATAATTCACGCTTATCGCGCGAAGGTGGACGCTTGAACATTTTGAGTTTACTCGCTTCATTCATGGGAGGGGCTTCTATATGAGCCTATATGAGCCAGCTCGTCTCGGTCACTTGACGTCTTTTTTGTAAAAAATACTACTATTAATGTGTGACAAAACGTAGTTTAAAGACTTTTTCAGGCGATAATATAGTTGTTTAAAGCTCAAATCTGTGGTTAATTTATAAAAAGAGCCTATTTGAGCATTTTATCTGGCGTTTTCGGAGTTGTGAGATCCAGGCGATCAGGGGCATTCCGCGCTCGTTTACCCGGCGAGACCCGCCTTTCCTCGGCTAGTCCTTCTCTCATTTGCCGCTGGCTCTGGCTCTTTTTTTCTGCTCCAGTCTCGTTGTGAAATGGCTGACATAGATTTTGTTGAGAGGTTCGCTGACTGTCCGACCTCCTCACTCACTTTCTTCCAAGCAAGATCCTTTTATTCCTTTATTCCTTTTATTCCTGTTCCTGTAGTGATAGGATGATGTATCACAGCTCCGGGTCTCCACATACGGCCACGATTATCTTGTCCTCCATTGTTGTTGGGATTTCTGCCTCCGCTTGTAAATGCGTCACTACTAGAGCAAGCTCGTGATTGGTTAACGCGGCGCGAAATATCCGCCAAAGTTCAGATTTTTCAACTTGAGCAATTCGCGCGAATCACGCCGCGTGTTCAAAACGCTCAATTCGCGTCATTCGCGCCGCCTCAATCACGCGAATTTGTCGCGTGCAAATCGCACCGCAGAATGCCATTTCGCTTCTCTGCATTGACTGAACATGTAAATCACTTGTGCGAATCGCGTCCGGTGTGAACGCACCATTAGACTTTTCAAATCCTGTCCCCAATTTGTTTGGGTGTTCATATACCAAGTGCCAATAAAGTCACAGAGTTTGGGACCATTCCAATGAAGCTGCGATTTTTAACATTTTTTATGTAAAAGAATGCGGGTCAGAAATGACCGAAGAGCCCCAGAGGGGGTAAAAAAACTTTTGCGAATATCTTTGAAAGCGCTAGTCCGAGCGAGACGAAACCCCCGCAGGAAATCCTGAAACACAGGGCGATAGCTGATCAATAATGCCCAAGAGTCTCTGATAGGAAGTGTGTCACTTTATGCTCTCATAAATATAAGAGTCTATAACTTCCAAACCAAATGAGATCTTTACACCTAAAGAAGTGGAAATAGAGCAAGACGTGGCGCTATAACTGTCAAACACCTTTAAGATCATATTACATGTCCGGTCATATAACAGATTAATGCAGTAAACGCTTGAACCCTGATAATGCTTGCGGCTATATTTATTATTATTTATTAATGTACAATGCCAAACATATGTGTGCTGGTCAATATTGGCATGTTTTAGCCAAGGCGAGTGTATGATGCTGAGAAGAGCGTGCTCAGTGTCTGATGCTCATTGGTTTAGCCCAGCGCTGGACGTCATGGCCGGTGTATTTATGGGCGGCTGTGTGACCGGGCCAGACGCAGCTTTAGATAAAGAGGCTTAACAGACAGGAAGTGCCCGGGGAGGATCCGAGGGCATTAGAGATGCTGGAGATCCTG
>CM042241.1:73293227-73315727 GCA_023566225.1 Romanogobio albipinnatus
GTGTGTGTGTGTGTGTGTGTTTGCAGTCGACCCAGACGTGCGGTACACAGCGGTCAGTAGTTTCATCTTCCTGCGCTTCTTTGCTCCGGCCATCCTGTCTCCGAGCCTCTTCCACCTGCGGCCGCATCACCCGGTGTGTACTCCGCCCACACACACACACACACACACACACACACACTCTTCTTCCTCCTGATCCCATGCTTGACTTTCATCCGTCCTGTCTCTTGTTGTGTGTGTGAAGGATCCGTGCACGTCTCGGACGCTGACGCTCATTTCCAAAACCATCCAAACTCTGGGAAGCCTCGCCAAATCCAAATCTGTGAGTGTCTTCACACACACATCCTTACATGAGCTTTAATACAATACAATACAATACAATACAATATAATACAATACAATATTAATACAATATTAATATAATATGATATATTTAGTGCTGTCAAATCGATTAATCGAAATTAATCACATCCAAAATAAACGTTTGTTTGTATATAATATACATGTGTATTTCAAAACATGTAACATTCATAAATAAAGTCTTGTTGGTGACAGTGGGCTCTTCTCTTCTCTGCAGGCCAATTTCAAGGAGTCCTACATGGCGGCTTTCTACGACTACTTCAACGAACAGAAGTACGCGGACGCTGTGAAGAACGTGAGTCGCTCGCACATCCACGCATCATGTGTCACGTGTGTCACGTGTGTTCTGACGCCAGCTGCGTGTGCTCTCTGTCACAGTTCCTGGATCTGATATCGTCCTCGGCTCGGTGGGATCAGAAGAGCATCGAGACGCCCATCATGCTGAAGGAGGGGTGAGAGGCGCTTATGGTCCAATCGCACGGCTCGTACGGCCGTCACGTGTCACAGAGGCTTTATCAGTGTGTGTGTGTGTGTGTTTGTGTTTCTCTGCTGGACGCAGGAGCGTTAAACTCGTTCTTAAGAGGTTTGACGCCAAGGGCTCTGGCAGGTAAGACTCACCTGTGTTAGATGACCTTTGACCTCCCCAGTATCTGAGCCTGCATTAGAACATCCAAAGCTGTGTTCTAGTCATGATGCTCCTTCCCTGTTATAGTGAGCACACCTGAAATAAGGCTTTGTTTTTCACTTCAGGTATACGGCTAGGAGGGGTGTGGCAATATACCGGTATTGGCGATAACCGTGATATTCAAAGCAATTCAGGGCAATTTTTGTTTGTTAAATTAAAGTTTTAGTTTAAGTGAGGATCAAGCGGCCGACAGTGAGTTAACCACATGTTTGATCAATTTATCCTCTCAAATCAACTCTTGACTTGTCTTGTCTATAATAAAATCCATATATATAAAACACTTCACAATGTAAGTTTAAATGTTTACTATCACCACCACAGTAAAAACGCATTTTTGACAAGCTGAGGCAGGCTCGCACGCAACAGCGCCTGCAAACGAACCGGCTACACAATCTAAACTATACAAATAAAAGCATGTCTTACCTTACACCTCTCCGCAAAATCAATAGGTATAAATCCAATCTTCAATTTCCACTCGATAGGCTATGCAAATTCAGTTCATGACAACGAAAGCAACAGATATGAGCTGTATTTTATTTATCGGCTCATTTCAAGATCACATTTACATTTAGTCATTTAGCAGACGCTTCCAAAGCAAATGAGAGCAATAGAAGCAGCTAGAACAGTCAAAGGCTACAGTATGCAGGTGCTGTAACACGTCTCAGTTAATCTAACAGAACACACAGGACAGAACTTTTATTTATTTATATAAATTAGACAGACAGAAGATGAATAGAATGTTAAGTGCTATTCTTGATTGGTCAGGTGCTGCTGGAAGAGGCGTGTCTTTAGCTGTTTTTTGAAAATGGCTCCAGACTCGGCTGCTGGAATTGAGATAGGCAGGTCATTCCACCAGGTGGGGGCGGTCCAGGAAAAGGTCCGTGAGAGTGATTTCATGCCTCTTTGGTATGGCACCACAAGGCGTCGCTCACTGGCAGAACTTAAGCTCCTGGAGGGTGTGTAAGTCTGAACAAGCGAGTTTAGGTATATTGGTGCAGAGCCAGTGGTTGCTTTGAAGGCGAGCACCAGTGTCTTGAATTTGATGCTATTGGCAGCCAGTGGAGACTGATGAAGAGAGGCGGGATGTGCGCTCTCTTCGGCTCGTTAAAGATCACCCTCACCGCTGCATTCTGGATCAGTTGCAAGGGTTTGATAGTGCATGCCGGAAGACCCGCTAGAAGAGCATTACAGTAGTCCAGTCTGGAGAGAACAAGAGCTTGGACCAGGAGTTGTGTGGCCTGCTCTGATAGGAAGGGTCTAATCTTCCTAATGTTGTATAACGCAAATCTGCAGGACCGGGTTGTTGCAGTAATGTGGTCAGTGAATTTTAGCTGATCATCAATCACAACTCCAAGGTTCCTGGCTGTCCTGGACGGAGTTATGGTTGATGATCCTAGCTGAATGGAGAGATTATGATGAAGTGCTGGGTTGGCTGAGACCACAAGCAGTTCTGTCTTTGCAAGGTTGAGTTGCAGGTGATGCTCCTTCATCCAGGCAGAAATGTCTGTTAGGCAGGCGGCGATACGAACACCAACCGTGGGATCATCTGGTTGAAATGAGAAGTAGAGTTGAGTGTCGTCGGCATAGCAGTGATAGGAAACGCCATGTTTCTGAATGACAGATCCCAGTGATGACATGTAGATGGAGAAGAGAAGTGGTCCAAGCACTGAGCCCTGTGGAACTCCAGTGGCTAGAGGATGTGACTTAGACACTCCAGCGGGATGACTCCGATTGTTCGAATATTACCATTAAATAATACTTAAATCGATATGTCATCCGCAATAAACCCGTCTCTGGCGTGTTGCCTCCGGTCCTTTGAATATTCCGATCTATTATGACCTCTGACCTGTAAAGCAGCCAGAATAATAATAATAATAATCATACGCTGTTTGTTAATTGGCCAGAGGAGAACTGCCCCCCCCGACTGAGCCTGGTTTCTCCCAAGGTTTATTTTCCTCCATTCTGCTCCTGATGGGGTTTTGGTTTCCTTGCCACTGTTGCCTCTGGCTTGGCGTGCTCAGTTGGGGACACTACATGTTCAACTAAACATCCAAATAAATCTAATTAATAAACTAAATTAACCATATAAACTAAATTACTGATCTGATTATTGATCTAAAGCCCACACTGTCACCGTATGGAAATTGAAATGAACTGATGACATCAAATGGCTATACAGCTGAATAAAATTATGCTGCATTATTGAGTTACGAGATGAGTTACGCCTCAAAGAAGGCGGAGCCTCGGCGCCACACCCACCTAACTGACAGAACCTGACACACAACTGACAGAACCTGACACACAACTGACACACATCTGACAGAACCTGACACACAACTGACAGAACCTGACACACAACTGACAGAACCTGACACACAACTGACACACAACTGACAGAACCTGACACACAACTGACACACATCTGACAGAACCTGACACACAACTGACACAAACTGACACACAACTGACAGAAACTGAGACACAACTGACAGAAACTGACACACAACTGACAGAACCTGACACACAACTGACACACATCTGACAGAACCTGACACACAACTGACAGAACCTGACACACAACTGACAGAACCTGACACACAACTGACACACAACTGACAGAACCTGACACACAACTGACACACATCTGACAGAACCTGACACACAACTGACACAAACTGACACACAACTGACAGAAACTGAGACACAACTGACAGAAACTGACACACAACTGACAGAACCTGACACACAACTGACACACATCTGACAGAACCTGACACACAACTGACACAAACTGACACACAACTGACAGAACCTGACACACAACTGACACAAACTGACACACAACTGACACAAACTGACACACAACTGACAGAACCTGACACACAACTGACACACATCTGACAGAACCTGACACACAACTGACAGAACCTGACACACAACTGACAGAACCTGACACACAACTGACACAAACTGACACACAACTGACAGAACCTGACACACAACTGACACACATCTGACAGAACCTGACACACAACTGACACAAACTGACACACAACTGACAGAAACTGAGACACAACTGACAGAAACTGACACACAACTGACAGAACCTGACACACAACTGACACACATCTGACAGAACCTGACACACAACTGACAGAACCTGACACACAACTGACAGAACCTGACACACAACTGACACAAACTGACACACAACTGACAGAACCTGACACACAACTGACACAAACTGACACACAACTGACAGAACCTGACACACAACTGACACACATCTGACAGAACCTGACACACAACTGACAGAACCTGACACACAACTGACAGAACCTGACACACAACTGACACAAACTGACACACAACTGACAGAACCTGACACACAACTGACACAAACTGACACACAACTGACAGAACCTGACACACAACTGACACACATCTGACAGAACCTGACACACAACTGACAGAACCTGACACACAACTGACAGAACCTGACACACAACTGACACAAACTGACACACAACTGACAGAACCTGACACACAACTGACACAAACTGACACACAACTGACAGAACCTGACACACAACTGACAGAAACTGACAGAAACTGAGACACAACTGACAGAAACTGAGACACAACTGACAGAAACGAGTTGTAACAGTTAAGAAACGTTACATGAACATTATTAAAGACCTCTGAGCGTTACTGGAAGAGCGTTTGTTCATAACCTTGAGAGAACCTTGGCAGAACGTCCCCTGTGAGCGGTGTGTGAGTGTGTGTGAGTGTGTGTGTGTGGTGAGTGTGTGCTTGAGACCGGAGGGAGTTGGAGTTACAGGTGTCTCTGTTCTGTTCCAGGTTCATGATCAAACGAGCTCAAGGGCGAAACCGCTTCGGTCTGAAGAACTTCAAGAAGAGATGGTTCCGCCTCACCAACCACGAGTTCACGTACCACAAAACCAAAGGTAACGCTCAAGCTCTGTCCCGAACTCTCAGTACAGGTGTGTGAGCTTGACCTCTATAGGTGTGTGAGCTCGACCTCTACAGGTGTGTGAGCTCGACCTTGTAAGGTGGAAAATAATCAAAGATATTTGATATCATCTGTTCTGCTGTTAACTGCCATCATCGTGATCAAGATATTGAAATTGACTCAACCCCCCTCCCCCTTAACGCCATCAGAAGGGCCAGGTTGAGTTAGAAAGACAAAAGAATGACTGGCCGGCTGGCCAAATGGTTAACACCTTTGATACAATGGGGGAAGTTTTGTCTGATTGGTTACTTTCAAATGTCTCACGGTTTAGTCTGATTGGTCTGTTTTACAAGAGTCCGATTTGAATTTGGTGACTTCAGGAGAGAGGATAAAAGAGAATTGATTCTGTAGCTCGCTCTCTTTTGGATTCTCTGGCTTTCTCTGGGGAGAGCTGTTCTTTAGCTCTCTCCCTCTTTCTCTCTCTCTCTCTCTCTCTCTCTCTCTCTCTCTCTCTCTCTCTCTCTCTCTCACAGGTAACATTCTAGGCAGAGGCCTACAGAGCATAATTAATGGTTTATGTTTACATCTATTTGAAACTATTTAGAGTGTAACCATAACTAGAATTTGTGTTTCCTTTTAGAAGAGATTTATGTCTATGATGTAATTGACATTTTACGTTTACTTGATTGTTAATAAATTGTCACATCTTGATCCTTTCTGAATTAATCTGTAATTATTAACTATCTCCAATGTGGAACGATATAATTGCAACAAAGGGTTAAAACGGAATGATTAAATGTATGATTAACTATCAAACATAGATGACCAAACAATCGGTTGGGATTCTCTTCTAAAGGCGATAACTATGATAAATGGAGTCAGATAAAGAATATTATAATCAAATCCATTCTTCCCGCTGAGACACTGGACGCGTGCGGCCTTCACCGCGGTTCGCTACCGATCCTTGGAGCGAATTCATGCGGGCTTTACAACCTCTACAGGTGTGTGAGCTCGACCTCTGCAGGTGTGTGAGCTCGACCTCTGCAGGTGTGTGAGCTCGACCTCTGCAGGTGTGTGAGCTCGACCTCTGCAGGTGTGTGAGCTCGACCTCTGCAGGTGTGTGAGCTCGACCTCTGCAGGTGTGTGAGCTCGACCTCTACAGGTGTGTGAGCTCGACCTCTGCAGGTGTGTGAGCTCGACCTCTACAGGTGTGTGAGCTCGACCTCTGCAGGTGTGTGAGCTCGACCTCTGCAGGTGTGTGAGCTCGACCTCTGCAGGTGTGTGAGCTCGACCTCTGCAGGTGTGTGAGCTCGACCTCTGCAGGTGTGTGAGCTCGACCTCTGCAGGTGTGTGAGCTCGACCTCTACAGGTGTGTGAGCTCGACCTCTACAGGTGTGTGAGCTCGACCTCTACAGGTGTGTGAGCTCGACCTCTACAGGTGTGTGAGGCGTCATCAGCTCAATAACTGATATACTGAAATAATGGCACATATTCCAGATCACCACTTTTGTCAACCATTAAGAATTTACACCGATTAGGCATAACATTATGACCAGGTGAATAACACTGATGATCTCTGTTAGTGGGTGGGATTTATTAGGCAGCAAGTGAACATTTTGTCCTCAGAGTTGATGTGTTAGAAGCTGATGTGTGTGTGTGTGTGTGTGTTCAGGAGAGGGCGCTCTGTGCAGCATCCCTATAGAAAACATCCTGGCTGTGGAGAGACTAGAGGAAGAGTCCTTCAAGATGAAGAATGTAAGAGGAGCTCTGTCAGAGTCAGGTGTGATTGGTGTGTGCGCTGTCTCTAAATTTGCCGCTGCTCCTCCAGATGTTCCAGGTCATCCAGCCAGAGAGGGCGCTCTACATCCAGGCCAACAACTGCGTGGAGGCCCGCGACTGGATCGACATCCTGACCAAAGTCAGCCAGTGCAACCGCAAGCGCTTGAGCACGTACCACCCCTCGGCCTACCTCAACGGGCACTGGCTCTGCTGCAAGCTGTCTGCGGACACGGCGCCCGGATGCACGCCCTGCACGGGGTGAGTCCGCGTCTGGTCCTGATTGGCTGACAGCGTTTCTTAGCCCCGCCCTCACTCACTGTAGTTAATGCCCGCCTCTGGTCCTGATTGGCTGAGCAGTGTCTCTTAGCCCCGCCCTCACTCACTGTAGTTAATGCCCGCCTCTGGTCGTGATTGGCTGAACAGCATCTCTTAGCCCCGCCCTCACTCACTGTAGTTAATGCCCTCCTCTGGTCCTGATTGGCTGAGCAGCGTCTCTTAGCCCCGCCCTCACTCACTGTAGTTAATGCCCGCCTCTGGTCCTGATTGGCTCTACAGCGTCTCTTAGCCCCGCCCTCACTCACTGTAGTTAATGCCCGCCTCTGGTCCTGATTGGCTGAGCAGCATCTCTTAGCCCCGCCCTCACTCACTGTAGTTAATGCCCGCCTCTGGTCCTGATTGGCTGAACAGCGTCTCTTAGCCCCGCCCTCACTCACTGGAGTTAATGCCCACCTCTGGTCCTGATTGGCTGAGCAGTGTCTCTTAGCCCCGCCCTCACTCACTGTAGTTAATGCCCTCCTCTGGTCCTGATTGGCTGAGCAGCGTCTCTTAGCCCCGCCCTCACTCACTGTAGTTAACGCCCTCTCGCCATCATTACTGTTCGCATCACTGAGATTCATATATGATAATGAGCGCCTGCTTTCTGACCAATCACAGCAGAGCAGCTCTCAGAGAGGCGGGGCTTAGAGAGACTGAAGCGTTGGTCTATTTTGCTTCTAAAACACGTCGAGTGAGAAAAACATCCAGGACACACATTTAAGAGTTTATTTTATTGCACTATTTGCGTCTGTAGATTTCAGTGTCAGTCCTTATGCACAGGATGTGATGTCATCATGCTTGTGTTCTGTCGCTCAGGGGACTTCCTGCCAACATCCAGCTGGACGTGGATGGAGACCGCGAGACGGAGAGGATCTACTCGCTCTACAGCACATACATGTCCAAACTAGTGAAGATGCAGGGTGAGTGTGTGTGTGTGTGTGTGTGAGTGTGTGATTTATCCGAGTGTTCTCATTGGCCGTGTGTGTCTGTGCTCAGAGGCGTGTGGCAGTAAGTCTGTGTATGACGGCCCTGAGCTGGAGGAATACTCCACGTTTGTGATCGACGACCCGCAGGAGACGTACAAGACCCTGAGGCTGGTGATCTCGGCCGTGCAGACGCTGGAGCAGCAGCACACGCAGTACAAGCGGGACAAGTTCAGGAAGACCAAGTATGGCAGCCAGTGAGTGTCATGAGCGGTGACCCCAGCACACACAGCAGCAGCTACAGGCTAACGCCTGCGGACGTCATGCTAGCAGAAATGTTACATTATGTTAGCGACATGCTTAAAACATGCTACCACAGAAATCATTAGCGTTTAAAACATTAATTATCATAAATTAGGGATCATTGGAAAGCTTACAAACTCAAAATTCATCCTGTGAAAACCGTTTTGAAATTGGACGTTGCGTTACCATGGAAATGGTACTTTAAATTCTTTTAGCCTCCCCCTAGTGGGCGGCATCATGTTTCATATTACAGCATTTATTTTCAAAATCTTTTCTAATCTTCACACATATCGTCGGAAAGCTCTGAGGCTCAAGGGTCCATATTTGGTGACCGTTTTGTGATGGAAGTGACATTTGGACAGAAATTTAAAGAAAATGCATCAAAAAAACAATAAATGGAGTGTGAATGACACCCGGTGGCTGTGTTTGGTACTGCACCTAAACAACATCTCATGGGGACTTCAATTTTTGTGATATCAACTTCAAATTTGGAACAGACATATGGCTTTGATTTTATAGTATTTTTAGATTAAAACATTTTTGTAAAATATATGTTTTATATAAAATAAAAAATATTTCGTACAGTATTTTTTATTTACAGTAAATTTAAACTTCCATAACTCTTTCATACTTTCATATTTTGAATTGCTTTCACTTTAGAAATAATCTGCAGAGTGTCTACTTTAAAACGAGACCAGACTCTACAGGTCTATATTCCAACGCACTCTTGAATTACAGCCCTTTACGTTTGGATAGAGCATTTCCATGTGCATTCTCAAAAGTGGGGGGGCCTGTATATAATATCCCATAAACGCATGAACTCCAGCTGTGAGGTCAAAGAGCACAGGCTTCCAGGAGCTTTAACTCCGCTGAGGGGTTTGGGGGCAGATCTATATCTGTGCATTTTAAGATGTTTGAAGGCTAAAATAAATCAATAATTAATAGCGTTCAAAACCATGTTAGTGGGCAGCGAGGCAATCTTCATAAACTGGAATATTCAAAAATCATAAAAGATGAAAAACTAAAACTAACCCAAACTTCTATAACTTGTTTAAAACTTTACTTTAATGAGTTCTACAGTGATGAAGCTGTGAATCTCAGCACTAGAGCTGAAGAGAATGTGGGTCAGTGTTCAGACAGATCGAAAGAAATCATTTTTGCCATTTGTGGCATTCAAAAAATATTTCTGTATTGAAAAAAATGGGGAAAAGCTCATTTTTTTAGCTTCATAGGTTAGTAACAAACTAAAATAACAAAACATAACCAGGAAATGTTATTATTTTACCCACAACATAACACAAGAGCTAACCCAGAACCAACACTAAACATTGGCTTAACTAGCAGCCAAATCAAACACAACACAACGAAATCAAGCCACAACGAAATCAAGCCACAACACAACAAAACACAACGAAATCAAGCCACAACAAAACACAACGAAATCAAGCCACAACAAAACACAACGAAATCACAACAAAACACAACGAAATCAAGCCACAACAAAACACAACGAAATCACAACAAAACACAACGAAATCAAGCCACAACACAACGAAATCAAGCCACAACACGACGAAAAAGCCACAACACAAAGAAATCAAGCCACAACACAACAAAACAACGAAATCAAGCCACAACACAACAAAACACAACGAAATCAAGCCACAACACAACGAAATCAAGCCACAACACAACGAAATCAAGCCACAACACAACGAAATCAAACCACAACGAAATCAAGCCACAACGAAATCAAGCCACAACGAAATCAAGCCACAACACAACAAAATCAAGCCATAACACAACGAAATCAAGCCACAACACAACGAAATCAAGCCACAACACAACAAAATAAAATCACAACACAACGAAAAAGCCACAACACAATGAAATCAAGCCACAACACAACGAAATCAAACCACAACACAACGAAATCAAACCACAACACGACGAAAAAGCCACAACACAATGAAATCAAGCCACAACACAACGAAATCAAGCCACAACACAACGAAATCAAACCACAACACAACAAAATAAAATCACAACACAACGAAAAAGCCACAACACAATGAAATCAAGCCACAACACGACGAAATCAAACCACAACACGACGAAATCAAGCCACAACACAACGAAATCAAGTCACAACACAACGAAATCAAACCACAACACAACGAAATCAAGCCACAACACAACGAAAAAGCCACAACACAATGAAATCAAGTCACAACACAACGAAATCAAGTCACAACACAACGAAATCAAGTCACAACACAACGAAATCAAGCCACAACACAACAAAATCAAGCCACAACGAAATCAAGCCACAACACAACTAAATCAAGCCACAACACAACGAAATCAAGCCACAACACAACGAAATCAAGTCACAACACAACGAAATCAAGCCACAACACAACGAAATCAAGCCACAACACAACAAAATCAAGTCACAACACAACGAAATCAAGCCACAACACAACGAAATCAAGCCACAACACAACAAAATCAAGTCACAACACAACGAAATCAAGCCACAACACAACGAAATCAAGCCACAACACAACGAAATCAAGCCACAACACAACGAAATCAAACCACAACACAACGAAAAAGCCACAACACAATGAAATCAAGCCACAACACGATGAAAAAGCCACAACACAACGAAATCAAGCCACAACACAACGAAATCAAGCCACAACACAACAAAATCAAACCACAACACAACGAAATCAAACCACAACACGACGAAAAAGCCACAACACAACGAAATCAAGCCACAACACAACGAAATCAAGCCACAACACAACGAAATCAAGCCACAACACAACGAAAAAGCCACAACACAACGAAATCAAGCCACAACACGACGAAAAAGCCACAACACAACGAAATCAAGCCACAACACGACGAAAAAGCCACAACACAAAGAAATCAAGCCACAACACAACAAAACACAACGAAATCAAGCCACAACACAACAAAACAACGAAATCAAGCCACAACACAACAAAACACAACGAAATCAAGCCACAACACAACGAAAAAGCCACAACACAATGAAATCAAGCCACAACACAACGAAATCAAGCCACAACACGACGAAAAAGCCACAACACAACGAAATCAAGCCACAACACAATGAAATCAAGCCACAACACAACGAAATCAAACCACAACACAACGAAATCAAACCACAACACGACGAAAAAGCCACAACACAACGAAATCAAGCCACAACACAACGAAATCAAGCCACAACACAACGAAATCAAGTCACAACACAACGAAATCAAACCACAACACAACGAAATCAAACCACAACACAACGAAATCAAGCCACAACACAACGAAATCAAGTCACAACACAACGAAATCAAGCCACAACACAACGAAATCAAGCCACAACACAACGAAAAAGCCACAACACAATGAAATCAAGCCACAACACAACGAAATCAAGTCACAACACAACGAAATCAAGCCACAACACAACAAAATCAAACCACAACACAACGAAAAAGCCACAACACAATGAAATCAAGCCACAACACAACGAAATCAAACCACAACACGACGAAAAAGCCACAACACAACGAAATCAAGCCACAACACAACGAAATCAAGCCACAACACAACGAAATCAAGCCACAACACAACGAAATCAAACCACAACACAACGAAAAAGCCACAACACAATGAAATCAAGCCACAACACAACGAAATCAAACCACAACACGACAAAATCAAACCACAACACAACGAAATCAAGCCACAACACAACGAAATCAAGCCACAACACAACGAAAAAGCCACAACACAATGAAATCAAGCCACAACACAATGAAATCAAGCCACAACACAACAAAATCAAGCCACAACGAAATCAAGCCACAACACAACTAAATCAAGCCACAACACAACGAAATCAAGCCACAACACAACGAAATCAAGTCACAACACAACGAAATCAAGCCACAACACAACGAAATCAAGCCACAACACAACGAAATCAAGTCACAACACAACGAAATCAAGCCACAACACAACGAAATCAAGCCACAACACAACGAAATCAAGTCACAACACAACGAAATCCAGTCACAACACAACAAAATCAAGTCACAACACAACGAAATCAAGTCACAACACAATGAAATCAAGCCACAACACAACGAAATCAAGCCACAACACAACGAAATCAAGTCACAACACAACAAAATCAAGCCACAACACAACAAAATCAAGCCACAACACAACGAAATCAAGCCACAACACAACGAAATCAAGTCACAACACAACGAAATCAAGCCACAACACAACGAAATCAAGCCACAACACAACGAAATCAAACCACAACACAACGAAAAAGCCACAACACAATGAAATCAAGCCACAACACAACGAAATCAAACCACAACACGATGAAAAAGCCACAACACAACGAAATCAAGCCACAACACAGCGAAATCAAGCCACAACACAACGAAATCAAGCCACAACACAACGAAATCAAACCACAACACAACAAAATAAAATCACAACACAACACAACGAAAAAGCCACAACACAATGAAATCAAGCCACAACACAACGAAATCAAGCCACAACACAACGAAATCAAACCACAACACAACGAAAAAGCCACAACACAATGAAATCAAGCCACAACACAACGAAATCAAACCACAACACGACGAAAAAGCCACAACACAACGAAATCAAGCCACAACACAACGAAATCAAGCCACAACACAACGAAATCAAACCACAACACAACAAAATAAAATCACAACACAACGAAAAAGCCACAACACAATGAAATCAAGCCACAACACAACGAAATCAAACCACAACACAACGAAATCAAACCACAACACGACGAAAAAGCCACAACACAACGAAATCAAGCCACAACACAACGAAATCAAGCCACAACACAACGAAATCAAGCCACAACACAACGAAAAAGCCACAACACAATGAAATCAAGCCACAACACAACGAAATCAAGCCACAACACAACAAAACACAACGAAATCAAGCCACAACAAAACAACGAAATCAAGCCACAACACAACAAAACACAACGAAATCAAGTCACAACACAACGAAATCAAGCCATAACACAACGAAATCAAGCCACAACACAACGAAATCAAACCACAACACAACGAAATCAAACCACAACACAACGAAAAAGCCACAACACAATGAAATCAAGCCACAACACAACGAAATCAAACCACAACACAACGAAATCA
This sequence comes from Romanogobio albipinnatus, assembly GCA_023566225.1. Lineage (NCBI taxonomy): Eukaryota > Metazoa > Chordata > Actinopteri > Cypriniformes > Gobionidae > Romanogobio > Romanogobio albipinnatus. Next base: position 73,306,833 of record CM042241.1, read on the forward strand.
AGCCACAACACAACGAAATCAAATCACAACACAACAAAATAAAATCACAACACAACGAAAAAGCCACAACACAATGAAATCAAGCCACAACACAACGAAATCAAACCACAACACGACGAAATCAAACCACAACACGACGAAATCAAGCCACAACACGACGAAATCAAGTCACAACACAACGAAATCAAGCCACAACACAACGAAATCAAGCCACAACACAACGAAAAAGCCACAACACAACAAAACACAACGAAATCAAGCCACAACACAACGAAATCAAGCCACAACACAACAAAACACAACGAAATCAAGCCACAACACAACAAAACAACGAAATCAAGCCACAACACAACAAAACACAACGAAATCAAGTCACAACACAACGAAATCAAGCCACAACGAAATCAAGCCACAACACAACGAAATCAAGCCACAACACAACGAAATCAAGCCACAACGAAATCAAGCCACAACGAAATCAAGCCATAACACAACGAAATCAAGCCACAACACAACGAAATCAAACCACAACAAAATAAAATCACAACACAACGAAAAAGCCACAACACAACGAAATCAAACCACAACACAACAAAATAAAATCACAACACAACGAAAAAGCCACAACACAATGAAATCAAGCCACAACACAACGAAATCAAACCACAACACAACGAAATCAAACCACAACACGACGAAAAAGCCACAACACAACGAAATCAAGCCACAACACAACGAAATCAAGCCACAACACAACGAAATCAAACCACAACAAAATAAAATCACAACACAACGAAAAAGCCACAACACAATGAAATCAAGCCACAACACAACGAAATCAAACCACAACACGACGAAATCAAACCACAACACGACGAAATCAAGCCACAACGAAATCAAACCACAACACGACGAAATCAAACCACAACACGATGAAATCAAGCCACAACACAACGAAATCAAGTCACAACACAATGAAATCAAGCCACAACACAACAAAACACAACGAAATCAAGCCACAACAAAACAACGAAATCAAGCCACAACACAACAAAACACAACGAAATCAAGTCACAACACAACGAAATCAAGCCATAACACAACGAAATCAAGCCACAACACAACGAAATCAAACCACAACACAACGAAATCAAGCCACAACACAACGAAAAAGCCACAACACAATGAAATCAAGCCACAACACAACGAAATCAAGCCACAACACAACGAAATCAAGTCACAACACGACGAAAAAGCCACAACACAACAAAATCAACCCACAACACAACGAAAAAGCCACAACACAACGAAATCAAACCACAACACAACGAAATCAAGCCACAACACAACGAAATCAAACCACAACACAACAAAATAAAATCACAACGAAAAAGCCACAACACAATGAAATCAAGCCACAACACAACGAAATCAAACCACAACACGACGAAATCAAACCACAACACGACGAAATCAAGCCACAACACGACGAAATCAAGTCACAACACAACGAAAAAGCCACAACAAAACACAACGAAATCAAGCCACAACACAACGAAATCAAGCCACAACACAACAAAACACAACGAAATCAAGCCACAACACAACAAAACAACGAAATCAAGCCACAACACAACAAAACACAACGAAATCAAGTCACAACACAACGAAATCAAGCCACAACGAAATCAAGCCACAACACAACGAAATCAAGCCACAACACAACGAAATCAAGCCACAACGAAATCAAGCCACAACGAAATCAAGCCATAACACAACGAAATCAAACCACAACACAACGAAATCAAACCACAACACAACAAAATAAAATCACAACACAACGAAAAAGCCACAACACAATGAAATCAAGCCACAACACAACGAAATCAAACCACAACACAACAAAATAAAATCACAACACAACGAAAAAGCCACAACACAATGAAATCAAGCCACAACACAACGAAATCAAACCACAACACAACAAAATCAAACCACAACACGACGAAAAAGCCACAACACAACGAAATCAAGCCACAACACAACGAAATCAAGCCACAACACAACAAAATCAAACCACAACAAAATAAAATCACAACACAACGAAAAAGCCACAACACAATGAAATCAAGCCACAACACAACGAAATCAAACCACAACACGACGAAATCAAACCACAACACGACGAAATCAAGCCACAACGAAATCAAACCACAACACGACGAAATCAAACCACAACACGATGAAATCAAGCCACAACACAACGAAATCAAGTCACAACACAATGAAATCAAGCCACAACACAACGAAATCAAGCCACAACACAACGAAAAAGCCACAACACAATGAAATCAAGCCACAACACAACGAAATCAAACCACAACACAACGAAATCAAACCACAACACGACGAAAAAGCCACAACACAACGAAATCAAGCCACAACACAATGAAATCAAGCCACAACACAACGAAATCAAACCACAACAAAATAAAATCACAACACAACGAAAAAGCCACAACACAATGAAATCAAGCCACAACACAACGAAATCAAACCACAACACGACGAAATCAAACCACAACACGACGAAATCAAGCCACAACGAAATCAAACCACAACACAACGAAAAAGCCACAACACAATGAAATCAAGCCACAACACAACGAAATCAAGCCACAACACAACGAAATCAAACCACAACACGACAAAATCAAACCACAACACAACGAAATCAAGCCACAACACAACGAAATCAAGCCACAACACAACGAAAAAGCCACAACACAATGAAATCAAGCCACAACACAATGAAATCAAGCCACAACACAACGAAATCAAGTCACAACACAACGAAATCAAACCACAACACGACGAAATCAAACCACAACACAACGAAATCAAACCACAACACAACAAAATAAAATCACAACACAACGAAAAAGCCACAACACAATGAAATCAAACCACAACACAACAAAATAAAATCACAACACAACGAAAAAGCCACAACACAATGAAATCAAACCACAACACAACAAAATAAAATCACAACACAACGAAAAAGCCACAACACAATGAAATCAAGCCACAACACAACGAAATCAAACCACAACACAACGAAATCAAACCACAACACGACGAAATCAAGCCACAACGAAATCAAACCACAACACAACGAAAAAGCCACAACACAATGAAATCAAGCCACAACACAACGAAATCAAACCACAACAAAATAAAATCACAACACAACGAAAAAGCCACAACACAATGAAATCAAGCCACAACACAACGAAATCAAACCACAACACGACGAAATCAAACCACAACACGACGAAATCAAGCCACAACGAAATCAAACCACAACACAACGAAAAAGCCACAACACAATGAAATCAAGCCACAACACAACGAAATCAAGCCACAACACAACGAAATCAAACCACAACACGACAAAATCAAACCACAACACAACGAAATCAAGCCACAACACAACGAAATCAAGCCACAACACAACGAAATCAAGTCACAACACAACGAAATCAAACCACAACACGACGAAATCAAACCACAACACAACGAAATCAAACCACAACACAACAAAATAAAATCACAACACAACGAAATCAAGCCACAACACAACGAAATCAAGTCACAACACAACGAAATCAAGCCATAACACAACGAAATCAAGCCACAACACAACGAAATCAAACCACAACACAACAAAATAAAATCACAACACAACGAAAAAGCCACAACACAATGAAATCAAGCCACAACACAACGAAATCAAACCACAACACAACAAAATAAAATCACAACACAACGAAAAAGCCACAACACAATGAAATCAAGCCACAACACAACGAAATCAAACCACAACACAACGAAATCAAACCACAACACGACGAAAAAGCCACAACACAACGAAATCAAGCCACAACACAACGAAATCAAGCCACAACACAACGAAATCAAACCACAACAAAATAAAATCACAACACAACGAAAAAGCCACAACACAATGAAATCAAGCCACAACACAACGAAATCAAACCACAACACGACGAAATCAAACCACAACACGACGAAATCAAGCCACAACGAAATCAAACCACAACACGACAAAATCAAACCACAACACGATGAAATCAAGCCACAACACAACGAAATCAAGTCACAACACAATGAAATCAAGCCACAACACAACGAAATCAAGCCACAACACAATGAAATCAAGCCACAACACAACGAAATCAAACCACAACACGACGAAATCAAGCCACAACGAAATCAAACCACAACACGACGAAATCAAACCACAACACGATGAAATCAAGCCACAACACAACGAAATCAAGTCACAACACAACGAAATCAAGCCACAACACAACGAAATCAAGCCACAACACAACGAAATCAAACCACAACACGACGAAATCAAACCACAACACAACGAAATCAAGCCACAACACAACGAAATCAAGTCACAACACAACGAAATCAAGCCACAACACAACGAAATCAAGCCACAACACAACGAAAAAGCCACAACACAATGAAATCAAGCCACAACACAACGAAATCAAGTCACAACACAACGAAATCAAGCCACAACACAACAAAATCAAACCACAACACAACGAAAAAGCCACAACACAATGAAATCAAGCCACAACACAACGAAATCAAACCACAACACGACGAAAAAGCCACAACACAACGAAATCAAGCCACAACACAACGAAATCAAGCCACAACACAACGAAATCAAGCCACAACACAACGAAATCAAACCACAACACAACGAAAAAGCCACAACACAATGAAATCAAGCCACAACACAACAAAATCAAACCACAACACGACAAAATCAAACCACAACACAACGAAATCAAGCCACAACACAACGAAATCAAGCCACAACACAACGAAAAAGCCACAACACAATGAAATCAAGCCACAACACAATGAAATCAAGCCACAACACAACGAAATCAAGTCACAACACAACGAAATCAAACCACAACACAACGAAATCAAACCACAACACAACGAAATCAAGCCACAACACAACGAAATCAAGTCACAACACAACGAAATCAAGTCACAACACAACGAAATCAAGTCACAACACAATGAAATCAAGCCACAACACAACAAAACACAACGAAATCAAGCCACAACAAAACAACGAAATCAAGCCACAACACAACAAAACACAACGAAATCAAGTCACAACACAACGAAATCAAACCACAACACGACAAAATCAAACCACAACACAACGAAATCAAGCCACAACACAACGAAATCAAGCCACAACACAACGAAAAAGCCACAACACAATGAAATCAAGCCACAACACAATGAAATCAAGCCACAACACAACGAAATCAAACCACAACACAACGAAATCAAACCACAACACAACGAAATCAAGCCACAACACAACGAAATCAAACCACAACACGATGAAATCAAGCCACAACACAACGAAATCAAGTCACAACACAATGAAATCAAGCCACAACACAACAAAACACAACGAAATCAAGCCACAACAAAACAACGAAATCAAGCCACAACACAACAAAACACAACGAAATCAAGTCACAACACAACGAAATCAAGCCATAACACAACGAAATCAAGCCACAACACAACGAAATCAAACCACAACACAACGAAATCAAGCCACAACACAACGAAAAAGCCACAACACAATGAAATCAAGCCACAACACAACGAAATCAAGCCACAACACAACGAAATCAAGTCACAACACGACGAAAAAGCCACAACACAACAAAATCAACCCACAACACAACGAAAAAGCCACAACACAACGAAATCAAACCACAACACAACGAAATCAAGCCACAACACAACGAAATCAAACCACAACACAACAAAATAAAATCACAACGAAAAAGCCACAACACAATGAAATCAAGCCACAACACAACGAAATCAAACCACAACACGACGAAATCAAACCACAACACGACGAAATCAAGCCACAACACGACAAAATCAAGTCACAACACAACGAAAAAGCCACAACAAAACACAACGAAATCAAGCCACAACACAACGAAATCAAGCCACAACACAACAAAACACAACGAAATCAAGCCACAACACAACAAAACAACGAAATCAAGCCACAACACAACAAAACACAACGAAATCAAGTCACAACACAACGAAATCAAGCCACAACGAAATCAAGCCACAACACAACGAAATCAAGCCACAACACAACGAAATCAAGCCACAACGAAATCAAGCCACAACGAAATCAAGCCATAACACAACGAAATCAAACCACAACACAACGAAATCAAACCACAACACAACAAAATAAAATCACAACACAACGAAAAAGCCACAACACAATGAAATCAAGCCACAACACAACGAAATCAAACCACAACACAACAAAATAAAATCACAACACAACGAAAAAGCCACAACACAATGAAATCAAGCCACAACACAACGAAATCAAACCACAACACAACAAAATCAAACCACAACACGACGAAAAAGCCACAACACAACGAAATCAAGCCACAACACAACGAAATCAAGCCACAACACAACAAAATCAAACCACAACAAAATAAAATCACAACACAACGAAAAAGCCACAACACAATGAAATCAAGCCACAACACAACGAAATCAAACCACAACACGACGAAATCAAACCACAACACGACGAAATCAAGCCACAACGAAATCAAACCACAACACGACGAAATCAAACCACAACACGATGAAATCAAGCCACAACACAACGAAATCAAGTCACAACACAATGAAATCAAGCCACAACACAACGAAATCAAGCCACAACACAACGAAAAAGCCACAACACAATGAAATCAAGCCACAACACAACGAAATCAAACCACAACACAACGAAATCAAACCACAACACGACGAAAAAGCCACAACACAACGAAATCAAGCCACAACACAATGAAATCAAGCCACAACACAACGAAATCAAACCACAACAAAATAAAATCACAACACAACGAAAAAGCCACAACACAATGAAATCAAGCCACAACACAACGAAATCAAACCACAACACGACGAAATCAAACCACAACACGACGAAATCAAGCCACAACGAAATCAAACCACAACACAACGAAAAAGCCACAACACAATGAAATCAAGCCACAACACAACGAAATCAAGCCACAACACAACGAAATCAAACCACAACACGACAAAATCAAACCACAACACAACGAAATCAAGCCACAACACAACGAAATCAAGCCACAACACAACGAAAAAGCCACAACACAATGAAATCAAGCCACAACACAATGAAATCAAGCCACAACACAACGAAATCAAGTCACAACACAACGAAATCAAACCACAACACGACGAAATCAAACCACAACACAACGAAATCAAACCACAACACAACAAAATAAAATCACAACACAACGAAAAAGCCACAACACAATGAAATCAAACCACAACACAACAAAATAAAATCACAACACAACGAAAAAGCCACAACACAATGAAATCAAACCACAACACAACAAAATAAAATCACAACACAACGAAAAAGCCACAACACAATGAAATCAAGCCACAACACAACGAAATCAAACCACAACACAACGAAATCAAACCACAACACGACGAAATCAAGCCACAACGAAATCAAACCACAACACAACGAAAAAGCCACAACACAATGAAATCAAGCCACAACACAACGAAATCAAACCACAACAAAATAAAATCACAACACAACGAAAAAGCCACAACACAATGAAATCAAGCCACAACACAACGAAATCAAACCACAACACGACGAAATCAAACCACAACACGACGAAATCAAGCCACAACGAAATCAAACCACAACACAACGAAAAAGCCACAACACAATGAAATCAAGCCACAACACAACGAAATCAAGCCACAACACAACGAAATCAAACCACAACACGACAAAATCAAACCACAACACAACGAAATCAAGCCACAACACAACGAAATCAAGCCACAACACAACGAAAAAGCCACAACACAATGAAATCAAGCCACAACACAATGAAATCAAGCCACAACACAACGAAATCAAGTCACAACACAACGAAATCAAACCACAACACGACGAAATCAAACCACAACACAACGAAATCAAACCACAACACAACAAAATAAAATCACAACACAACGAAATCAAGCCACAACACAACGAAATCAAACCACAACACAACAAAATAAAATCACAACACAACGAAAAAGCCACAACACAATGAAATCAAGCCACAACACAACGAAATCAAACCACAACACAACAAAATAAAATCACAACACAACGAAAAAGCCACAACACAATGAAATCAAGCCACAACACAACGAAATCAAACCACAACACAACGAAATCAAACCACAACACGACGAAAAAGCCACAACACAACGAAATCAAGCCACAACACAACGAAATCAAGCCACAACACAACGAAATCAAACCACAACAAAATAAAATCACAACACAACGAAAAAGCCACAACACAATGAAATCAAGCCACAACACAACGAAATCAAACCACAACACGACGAAATCAAACCACAACACGACGAAATCAAGCCACAACGAAATCAAACCACAACACGACAAAATCAAACCACAACACGATGAAATCAAGCCACAACACAACGAAATCAAGTCACAACACAATGAAATCAAGCCACAACACAACGAAATCAAGCCACAACACAATGAAATCAAGCCACAACACAACGAAATCAAACCACAACACGACGAAATCAAGCCACAACGAAATCAAACCACAACACGACGAAATCAAACCACAACACGATGAAATCAAGCCA
>CM042241.1:73323227-73330727 GCA_023566225.1 Romanogobio albipinnatus
GACGTGTGCTCCTGACGTGTGTTCTTGACGTGTGTTCCTGACGTGCGCTCCTGACGTGTGCTCCTGACGTGTTCTTGACATGTGCTCCTGACGTGTGCTCCTGACGTGTTCTTGACATGTGCTCCTGACGTGTGTTCCTGTAAGTCAGCTGACGTGTGCTCCTGACGTGTGTTCTTGACGTGTGTTCTTGACGTGTGCTCCTGACGTGTGCTCCTGACGTGTGTTCTTGACGTGTGCCCCTGACATGTGTTCTTGACGTGTGCTCCTGACGTGTGCTCCTGACGTGCGCTCCTGACGTGTGTTCTTGACGTGTGTTCTTGACGTGTGCTTCTGACGTGTGCTCCTGACGTGCGCTCCTGACGTGTGTTCTTGACGTGTGTTCTTGACGTGTGCTCCTGACGTGTGCTCCTGACGTGTGCTCCTGACGCGTGCTCCTGACGTGTGCTCCTTACGTGTGTTCTTGACGTGTGTTCTTGACGTGTGCTCCTGACGTGTGCTCCTGACGTGTGTTCTTGACGTGTGCCCCTGACATGTGTTCTTGACGTGTGCTCCTGACGTGTGCTCCTGTAAGTCAGCTGACGTGTGCTCCTGACGTGTGCTCCTGACGTGTGCTCCTGACGTGTGTTCTTGACGTGTGTTCTTGACGTGTGCTCCTGACGTGTGCTCCTGACGTGTGCTGCTGTAAGTCAGCTGACGTTTGCTCCTGACGTGTGTTCTTGACGTGTGCCCCTGACATGTGTTCTTGACGTGTGCTCCTGCATGTGCTCCTGACATGTGCTCCTGTAAGTCAGCTGACGTGTGCTCCTGACGTGTGCTCCTGTAAGTCAGCTGACGTGTGTTCATGACGTGTGCTCCTGACGTGTGCTCCTGACATGTGTTCTTGACGTGTGCTCCTGACGTGTGCTCCTGACGTGTGTTCTTGACGTGTGCTCCTGACATGTGCTCCTGTAAGTCAGCTGACGTGTGTTCCTGACGTGTGCTCCTGACGTGTGCTCCTGACATGTGTTCTTGACGTGTGCTCCTGACGTGTGCTCCTGACGTGTGTTCTTGACGTGTGCTCCTGACATGTGCTCCTGACGTGTGCTCCTGACGTGTGCTCCTGTAAGTCAGCTGACGTGTGTTCCTGACGTGTGCTCCTGACGTGTGCTCCTGACATGTGCTCCTGACGTGTGCTCCTGACGTGTGTTCCTGACGTGTGCTCCTGACGTGTGCTCCTGACGTGTGCTCCTGACGTGTGCTCTTGACGTGTGCTCCTGACGTCTGTTCTTCACGTGTGCTCCTGACGTGTGTTCCTGACGTGTGCTCCTGACGTGTGCTCCTGACATGTGTTCTTGACGTGTGCGCCTGGCGTGTGCTCCTGACGTGTGCTCCTGACATGTGTTCTTGACGTGTGCGCCTGGCGTGTGCGCCTGACGTGTGCTCCTGACGTGTGCTCCTGTAAGTCAGCTGACGTGCGCTCCTGACGTGCGCTCCTGACGTGTGCTCCTGACGTGTGCTCCTGATGTGTGCTCTTGACGTGTACTCCTGACGTGTGTTCTTCACGTGTGCTCCTGATGTGTGCTCTTGACGTGTGCTCTTGACGTGTGCTCCTGACGTGTGCTCCTGACGTGTGTTCCTGACGTGTGTTCCTGACGTGTGTTCCTGACGTGTGCTCCTGACGTGTGCTCTTGACGTGTGCTCCTGACGTGTGTTCCTGACGTGTACTCCTGACGTGTGTTCTTCACGTGTGCTCCTGATGTGTGCTCTTGACGTGTGCTCTTGACGTGTGCTCCTGACGTGTGCTCTTGACGTGTGCTCTTGACGTGTGCTCCTGACGTGTGCTCCTGACATGTGTTCCGTGTCCAGTTCTCCCTCAGAACCAAGCCTCTGCGTTCCTACAGAGACACAGACGCGCCAACACTCTGTTTGAGGAGAGCAAGAAGGGGAACCTGGAGCGCGAGTGCATCGAGGAGCTGTGCAATAAAGAGGAGGCGCGGGAGATCTTCGAGAACAATCTGGAAACGGTGCGTGCTGCACATCCGATCAATACTGCTGTTTGTGTAGTGACCCGTCTGTTGACCCCGACATCGACCCGCCGGCTCGTGTTAGTGAACGCATGTGTGATGTCTGTCAATAATCTCATGTTCTTTCATCTTCCAGGAATACTTCTACCCCAGGTATGTCGGTAAGTCAAATAAACACTTCCTGTGATCCACAGCATGTTGAGCAATCTGTGATGTCATCATGATATGAACAAAAGTTCACCATACTTTCAAGTGTGATGTTTAAATATGCAAATGAGGTATTGTCTCATTAACTATGCACTCATTTGCATACATTCCCTGATGTTGTTGTTGTGTGTGGTTTAGTGTGTCTGGGCTCTCACCGCGTCGGGATCAATAACCCAAACTCCAGGAATCCAGGAATCCCACAGAACCTGCGCACCTGCGTCCAAGGTGAGCCGCGCTGGAACCCTGATCTGATCATGTGATGTGTGTGTGTTGAGTGTGAGCGTGAGTGTGTTTGTGTGTTTTCAGAGATCAGTAATCAGTGTTTGCCGCTGCCGTGTTATAAGGAGGGGTACGAGCACTGTGTGGACGGTCAGGGCAAGTACACGTGTGTGTGCAAACCGGGATGGACAGGTCAGCACTGTGACCAGGGTGAGTGTGTGTTTACAAAACAACAAATACACTATATGGCCAAAAGTATTGGATCCCTGAGTTCAGGTGTTCAACCCCTTCATGGTCACAGGTGTGTAACTCAAGCTCTAGGCCTGCAGACGCTTCTACACATATTAGTGAGAGAATGGGCCGCTCTCAGAACTCAAGCGTGAACTGACAAAGAGCGGGGTCAGCGCATGTTGAGGGTCACAGAGCGGGGTCAGCGCATGCTGAGGGTCACAGAGCGGGGTCAGCGCATGCTGAGGGTCACAGAAGTGGCCAACTTTCTGCAGAGTCAAGAGCTCCAGACCTCCAAACTTCTGTGGCCTTCAGATGAGCTCAAGAACAGTGTATAGAGCTTCATGGAATGGGTTTCCATGGCCGAGCAGCTCATCCAAAGTGCAATGGGATGCAGTGGGGTAAAGCGCGCCGCCACTGGACTATAGAGCGGTGGAGACGTGTTATCTGAGTGACCAATCACGCTTCTCTGTCTGACAATCCCATGGACGAGTCTGGGTTTGGTGGTTGCCAGGAGAACAGGACTTGCCTGACTGCATTGTGCCAAGTGTAAAGTAGTGTTGTCACGATACTGGAATTTCTAATTTCGATACGATACCTAAAAAAGTATCGATATTCGATACCATTTTCGATTCCACGGGGAAAAATGCTGCATATACTGTCAAATAGATATTTTTAATATAATACATTTTTTTGTCTGTCTATTGAAAGTCTAAGCAATTAAACATTTCATATGATAAAGCTTTTAAGGTTTTTCTCATATATAAACGTTGATCAATTACCATTACAATTATCTCACAAATATTTGCAAACTAATTGTGTTGCAATAGCTACAGCACAATGAAGCTTGATTTCAAATTGAATTTAAAAAGACGAGTAAACTGTAATAAAATAAGAACAAATAAACAAATGACTAACAGTAGCACAAATAAATACAATAGAAATAAAGATACAAATTAAATAGACTTCTCTTTTTCTGGTAAGTCTAACCGTTTTCAGGTAAGAAACGGAATTTAAAAAAACATTGGATAATCTTCATTTAAAAAATGAAGTACAGATGAATCCATTAAAGTTACACGAGTTAATCAGTCAAGAGCAGTAAGTGATCGTTTTGTAGTTTGAATAATAAATAACTGCTGTCCCTTTAAGACCCGACGCACACATGGATCCCAAACACTGTTCCTGTACTGAACTGTTTACTCAAAGGGTAACTTCAGTGATTTAGCGTTAGGCTTTGTATCAGTAGAAACCTAGTAGTATATTCAAATGATGGTGCTTTCCCCCTCATATCCCCCTGAGACGAGAGAGTTATGCATTTTATTTCTGGAAAAAATCCTCCGATGACGCAAATATTGTCATTTTGCTTCATCTGAGGATTTTTTGGCCAGAGGCTAGAGACTACAGCCACTAGATGGAGCTGCTCCGCATGTCATCAACCCGCAGGGCAGAGATCTCACACACACTCAGGGCAGAGATCTCACACACACTCAGGGCAGAGATCTCACACACAGGATGTAAGACACAGACGGCCGCACGGACACTCATAACGGAGCGCTGCAGAGCAGAGTGAGTGTTTCAACTCTTCAATTAATTCCTGTGATGGTTTATCTTCCACATGCGATCTGATAACGCTCCAGACTGGACACGAGTGACCGCTCTCAGCTCAGCTCTCGGGATGAGTGAGATCTGACTCTGCTGCGTCGGTCACATGACTCTCGTTCGGCTCACACACACTTTAGTGAAAACACACGTCCAGTGTTTCATTGTAGTGTTTATTCTCTAACTGAACGAAATGATTGTATTACTATGAAGATCAAAACGATGGTGTACAGAGTGGCTCTCGTAGGGCAGCGAAGCAAGTGCATTCTGGAGTTGTTGTCTTTCATCCACATGAGACAAAAATAGAGGAGAGGTGAAGAGAGGAGAGGTGAGGAGAGGAGAGGTGAGGAGAGGTGAAGAGAGGAGAGGTGAGGAGGTGAGAGGTGAGGAGAGGAGAGGAGAGGAGAGGAGAGGAGAGGAGTGAGAGGAGGAGAGGTGAGGAGGTGAGAGGAGAGGTGAGGAGAGGAGAGGAGGTGAGAGGAGAGGAGGTGAGAGGTGAGGAGAGGAGGTGAGGAGAGGTGAGGAGGTGAGAGGTGAGGAGAGGAGGTGAGAGGAGAGGAGAGGAGGTGAGAGGAGAGGAGAGGAGGTGAGAGGAGGTGAGAGGTGAGGAGAGGAGGTGAGAGGAGAGGTGAGGAGAGGAGAGGTGAGGAGAGGTGAGGAGAGGAGAGGAGAGGTGAGGAGAGGAGAGGAGGTGAGGAGAGGAGAGGTGAGGAGAGGTGAGGAGAGGAGGTGAGAGGTGAGGAGAGGAGAGGAGGTGAGAGGTGAGGAGAGGAGGTGAGAGGTGAGGAGAGGAGAGGAGGTGAGAGGTGAGGAGAGGAGGTGAGAGGAGAGGTGAGGAGAGGAGAGGTGAGGTGAGGAGGTGAGAGGTGAGGAGGTGAGAGGTGAGGAGAGGAGAGGTGAGGAGGTGAGAGGTGAGGAGAGGAGAGGAGGTGAGAGGTGAGGAGAGGAGGTGAGAGGAGAGGAGGTGAGAGGTGAGGAGAGGAGGTGAGAGGAGAGGTGAGGAGAGGAGAGGTGAGGTGAGGAGAGGAGAGGTGAGGAGAGGAGAGGTGAGGAGGTGAGGAGAGGTGAGGAGAGGTGAGGTGAGGAGAGGTGAGGAGAGGTGAGGAGAGGAGGTGAGAGGTGAGGAGAGGAGAGGAGGTGAGAGGTGAGGAGAGGAGGTGAGAGGTGAGGAGAGGAGAGGTGAGGAGAGGAGGTGAGAGGAGAGGTGAGGAGAGGAGAGGAGAGGAGAGGAGAGGTGAGGAGAGGAGAGGAGAGGAGAGGAGAGGAGAGGAGAGGAGAGGAGAGGAGAGGTGAGGAGAGGTGAGGAGAGGAGGTGAGAGGAGAGGAGAGGAGGTGAGAGAGAGAGGTGAGGAGAGGAGAGGAGGTGAGAGGAGAGGAGAGGAGGTGAGAGAGAGAGGAGAGGAGGTGAGAGAGAGAGGAGAGGTGAGGAGAGGTGAGAGGTGAGGAGAGGAGAGGAAAGGAGAGGTGAGAGGAGAGGTGAGGAGAGGAGGTGAGAGAGGAGAGGAGGTGAGGAGAGGAGGTGAGAGGAGAGGTGAGGAGAGGTGAAGAGAGGAGAGGTGAGGAGAGGAGAGGAGAGGTGAAGAGAGGAGGTGAGAGGAGAGGTGAGGAGAGGTGAGGTGAGGAGAGGAGGTGAGGAGAGGAGAGGTGAGGAGAGGTGAGGTGAGGAGAGGTGAGGAGAGGTGAGGAGAGGAGAGGAGGTGAGAGGTGAGGAGAGGAGAGGAGGTGAGATGTGAGGAGAGGAGAGGTGAGGAGAGGAGGTGAGAGGAGAGGTGAGGTGAGAGGAGAGGTGAGGAGAGGTGAGGAGAGGAGAGGAGAGGTGAGGAGAGGAGAGGTGAGGAGAGGTGAGGAGAGGAGAGGTGAGGAGAGGAGGTGAGAGGAGAGGAGAGGAGAGGAGAGGAGGTGAGAGAGAGAGGTGAGGAGAGGAGAGGAGGTGAGAGGAGAGGAGAGGAGGTGAGAGAGAAAGGAGAGGAGAGGTGAGAGGTGAGGAGAGGAGAGGAAAGGAGAGGTGAGGAGAGGAGGTGAGAGAGAGAGGAGAGGAGGTGAGGAGAGGTGAGGAGAGGAGGTGAGAGGAGAGGTGAGGAGAGGAGAGGAGAGGTGAGGAGAGGAGGTGAGAGAGAGAGGAGAGGAGAGGAGAGGAAAGGAGAGGTGAGAGGAGAGGTGAGGAGAGGAGGTGAGAGAGAGAGGAGAGGAGAGGTGAGGAGAGGAGAGGTGAGGAGAGGAGGTGAGAGAGAGAGGAGAGGTGAGGAGAGGAGAGGTGAGAGGAGAGGAGAGGTGAGGAGAGGAGAGGAAAGGAGAGGTGAGAGGAGAGGTGAGGAGAGGAGGTGAGAAGGAGAGGAGAGGTTAGGAGAGGAGAGGAGGTGAGAGAGAGAGGAGAGGAGGTGAGAGGAGAGGTGAGGAGAGGAGAGGTGAGGAGAGGAGAGGTGAGGTGAGGAGAGGAGAGGTTAGGAGAGGAGAGGAGGTGAGAGAGAGAGGAGAGGAGAGGAGGTGAGAGGAGAGGTGAGGAGAGGAGAGGAGAGGAGGTGAGAGAGAGGTGAGGTGAGGAGAGGTGAGAGGAGAGGTGAGGAGAGGTGAGGAGAGGAGAGGAGGGGAGAGGTGAGGAGAGGAGAGGAGAGGTGAGGAGAGGAGGGGAGAGGTGAGGAGAGGAGAGGAGGTGAGAGGAGAGAGAGAGGAGAGGTGAGGTGAGGAGAGGAGACGAGGTGAGAGGAGAGGAGAGGAGAGTGTGGATGGGAAAGGAATATCGTATCGTTTCAGATATTTCAGTATCGATACATATTGAGATATGACAACACAAGTGTAAAGTTTGGTGGAGGGGGATTATGGGGTGGGGTTGTTTTTCAGGGGTTAGTTCCAGTGAAAGGAACTCTTAATGCTTCACCAAGACATTTTGGACAATTTCATGCTCCCAAATTTGTGGGATCAGTTTGGGGACGGCCCCTTCCTGTCCCAGCATGACTGCGCTCCAGTGCACAAAGCATCGCTCCATAAAGACACGGATGAGCGAGTTTGGTGTGGAGGAACTTGAGTCCTGACCTCAACCCGATAGAACACCTTTGGGATGAATTAGAGCGGAGACTGAGAGCCAGGCCTTCTCGTCCAACATCACAGATGCGCTTCTAGAAGAATCCCCATAAACACACTCCTAAACCTTGAGGAAAGAAGAGCTGAAGCTGTTAGAGCTGCAACTCCATATTAAACCCCACAGATTGAGAATGGGAAGCTCATGTGTGTGTGAAGGGGCGGCACA
>CM042241.1:73340727-73350727 GCA_023566225.1 Romanogobio albipinnatus
TCCTGTCTGTGGAGAAGGGCTCGTTCTTCAGCGGTGGAGGCCTGGCGCTCTTCAACATCGACTACGGTCAGTTCACACTCCGTCTTCACATCAGTCCAGTCACGCTTATTTCTACAGCGCTTTATACAAGACGAGCGTTTCAAAACAGCGCCACAGTCATGAACTGAAAAACAACTAAACTAATTCAGTTCAGTGTTGATTCAGTTCAGTGTTGAGTTCAGTGTTGATTCAGTTCAGTGTTGAGTTCAGTGTTGATTCAGTTCAGTGTTGAGTTCAGTGTTGATTCAGTGTTGATTCAGTTCAGTGTTGAGTTCAGTGTTGATTCAGTTCAGTGTTGATTCAGTTCAGTGTGGATTCAGTTCAGTGTTGATTCAGTTCAGTGTGGATTCAGTTCAGTGTTGATTCAATTCAGTTCAGTGTTGATTCAGTTCAGTGTTGATTCAGTTCAGTTCAGTGTTGATTCAGTTCAGTGTTGATTCAGTTCACTGTTGATTCATTTCAGTGTTGATTCAATTCAGTTCAGTGTTGATTCAGTTCAGTGTTGAGTTCAGTGTTGATTCAGTTTAGTGTGGATTCAGTTCAGTGTTGATTCAGTTCTGTGTTGATTCAGTTTCGTGTTGATTCAGTTCAGTGTTGATTCAGTTCATTTTTGAGTTCAGTGTTGATTCAGTTCAGTGTAGATTCAGTTCCGTGTTGATGCAGTTCAGTGTTGATGCAGTTCAGTGTTGATTCAGTTCAGTGTAGATTCAGTTCAGTGTAGATTTAATTCAGTGTAGATTCAGTTCAGTGTTGATTCAGTTCAGTGTAGATTCAGTTCAGTGTTGATTCAGTTCAGTGTAGATTCAATTCAGTGTGGATTCAGTACAGTGTTGATTCAGTTCAGTGTGGATTCAGTTCAGTGTTGGTTCAGTGTGGATTCAGTTCAGTGTGGATTCAGTTCAGTGTTGGTTCAGTGTGGATTCAGTTCAGTGTTGGTTCAGTGTGGATTCAGTTCAGTGTGGATTCAGTTCAGTGTGGATTCAGTTCAGTGTTGATTCAGTGTTGATTCAGTTCAGTGTTGATGCAGTTCAGTGTTGATGCAGTTCAGTGTTGATTCAACTCAGTGTGGAGTTCAGTGTTGATTCATTTCAGTGTTGATTCAGTTCAGTTTGAGTTCAGTGTTGATTCAGTTCAGTGTTGATTCAGTTCAGTGTGGATTCAGTTCAGTGTTGATTCAGTTCAGTGTGGATTCAGTTCAGTGTTGATTCAGTTCAGTGTTGATTCAACTCAGTGTGGAGTTCAGTGTTGATTCATTTCAGTGTTGATTCAGTTCAGTTTGAGTTCAGTGTTGATTCAGTTCAGTGTTGATTCAGTTCAGTGTGGATTCAGTTCAGTGTTGATTCAGTTCAGTTTGAGTTCAGTGTTGATTCATTTCAGTGTTGATTCAGTTCAGTTTGAGTTAAGTGTTGATTCAGTTCAGTGTTGATTCATTTCAGTGTTGATTCATTTCAGTGTTGATTCAGTTCAGTTTGAGTTCAGTGTTGATTCAGTTCAGTGTTGATTCAGTTCAGTGTTGATTCGGTTCAGTGTTGATTCGGTTCAGTGTTGATTCAGTGTTGATTGAGTTCAGTGTTGAGTTCAGTGTTGATTGAGTTCAGTGTTGAGTTCAGTGTTGATTCAGTTCAGTGTTGAGTTCAGTGTTGATTCAGTTCAGTGTTGATTGAGTTCAGTGTTGAGTTCAGTGTTGATTGAGTTCAGTGTGGTTTCAGTTCAGTGTTGATTCAGTTCAGTGTTGAGTTCAGTTCAGTGTTGAGTTCAGTGTTGATTCAGTTCAGTGTGGTTTCAGTTCAGTGTTGATTCAGTTCAGTGTTGAGTTCAGTGTTGATTCAGTTCAGTGTTGATTCAATTCAGTGTTGAGTTCAGTGTTGATTCAGTTCAGTGTTGATTCAGTTCAGTGTTGAGTTCAGTGTTGATTCAGTTCAGTGTTGATTCAATTCAGTTCAGTGTTGAGTTCAGTGTTGATTGAGTTCAGTGTTGAGTTCAGTGTTGATTCAGTTCAGTGTTGAGTTCAGTGTTGATTCAGTTCAGTTTGATTTCAGTGTTGATTCAGTTCAGTGTTGATTCAGTTCAGTGTTGATTCAGTTCAGTTTGATTTCAGTGTTGATTCATTTCAGTGTTGATTCAGTTCAGTGTTGATTCAGTTCAGTGTTCAGTTCAGTTCAGTGTTGAGTTCAGTGATTATTCAGTTCAGTGTTGATTAAGTTCAGTTTGAGTTCAGTGTTGATTCAGTTCAGTGTTGATTCAGTTCAGTGTTGAGTTCAGTGTTGATTGAGTTCAGTGTTGATTCAGTGTTGATTGAGTTCAGTGTTGAGTTCAGTGTTGATTCAGTTCAGTGTTGAGTTCAGTGTTGATTCAGTTCAGTTTGATTTCAGTGTTGATTCAGTTCAGTGTTGATTCAGTTCAGTTTGATTTCAGTGTTGATTCATTTCAGTGTTGATTCAGTTCAGTGTTGAGTTCAGTGATTATTCAGTTTAGTGTTTATTAAGTTCAGTTTGAGTTCAGTGTTGATTCAGTTCAGTGTTGATTCAGTTCAGTGTTGATTGAGTTCAGTGTTGAGTTCAGTGTTGATTCAGTTCAGTGTTGAGTTCAGTGTTGATTGAGTTCAGTGTTGAGTTCAGTGTTTATTCAGTGTTGTTTCAGTTCAGTTTGATTTCAGTGTTGATTTAGTTCAGTGTTGATTCAGTTCAGTGTTGATTCAGTTCAGTTTGATTTCAGTGTTGATTCAGTTCAGTGTTGATTCAGTTCAGTGTTGATTCAGTTCAGTGTTGAGTTCAGTTCAGTGTTGAGTTCAGTGATTATTCAGTTCAGTGTTGATTAAGTTCAGTTTGAGTTCAGTGTTGATTCAGTTCAGTGTTGATTCAGTTCAGTGTTGAGTTCAGTGTTGATTCAGTTCAGTGTTGAGTTCAGTGTTGATTCAGTTCAGTGTTGATTCAATTCAGTGTTGAGTTCAGTGTTGATTCAGTTCAGTGTTGATTCAGTTCAGTGTTGAGTTCAGTGTGGTTTCAGTTCAGTGTTGATTCAGTTCAGTGTTGAGTTCAGTGTTGATTCAGTTCAGTGTTGATTCAGTTCAGTGTTGATTGAGTTCAGTGTGGTTTCAGTTCAGTGTTGATTCAGTTCAGTGTTGATTCAGTTCAGTGTTGATTCAGTTCAGTGTTGATTCAGTTCAGTGTGGATTCAGTTCAGTGTGGATTCAGTTCAGTGTGGATTCAGTTCAGTGTGGATTCAGTTCAGTGTTGAATTCAGTGTGGATTCAGTTCAGTGTGGATTCAGTTCAGTGTTGATTCAGTTCAGTGTTGATTCAGTTCAGTAACTCTGTACAGTGAGTTCAAATGAAGTGTAAGTGCTTAATGAATGTGTGTGTGTTCTTGCGGCCGCAGGCAGGAGTGGTCAGTGGAAGATGGACGTCGTGATGAGCATTCGTCCGTCCAGCAGCACCGGTGTATTATTCGCCCTGGTCACCAACAACACCGTCCCTCTGTCCGTTGCTGTGGTAACACGGGGACCCGACGATGCAGTAAGCTCCTCCTCCGCTGACATCACGTCCTGTTGAAGTCTCAGCACACACTCCCGCGTGCTCTTGTGTTGCAGGAGCTGCAGGTGTTGGTGGACGGCGTGTGTGTGGCGACGCTGCAGTCTCTGATGCTGTGTTATCCGGATCGGCTGCTGGTGGAGATGAGAGCGTCCGCCGAGGGCCTCCACATCGCCGCCAACTCCTCGAGCGTGACCTACAGCGGAGCGGAGAAGCTGAGCGAGGCCTCCACCAAACTCCACCGCGCCATGCAGGGACACGTCCACACCTACATCGGAGGACTTCCAGGTCAGCCTGCACTGCATTCATAACCCCATCGAGCAGATCTCGCGTTATAACGCTGACCTATCACGGCCTCTAGATTCAGGTCTGACATCTAATCGTCTTCATCACGACTATAAATCAATCAATCCTGCTGCGCTAACATCCGACTGGACGTCCATCCTGAGCCTCTGAAGCTGGACTGTCCGTCTGCGACTGACCCCGGGGGAGATTTCTGATCGATCGAGTTCATCTCCAAACATCACAGAGAGGAGGCGTCTGGTTCTCGATCGATGTGCTCGATGCTTTAAAGTGGAAGAGAAGTCCCGCTGGTCTCCTCTAGTGTGCCGTATATCGAGTGAAGCGCTTGGCAAACAAGAGCAAATGTAGGGCGGGGCTTGAGTGTGTCTGTGGGGAATTGATTGGATGGTTGTGGTTTGCTATTGGCTGATCTCGTGTGAGTGACAGGTGGCCCCGCCCTCATCATCAGAGAAGAGATTCTGACTCAAGATTATTAACACAATAATGATGTGCACTCTTAAACCATGTATCATTTCTGTGTGTGTGTGTGTGTGTGTGTGTGCAGATCTCCCACTGCCCATCACTCCCATCTCTGCGTTCTACCACGGCTGTCTGGAGATCAGTGTGAACGGACAGCAGCTGGACTTCGACGAGGCTGTGAGTAAAGACAACAGCATCAAGTCTCACTCCTGCCCTCCCGTTTCTGCCCCGGACACGCCGTCCGCCCCATCCCAGCTGCAGTAGACAGGAAATGACATCACAGCCTCGCGCGTTTGGTCCCGTCAAACACACTTGACTCTGGATAGAGAAGGCATGTCTTGCGATGTTTTTAGTATTTTAAACGAGTGTTTTAATTGGTCCACTCGTCAGACTAACCTGTGAGCGTGTGAAGAGCCTCTGTGGTCCTGATGACTGGAGTGTGTGTAATCCGTGTAGATCATCAGTCTGTGTATATAACACTCTGTTCATGTGAATATGTTTAGCTGGATATTGAACACTAGTGCAGCGTTAATTGTTGGAATAAAACATGAAAAAGTGCTAACATTTTATAAATAAAAAAACATGAAATGCAGCGTGGTGGTGTTGAAATTCAAATCTCATCTTAAAAAGTAACAGACATGAATGTTCAACTGTTTCATTAACTTAGTTAGTAACGGGTTAGTTAGTGGCAGATGTTAGTTAGTAACGGGTTAGTTAGTGGCAGATGTTAGTTAGTAACGGGTTAGTTAGTGACAGGTTAATTAGTGACGGGTTAGTTAATGATGGATAGTTAGTGACAGAGGTTAGTTAGTGACGGGTTAGTTAGTGACGGGTTAGTTAGGGACGGGTTAGTTACAGGGGTTAGTTAGTGGCAGATGTTAGTTAGTGACGGGTTAGTTACAAGGGTTAGTTACAAGGGTTAGTTAGGGATGAGTTAGTGACTAGTTAGTGACGGGTTAGTTAGTGACGGGTTAGTTACAGGGGTTAGTGACTAGTTAGTGACGGGTTAGTTAGTGACGGGTTAGTTACAGGGGTTAGTGACTAGTTAGTGACGGGTTATTTAGTGACGGGTTAGTGACAGGGGTTAGTTAGTGGCAGATGTTAGTTAGTGACGGGTTAGTTACAGGGGTTAGTTAGTGGCAGATGTTAGTTAGTGACGGGTTAGTTACAAGGGTTAGTTACAAGGGTTAGTTAGGGATGAGTTAGTGACGGGTTAGTTAGTGACAGGTTAGTTACAGGGGTTAGTGACGGGTTATTTAGTGACGGGTTAGTGACAGGGGTTAGTTAGTGACAGGGGTTAGTGACTAGTTAGTGACGGGTTAGTTAGTGATGGGTTATTTAGTGACGGGTTAGTGACAGGGGGTAGTTAGTGACAGGGGTTAGTTACAGGGGTTAGTTAGTGACGGGATAGTTAGGGACAGGGGTTAGTGACTAGTTAGTGACAGGGGTTAGTTAGTGATGGGTTATTTAGTGACGGTTTTAGTGACGGGTTAGTTAGTGATGGGTTATTTAGTGACGGGTTAGTTAGTGATGGGTTATTTAGTGACGGGTTAGTGACAGGGGTTAGTTAGTGACAGGGGTTAGTGACAGGGGTTAGTTAGTGACAGGGGTTGTTAGTGACAGGGTAGTTAGTGACAGGGGTTAGTTAGTGACAGGGGCCGCAGCCGCAGTTAGTTAGTGACGGGTTAGTTACTGACAGTAGTTAGGTAGTGATAGGGGTTAGTTACAGGGGTTAGTTAGTGACAGGGGTTAGTTAGTGATAGGGATTAGTTACAGGGATTAGTTAGTGGCAGGGGTTAGTTAGTGACAGGGGTTAGTTAGTTACAATGTTCTCCCACAAAATGCATGCAGTTTTGTTTTTTATCCGCTAGAAGGATAAAAGTTTCATAGTGTACCTTTAATTACAGATCGGTCTGTGAATGTAAACTTTGTTACACTTTTGAAAAAATGCTTGTCTAGCAAAAGTCCTGGAAATGATTTCCCCTGAAGGTCTGGAAGCTGCTGTTATTAATAGAAAGCGCTCTACTTTTGACAATAACTGGACACTGGATCTCTGTGAGGCTGACATGAGATGTACAGTGTGTGTCACAGATGGACACGAGTGACCTGACCTCGATGTTGCAGAAACAAACAGATGGGAAACGGGAAGAGAATGATAACAGTGGGTCAGAAAAACAAGAGGAGAGCGAGAGCGAGGTAAACACTGAAGAGAAAACATCTGCAGGAGGAAGAATGTAACCTCACAGTCAGATCAACAAACATCTGTGATCACAGCCAGCATCTGCCCTCACTGACACTGCAGGACTTCCTGATGATGATGATGATGATGATGATGATGATGATGATGATGATGATGATGATGGAAAGACCTCATTAACGCTGTAACGCCTGACATGACATTTTATGGACAATGTTTTATGTTGAGTATCATATTTGATCTTTTATGATAGTCTGATATATGGACAATACTGAGCTCAAAGTGAGCAAAAATATGCAACGCTGATATTTATAGGGACAAAAAGGAAATTGATGCTTGTAATGTAAATCAATGAGATCTTTACAACAGCACAGCAGATATTAACATAAAATGCAAATAAATATCAATATCTGGTCGTTATGTCTTAGTAAGATATTTAAATACTTCAAAGCACTGTAGTTTTAAATCATATAATGCCATGATGATTGACAGATGAAGAAATAAACTGATGGTCTAATAAATGATGTCTGGATGATCATGTAAAGCTGAGCTGGGTTATTAGAGTTAATAGGCAATTATTTGCAAATCAACACTGATGTTATGAACAGACCCTTAAAGGAACAGTTCACCCGAAAATGAAAGTTGTGTCATCTCTGATTCCCCCTCATGACTTTGTTTTCTGTGGAACTCGGCAGATTCGCTGGAAATCTACCATCGCTCTCAAATCTCAGTGTGTCGCAATAGAAATGTTTATATTTCATTCTGATGTGTACAAGCAAAGAGCATGATGGGAAACGATCAGACAATCTGCTTGTGATTGTGATAAATTCATGTTCCTGGTAATCTTGAGTCAGAATAACTTCATCTCTTCTCTGATGACGAGGGCGGGGCAAAATATGACAAAAACTTATAGTGAAATGAGATGAAGTCAAAATTATGACATAAAAAACATAATTATGACATTAAAAATTTTAATATTACATCAAAAGTGAGAATTATGGGATAAAAAGTCAAAATATGACAAAAACTTGTGAAATTGAGATTGTCGACATTATGACATAAAAAACATAATTATGACATACTAAGTGACAAGCTAATTCATAATTATGACATTAAAAACGTAAATATTACATCAGAAATGAGAATTATGGGATATATGACAAAAACTTGTAATGAAATTGAGAATATTACATAAAAAGTCATAATTACGACAAAAAACATTAAGAGCGTCAAAATAACTCTCCCTCCCAGCGACATTCTTCTTCTCTGATGGTGAGGGCGGGGCCACCTGTCACTCACATGAGATCAGCCAATAGCAAACCACAACCATCCAATCAATTCCCCACAGACACACTCAAGCCCCGCCCTACATTTGCTCTTGTTTGTGAAGCGATTCACTCGATATATACATTATTGACATAAAAAGTCATAATTATGACATACTAAGTGACAAGCTAATTCATAATTATGCATTAAAAACATAATTATGATAAAAAGTGAGAATTTTGGGATAAAAGTCAAAATATGACAAAAACTTGTAATGAAATTGAGATTAAGTCATAATTATGACAAGTCAACATTTTGTCATAATTATGTTTATGACATACTAAGTGACAAGCTGATTCATAATTATGAGATTACAAACGTAAATATTACATCAAAAGTGAGAATTATGGGATAAAAAGTCAAAATATGACAAAAACCTGTAATGAAATTGAGAATATTACATAAAAAGTCATAATTACGACAAAAAACATTAAGAGCGTCAAAATAACTCTCCCTCCCAGCGACATTCTTCTTCTCTGATGACGAGGGCGGGGCCACCTGTCACTCACAGGAGATCAGCCAATAGCAAACCACAACCATCCAATCAATTCCCCACAGATACAATCAAGCCCCGCCCTACATTTGCTCTTGTTTGCCAAGCGCTTCACTCGATATACAGCACACTAGAGGAGCGGAGACACGTTTAGGGCGAGGATTAATCTGAGCTCTTGTTAAATTAAATTTGAAAGATTAAAACATTAATACATGCATTTATGAAGCTCAACTCCTCCAGTCCCCATTCTCTTTCATTGATGCAGAGCAGCGTGAACATTCTGCCGAGTGTCTCCTTCTGTGTTGCACTAAACCGGTGTGAAGGACATGACGAGGGAGAGTAAATGAGGACAGAGTGCTCTGTTTTAGAGGGTGAAGGGAAGCTTTAAAGGGTAGTTTTCTCTGCGCTTGTGCTAGTGTGCACTGCAGTGATCTGCATCGGGAACTCCCTGCGCGCGCAACTTTCACCAATAACCCGACGAATCTGCCGCTCGCGTTTGTGGAGAGAGAGAGAGAGAGAGAGAGAGAGAGAGAGAGAGAGAGAGAGAGAGAGAGAGAGAGAGAGAGAGAGAGAGAGGTTGAATGCGCTGCAGAGACGCTCGTGTTCTGGTTTGGATGTGGCTGTTCCGCGCAGGATTCTGATCCCGATCGAGTGAAAGTTTGCCGCAGACCCAACATGAGGGAGTTTGTGTGGCGCTGCTGCTTCGCCCTGCTGTGCGTCGGCGGCTCCTCGCAGGGTGAGTACCGACACACGCCGCTGCTCCTGCCCAGTGCAGCACTAACTTGTTCGGCTGAAGTTGAGAGTCTCTTCTGTTCCCAGTGTCCGTGTCGCCGAGGCAGGCGAACGAGTTCCTCCGCAGACACCGGAGGGCCAACCAGGTGTTCGAGGAGACCAAGCAGGGTCACCTGGAGAGGGAGTGTGTGGAGGAGACGTGCACTAAAGAGGAGGCGAGGGAAGTGTTCGAGAATGACCCTGAGACGGTAAGACAGTCCGAGTATTCGTGATGTTTGAGCTCTCATCCTTGATTCTGTGCCGCTCCCTAGTTAGTGTGCACTATATAGGGCTGCATGGGTCCGTTTGACAGGGCGGCTGTCACGTTTGTAGAGCATCTGTCTTAAAATAAAGTGTCATTAGAACTCATGAACCTGAACTAATCTACATAATCGAGCAGATTAGACTCATGAATATTCATATTCATATCGAACATTATTCAATTATAGTGCTACATTTGTGAATGTAATATGTATCGATATGTATATATATTAGTGCTGTCAAATATATATATATATGTGTGTGTGTGTGTGTGTGTTTATATATGTGTGTGTGTGTGTTTATATATATATATATATGTGTGTGTGTGTGTGTGTGTGTGTGTGTTTATATATATGTGTGTGTGTGTGTGTGTGTGTGTGTGTGTGTGTGTGTGTGTGTGTGTGTGTGTGTGTGTGTGTGTGTGTGTGTGTGTGTGTGTGTTTATATATATATGTGTGTGTGTGTGTGTGTGTGTGTGTTTATATATATATATAAACATACATACACACACACATATATTAGTGCTGTCAAATCGATTAATCGCAATTATTCACATCTAACAAAAGTTTGTTTATACAATTTGTATATATATATATACACAAATGCACACACACA
Organism: Romanogobio albipinnatus; assembly: GCA_023566225.1. Classification (NCBI taxonomy): domain Eukaryota; kingdom Metazoa; phylum Chordata; class Actinopteri; order Cypriniformes; family Gobionidae; genus Romanogobio; species Romanogobio albipinnatus. Next base: position 73,350,721 of record CM042241.1, read on the forward strand.
CACACAC
>CM042241.1:73355727-73428227 GCA_023566225.1 Romanogobio albipinnatus
GAGAGCGACAGCTGAAACCCATGTCTCGCGGGGTCTGTGTGTAGTGGTTCTTGAAGCACTGACTCCAGCTCCAGTCCACTCTTTGTGAATCTCCCCCACATTTTTGAATGGGTTTTGTTTCACAATCCTCTCCAGGGTGCGGTTATCCCTATTGCTCGTACACTTTTTTCTAGTACATCTTTTCCTTCCCTTCTCCTCTCTATAAATGTGCTTGGACACAGAGCTCTGGGAACAGCCAGCCTCTTTTGCAATGACCTTTTGTGTCTTGCCCTCCTTGTGCAAGGTGTCAATGGTCGTCTTTTGGACAGTTGTCAGGTCAGCAGTCTTCCTCATGATTGTGTCGCCTACAGAACTCGACTGAGACACCATTAAAGGCCTTTGCAGGCGTTTTGAGTTCATCAGCTGATGAGAGTGTGGCACCAGGTGTCTTCAATATTCAACCTTTTCACAATATTCTAATTATTTGAGATACTGAATTTGGGATTTTCCTTAGTTGTCACACACACACACACACACACACACACACAAATATATACATACACACACACATATATACATATACACACACATTTTTGTCAGCGTTGTGAAATATAAACAGAATTGTGAGATAAAAAGTGCCAAATACCTTTTTATTTTTTATTCTGTGGCAGAAATCAAGCTTTCATTCTTTCTCCTCCAGAATGAAACAAAACAATCTTAATAAAATGACTTCTCATCTCATGTATGATCATATTCTGAGAATCGCTGCATGTTTCCTGGTTTCTGCACAGATGTGAACGAGTGTGTGGAGACTCCAGATGTGTGTGGAAGCGCGCGCTGCTCCAACCTGATCGGGAGCTACGACTGCCTGTGTGAGGGCGGCTACATCTACGACAACATCAGCAGGAGCTGCGCAGGTGCGGTACAGGACGACACACACACACTCTGAGCAGCCGGCGGTTACAGCACAGCGTCATGAGAGTAACACACAAACACACACACACTCCGAGCGGCCGGCGGTTACAGCACAGCATCATGAGAGTAACACACACACACTCGAGTGTGTGTTACTAAAAGTCATTGTGCTAAATGAGAAATGCATTAGTACACATTACAAAAAGTAGGAAAACAAGAAAGAAACATTGTATATGATTCAACATAGAATTTATTACACATAAACATAAAAGAACATAAAAGAAGATGTCATTGGTAACCAAAACTTTGATCTTTAATTCCCTTTAATGTTTTTTTGATTAATATGGAACTGAAATGATCTATTTTTTAATGAATTGATCCTGTAAATAAGAATCTTAAGCTTAAGTCATTGATTCATTTGATTCGTTCGAACAGCTGATTCATTCAGGAATGAAGTAAATGACTCTCGTTTTGAATCAATCAGCTGATTCGTTCAAAACACTGAGACGAACTCCGGCAACATTGTGTCTAAAATATAGCACAACTCCTTATGTATTGAAGGAACGGATCGCCTCATCCCGGCTCTCTCCGTCCCAGTACAGGATGTTTCCGTCTCATTATGGCACATTCTGTATTTTGTGACTTTTCCCCCAGTCGTTAGTGTTGAGGGAAGCGTGTGCCGGTTACACAACCCCAGCTCCACTTTAGTTTCCTACACACTTGACAGGGGACATTCTTGCTGCTGATTTGTGTTCTGTCTTTCATCATCGGAAAAACAAGAGGAAGAGGATTATATAATGTGTGTCCTTCACTTCAGGTCACTTCCTGTTGACTCATTAAAGACACACAGAATGAAACGCACTTATTCCAGATCGTGCCTCATCATGATCTTCTGTTTTTCCCGTCAGACGTGGACGAGTGTGAGACGCATGTGTGTGAGGAGGAGTGTGTGAACACGCCGGGAAGTTTCCACTGCTACTGTGACGGACGGCAGGGGAAAAGACTGGGCCGAGATCTCAGGAGCTGTGAGGTGATCGCACACACACACACACACACACACACACACACACACTGTCATATGAATCTCCGGTCACATGATCAGTGATGCTCATTTACTAAAGGCCCCGATATACTCTCAGTGTGTTCATGTTTGTACTCGCATCTGAACTCGACCGACTGAAGAGAAGAAATTAACCGAAGATGATTTACACCTCAAAGAAGGCGGAGCCTCAGAGACACACCCACATATTACATCATCACTGGAGATGATTTACACCTCAAAAGAAGGCCACACCCACCTATTACATCATCACTGGAGATGATTTACACCTCAAAAGAAGGCGGAGCCTCAGAGCCACACCCACCTATTACATCATCACTGGAGATGATTTACACCTCAAAAGAAGGCGGAGCCTCAGAGCCACACCCACCTATTACATCATCACTGGAGATGATTTACACCTCAAATGAAGGCGGAGCCTCAGAGCCACACCCACCTATTACATCATCACCGGAGATGATTTACACCTCAAAAGAAGGCGGAGCCTCAGAGACACACCCACCTATTACATCATCACCGGAGATGATTTACACCTCAAAAGAAGGCGGAGCCTCAGAGACACACCCACCTATTACATCATCACCGGAGATGATTTACACCTCAAAAGAAGGCGGAGCCTCAGAGACACACCCACCTATTACATCATCACCGGAGATGATTTACACCTCAAAAGAAGGCGGAGCCTCAGAGACACACCCACCTATTACATCATCTCCGAAGATGATTTACACCTCAAAAGAAGGCGGAGCCTCAGAGACACACCCACCTATTACATCATCTCCGGAGATGATTTACACCTCAAAAGAAGGCCACACCCACCTATTACATCATCACTGGAGATGATTTACACCTCAAATGAAGGCGGAGCCTCAGAGACACACCCACCTATTACATCATCACCGGAGATGATTTACACCTCAAAAGAAGGCCACACCCACCTATTACATCATCACCGGAGATTATGTGTTTCCCAGCCGTGGCAAACTTTTCCAGAACTTCACGTTTCCCGCTCCCGAAACGAATCCCAAACAAATTTTGTTTTGTCCTGTTTTATTCAAAATGGCGTCACACCAGTTGGTTCTGCGCCTTCACCTGAGGTATATCTGAGGTATATCTGGGCCTTTACATTTGATTAGTCACATGATTACAGTGCAGACTGAAAGATGATATTTATTATTATTATTATTTGCATCGTATCAAACTGTTTCAAATTCGAACGCTTTATTTCCAGGTTTAAAATAGATCTCATCTGGCCTCTTCACACACTCACACAGAAACACACGGTGTGTTTGTTTTTGCAGCTTCGAAGGGTTAATAGTTTTATAGTTTCGTTCTGAGTGTTAAGTTTCAGTTTTATCTGCTGATGAAGTTTTACTTTCACTTCTGTCTTTTGAAAATGACTTTTAGTTTCATTAATGTTTTTATCAGAAGTGAATCTCAGTCACGATCAGGCCAAACTGGACGAGTTTACTAACAAGACTTTACTGTTTCCGTTCATTCCTCCGCAGATATTAAAGGTTGTGCTTTTGTCCATCTCCAGCTGTCTGTGGTGTGTAATGTTGCTGTCTGAGCATGAGAAAGCTCTGCAAAGTTACAAAGTTCTTCTCTCTCAGTGCTCCTGAACTCCTGAAACGCCTCCATTGTAGTCTTGAGATTTCTTCAGGAACCAACACGTCACAATATTCCTCATTATAATAATTCATATGCAGAATAAAGGGGCGGGGCCTGGTTGAGTTAGTTAGTCGTGTGTTGAAACTGGCGGTAGTAAGGGGTGGGACATTTCCCAAACACCAATCACAACACACCGCTCCAGCCGACCAATCAGAGCACAGTGCTGTTTTTGACCATTCTTCTAGAAGCGCATTTGTGATGTTGGACGAGAAGGCCTGGTTCTCAGTCTCTGCTCAAACGGTGCGTTCACACCGGACGCGATTCGAGTGATTTACATGTTAAGTCAATGCAGAGGCGCGAAATGGCGATTCGCGCGAATGAGGCGGCGCGAATGCCGCGAATTGAGCGTTTTGAACGCGCGTTTCGCGCGAATCGCTCAAGTTGAAAAATCTGAACTTTGGCGGATATTTGGAGCCGCGTTAACCAATCACGAGCTTGCTCTAGTAGTGACGCATTTACAAGCGGAGGCAGAAATCCCAACAACAATGGAGGACAAGATAATCGTGGCCGTATGTGGAGACCCGGAGCTGTGATACATCATCCTATCACTACAGGAACAGGAATAAAAGGAATAAAGGAATAAAAGGATCTTGCTTGGAAGAAAGTGAGTTATTGTGAGCCATTGTGAGCCATTTCACAACGAGACTGGAGCAGAAAAAAGAGCCAGAGCCAGCGGCAAATGTGAGAAGGACTAGCCGAGGAAAGGCGGGTCTCGCCGGGTAAACGAGCGCGGAATGCCACTGATCGCCTGGATCTCACAACTCCGAGAACGGCAGATAAAATGCTCAAATAGGCTCTTTTTATAAAGTAACCACAGATTTGAGCTTTAAACAACTATATTATCGCCTGAAAAAGTCTTTAAACTACGTTTTGTCACACATTAATAGTAGTATTTTTTACAAAAAAGACGTCAAGTGACCGAGACGAGCTGGCTCATATAGGCTCATATAGAAGCCCCTCCCATGAAGCGAATTCGCGTCTGTTGTGTAGTTGTCACACGCGAATTTCACACGCGAATGAAGCGAGTAAACTCAAAATGTTCAAGCGTCCACCTTCGCGCGAATCGCGTCCGGTGTGAACGCCACATAATTCATCCCAAAGCTGTTCTATCGGGTTGAGGTCAGGACTCCAGTTCCTCCACACCAAACTCCTCATCCGTGTCTTTATGGAGCGATGCTTTGTGCACTGGAGCGCAGTCATGCTGGGACAGGAAGGGGCCGTCCCACAATTTTGGGAGCATGAAATTGTCCAAAATGTCTTGGTGAAGCATTAAGAGTTCCTTTCCCTGAAAAACAACCCCACCCCATAATCCCCCCTCCACCAAACTTTACACTTGGCACAATGCGAGATGTGATGTGAGATGGTGGTCCAGTGGGTTAAACCACTGAACTGATACACAGAAGGTTGCTGGTTCGATCCCAGCGGTCACCACCAGTGTGTCCTTGAGCAAGGCACTTTACTCCATGTTGCTCCAGGGGGATTGTCCCTGTGGATAAAAGTGTCTGCCAAATGCATAAATATAAATATATATATAAATATAATGCAGTCAGGCAAGTCCCGTTCTCCCGGCAACCGGCAAACCCAGACTCGTCCATGGGATTGTCAGACAGAGAAGCGTGATCGGTCACTCAGAGAACACGTCTCCACTGCTCTAGAGTCCAGTGGCGGCGCGCTTTACCCCACTGCATCCCATTGCACTTTGGATGAGCTGCTCGGCCATGGAAACCCATTCCATGAAGCTCTACACACTGTTCTTGAGCTCATCTGAAAGCCACAGCAGTTTGGAGGTCTGGAGCTCTTGACTCTGCAGAAAGTTGGCGACTTCTGTGACCCTCAGCATGCGCTGACCCCGCTCTGTGACCCTCAGCATGCGCTGACCCCGCTCTGTGACCCTCAGCATGCGCTGACCCCGCTCTTTGTCAGTTCACGCTTGAGTTCTCTGAGCTCCTGAGAGCGGCCCATTCTCTCACTGATGTGTGTAGAAGCGTCTGCAGGTCTAGAGCTTGAGTTACACACCTGTGGCCATGAAGGGCTGAACACCTGAACTCAGGGATCCAATACTTTTGGTCATATAGTGTATACTGATCTTCCTCTGTGTGTTTCTGAAGAGCATCGAGCTTCATCTGCCGTTGGACATGAAGAGAAACTCCCGCTCGCTGTATCTCGGACGCATGTTCAGTGGGATTCCTGTGGTCAGGCTGCGCTTCCGCCGCAGGGTCCAGACCGGGTGAGCAGGGATGAGGGTTTTCAGGAGGATCACAGCGACTTAAACATGCGGCATTACTTCAGAAGCTCTGTTTCCCCTCAGATTCACAGCGGAGTTTGACCTCAGGACCTACGACCCCGAGGGCGTGATCTTCTTCGCCGGCGGCCACTTGAACAGCTCCTGGATTGTTCTGGTGATGCATCATGGGAAACTGGAGCTGCAGCTGAAATACGGAGCCGTGAGTCGAGTGACGAGCAGCGGCCCGCAGGTCAATGACGGCCAGTGGCATAAGGTGAGAGGTCACGACTGAGACACACAACACACTAGCTATTTAACAAGTGTGCAAAATTGGAATATCGCATAAAACATTTGCGAATAAAGCAGCGTATTAATTCAAAAGGACAAAATCGTCACAAAAACATCCACGTCATCACTTTTTCAAGGTTTCTGCAGTTCATAAAAAGCATCATAAAGTCATGGCATCAGACGTTGCATGAGGGATTGTTTTCCTTGAATGATTTCAAAGCTGTATTTATAGCAACACTTCAGACTCATTGTGTGCTCGCCAGACACACTGACCAACACAAAGATACTTTCTTTTACAAACTCCCTTCGTAAAAGCTCTTGATGTGTCATGTGACAGATCTCAGTGGAGGAGCAGGGGCGGAGCCTCGTCATCAAGATTGACAGGGAGGCGGTGATGAAGATCGCAGTGAACGGGGATCTGTTCACGCTGAATAAAGGCATGCATGAGCTCAACCTGACGGTGGGCGGCGTTCCCTTCAGAGACGACGGGCTGGTCAGCAGGGTGAGCTACAGATCAAACGCATAAGAGTGAAAACTGACCAAAGCATCTCATACGTGATGGCAACAACTGCACTTACATCTCATTTGTGATGTCTATATATCTTTTTTTAGTGTTTATGTGTGTGTGTTTTTTTATGTGTCTATTATATGTTGTTGAAAATTTGATTTCAGGTTCCAATTCAGTGTCATTTGATTGTATTATTATTTACAGTCTCACATCAGTCTCATAATAGTCTCTCATCAGTCTCATAATAGTCTCTCATCAGTCTCATAATAGTCTCACATCAGTCTCATAATAGTCTCTCATCAGTCTCATAATAGTCTCACATCAGTCTCATAATAGTCTCACATCAATCTCATAATAGTCTCTCATCAGTCTCATAATATTCACACATCAGTCTCTGGTTCGTCTCAAATCAATCTCATAATAGTCTCTCATCAGTCTCATAATAGTTTTACATCAGTCTCATAATAGTCTCTCATCAGTCTCATAATAGTCTCTTATCAATCTCATAATAGTCTCTCATCAGTCTCATAATAGTCTCTCATCAGTCTCATAATAGTCTCTCATCAGTCTCATATTAGTCTCTCATCAGTCTCATAATAGTCTCATAATAGTCTCTCATCAGTCTCATAATAGTCTCTCATCAGTCTCATAATAGTCTCACATCAGTCTCATAATAGTCTCTCATCAGTCTCATAATAGTCTCTCATCAGTCTCATAATAGTCTCTCATCAGTCTCATAATAGTCTCTCATCAGTCTCATAATAGTCTCTCATCAGTCTCATAATAGTCTCACATCAGTCTCATAATAGTCTCTCATCAGTCTCATAATAGTCTCATAATAGTCTCTCATCAGTCTCATAATAGTCTCTCATCAGTCTCATAATAGTCTCACATCAGTCTCATAATAGTCTCTCATCAGTCTCATAATAGTCTCACATCAGTCTTTCATTAGTCTCACATCAGTCTCATAATAGTCTCACATCAGTCTCATAGTCTCACATAAATCTCATAATAGTCTCTCATCAGTCTCATAATAGTCTCACATCAGTCTTTCATTAGTCTCACATCAGTCTCATAATAGTCTCTCATCAGTCTCATAATAGTCTCTCATCAGTCTCATAATAGTCTCTCATCAGTCTCATAATAGTCTCTCATCAGTCTCATAATCACATCAGTCTCATAATAGTCTCTCATCAGTCTCATAATAGTCTCACATCAGTCTCATAATAGTCTCTCATCAGTCTCATAATAGTCTCTCATCAGTCTCATAATAGTCTCACATCAGTCTCATAATAGTCTCTCATCAGTCTCATAATAGTCTCACATCAGTCTCATAATAGTCTCACATCAATCTCATAATAGTCTCTCATCAGTCTCATAATATTCACACATCAGTCTCTGGTTCGTCTCAAATCAATCTCATAATAGTCTCTCATCAGTCTCATAATAGTTTTACATCAGTCTCATAATAGTCTCTCATCAGTCTCATAATAGTCTCTTATCAATCTCATAATAGTCTCTCATCAGTCTCATAATAGTCTCTCATCAGTCTCATAATAGTCTCTCATCAGTCTCATAATAGTCTCTCATCAGTCTCATAATAGTCTCTCATCAGTCTCATAATAGTCTCTCATCAGTCTCATAATAGTCTCACATCAGTCTCATAATAGTCTCACATCAGTCTTTCATTAGTCTCATATCAGTCTCATAATAGTCTCACATCAGTCTCATAATAGTCTCACATCAATCTCATAATAGTCTCTCATCAGTCTCATAATAGTCTCACATCAGTCTCATAATAGTCTCTCATCAGTCTCATAATAGTCTCACATCAGTCTCATTATAGTCTCACATCAGTCTCATAATAGTCTCACATCAATCTCATAATAGTCTCACATCAGTCTCATAATAGTCTCACATCAATCTCATAATAGTCTCTCATCAGTCTCATAATAGTCTCACATCAGTCTCATAATAGTCTCTCATCAGTCTCATAATATTCACACATCAGTCTCTGGTTCGTCTCAAATCAATCTCATAATAGTCTCTCATCAGTCTCATAATAGTTTTACATCAGTCTCATAATAGTCTCTCATCAGTCTCATAATAGTCTCTCATCAGTCTCATAATAGTCTCTCATCAGTCTCATAATAGTCTCTCATCAGTCTCATAATAGTCTCTCATCAGTCTCATAATAGTCTCACATCAGTCTCATAATAGTCTCTCATCAGTCTCATAATAGTCTCATAATAGTCTCTCATCAGTCTCATAATAGTCTCTCATCAGTCTCATAATAGTCTCACATCAGTCTCATAATAGTCTCTCATCAGTCTCATAATAGTCTCACATCAGTCTTTCATTAGTCTCACATCAGTCTCATAATAGTCTCACATCAGTCTCATAGTCTCACATAAATCTCATAATAGTCTCTCATCAGTCTCATAATAGTCTCACATCAGTCTTTCATTAGTCTCACATCAGTCTCATAATAGTCTCTCATCAGTCTCATAATAGTCTCTCATCAGTCTCATAATAGTCTCTCATCAGTCTCATAATAGTCTCTCATCAGTCTCATAATCACATCAGTCTCATAATAGTCTCTCATCAGTCTCATAATAGTCTCACATCAGTCTCATAATAGTCTCTCATCAGTCTCATAATAGTCTCTCATCAGTCTCATAATAGTCTCACATCAGTCTCATAATAGTCTCTCATCAGTCTCATAATAGTCTCACATCAGTCTCATAATAGTCTCACATCAATCTCATAATAGTCTCTCATCAGTCTCATAATATTCACACATCAGTCTCTGGTTCGTCTCAAATCAATCTCATAATAGTCTCTCATCAGTCTCATAATAGTTTTACATCAGTCTCATAATAGTCTCTCATCAGTCTCATAATAGTCTCTTATCAATCTCATAATAGTCTCTCATCAGTCTCATAATAGTCTCTCATCAGTCTCATAATAGTCTCTCATCAGTCTCATAATAGTCTCTCATCAGTCTCATAATAGTCTCTCATCAGTCTCATAATAGTCTCTCATCAGTCTCATAATAGTCTCACATCAGTCTCATAATAGTCTCACATCAGTCTTTCATTAGTCTCATATCAGTCTCATAATAGTCTCACATCAGTCTCATAATAGTCTCACATCAATCTCATAATAGTCTCTCATCAGTCTCATAATAGTCTCACATCAGTCTCATAATAGTCTCTCATCAGTCTCATAATATTCACACATCAGTCTCTGGTTCGTCTCAAATCAATCTCATAATAGTCTCTCATCAGTCTCATAATAGTTTTACATCAGTCTCATAATAGTCTCTCATCAGTCTCATAATAGTCTCTTATCAATCTCATAATAGTCTCTCATCAGTCTCATAATAGTCTCTCATCAGTCTCATAATAGTCTCTCATCAGTCTCATAATAGTCTCTCATCAGTCTCATAATAGTCTCTCATCAGTCTCATAATAGTCTCTCATCAGTCTCATAATAGTCTCACATCAGTCTCATAATAGTCTCACATCAGTCTTTCATTAGTCTCATATCAGTCTCATAATAGTCTCACATCAGTCTCATAATAGTCTCACATCAATCTCATAATAGTCTCTCATCAGTCTCATAATAGTCTCACATCAGTCTCATAATAGTCTCTCATCAGTCTCATAATAGTCTCACATCAGTCTCATTATAGTCTCACATCAGTCTCATAATAGTCTCACATCAATCTCATAATAGTCTCACATCAGTCTCATAATAGTCTCACATCAATCTCATAATAGTCTCTCATCAGTCTCATAATAGTCTCACATCAGTCTCATAATAGTCTCTCATCAGTCTCATAATATTCACACATCAGTCTCTGGTTCGTCTCAAATCAATCTCATAATAGTCTCTCATCAGTCTCATAATAGTTTTACATCAGTCTCATAATAGTCTCTCATCAGTCTCATAATAGTCTCTCATCAGTCTCATAATAGTCTCTCATCAGTCTCATAATAGTCTCTCATCAGTCTCATAATAGTCTCTCATCAGTCTCATAATATTCACACATCAGTCTCTGGTTCGTCTCAAATCAATCTCATAATAGTCTCTCATCAGTCTCATAATAGTTTTACATCAGTCTCATAATAGTCTCTCATCAGTCTCATAATATTCACACATCAGTCTCTGGTTCATCTCAAATCAATCTCATAATAGTCTCTCATCAGTCTCATAATAGTTTTACATCAGTCTCATAATAGTCTCTCATCAGTCTCATAATAGTCTCTCATCAGTCTCATAATAGTCTCTCATCAGTCTCATAATAGTCTCACATCAGTCTCATAATAGTCTCACATCAGTCTCATAATAGTCTCACATCAGTCTCAATAGTCTCACATCAATCTCATAATAGTCTCACATCAGTCTCATAATAGTCTCTCATCAGTCTCATAATAGTCTCACATCAGTCTTTCATTAGTCTCACATCAATCTCATAATAGTCTCTCATCAATCTCATAATAGTCTCTCATCAGTCTCATAATAGTCTCTCATCAGTCTCTCATTCGTCTCAAATCAATCTCATTGGTCTCGCATCAGTCTAACATCAGTCTCATATTAGTCTCAAATCAATCTAATTAATCTCATATAAGTCTCATTTTATGTTATTAAAATCAGCTTCAAATTATAATGAATATTCCCCGTAGGAATCCTGTGCACGTTGCTTTATGAGTTCTGGACTAGAGGACATACATCATCTGTTCTGACAGGCGTGTGATTTAAGCGTGTGGCCCGTGTGAACACGCTCCGTCTCTGTTCATGTGCTCATGATCGCAGGTTAACCCCCGACTGGACGGCTGTATGAAGGACTGGCGCTGGTTAACCGGTGAGGACACGTCCATTCAGGAAACCATCCGGAACAACGAGCGCATGCAGTGTTACGCCGTCGAGGACCACAGCGCCTTCTTCCCCGGACACGGCTTCGCCTACTTCAACCACAGCCACGGTGAGGCGGAGCTATATACTACTGTAGCGCTTATTCTAAATTTGAATTAATTCGCTTTTATTTTTATATTTTCAGTTTTCATTTTAGTTTTAGTATTTTTTAATGTGTTTTTGTCACTTTTAATAGTTTTTGTGGTAACACTTTACAACAAGGTTCCATTTGTTAACATTGGTTAACATGAATTATCATTATTTAGTCTTAGTTAATGGTATTTATATTTTGTTTCTAAATAGTTTTTTTAATAATAGTTTTAGTTAATGATAATATCCCTGCTTCCCGTAGGAGACAATCAGACGCTCAGTGTGCATGTGACCCTGCGTCCCGCCTCCTCTGTGGGCGTCCTGTTCGCTCTGGTCCGTCAGGACAGAGTCCCGTTCTCCATCTCTCTGTCAGACTATCACCCCGGGACACTCCAGTGGACTGAGGTGTGTGTGTGTGTGTGAAGGAGATGTTTGACATGTTCTGTCTGATCTGAAGCTCCAGATGTATTTCGTGTTGAACTGTGACCCTACAGCACGTGCTGGTGTCGTTCAGTGATGTGGTGGTGGCCAGTGTCCCAGTGAACCTGTGTGATGCTCAAACACACACAGTGAACGTGACGGTGTCCGGGAACAGCTCCATACTGGAGGTGGACGGGCAGCTCGCTCAGATGGAGCTGGTGGAGAATGTGGAAGCTCTGGACCTGACGTCCTCTTACAGCACCTTCATAGGAGGCATCCCAGGTCTCACATCAGTCTCATATCAATCTCATTCATCTCACATCAGTCTTTCATCAGTCTCATATTAGTCTCTCATCAGTCTCATATTAGTCTCTCATCAGTCTCATATCAGTCTCTCATCAGTCTCTCATCAGTCTCATATTAGTCTCTCATCAGTCTCATATCAGTCTCTCATCAGTCTTATATTAGTCTCTCATCAGTCTCATAATAGTCTCTCATCAGTCTCATATCAGTCTCTCATCAGTCTTATATTAGTCTCTCATCAGTCTCATAATAGTCTCTCATCAGTCTCATATCAGTCTCTCATCAGTCTTATATTAGTCTCTCATCAGTCTCATATCAGTCTCTCATCAGTCTTATATCAGTCTCTCATCAGTCTCATAATAGTCTCTCATCAGTCTCATATCAATCTCATTCATCTCACATCAGTCTTTCATCAGTCTCATATTAGTCTCTCATCAGTCTCATATTAGTCTCTCATCAGTCTCATATTAGTCTCTCATCAGTCTCATATTAGTCTCTCATCAGTCTCGTATCAGTCTCTCATCAGTCTTATATCAGTCTCTCATCAGTCTTATATTAGTCTCTCATCAGTCTTATATTAGTCTCTCATCAGTCTCTCATCAGTCTCATATCAGTCTCTCATCAGTCTCATAATAGTCTCTCATCAGTCTCATATCAGTCTCTCATCAGTCTTATATTAGTCTCTCATCAGTCTCATATTAGTCTCTCATCAGTCTCATATCAGTCTCTCATCAGTCTTATATTAGTCTCTCATCAGTCTCATATTAGTCTCTCATCAGTCTCATATTAGTCTCTCATCAGTCTCATATTAGTCTCTCATCAGTCTCATATTAGTCTCTCATCAGTCTCATATTAGTCTCTCATCAGTCTCATATTAGTCTCTCATCAGTCTCATATTAGTCTCTCATCAGTCTCATATTAGTCTTTCATCAGTCTCATATCAGTCTCTCATCAGTCTTATATTAGTCTCTCATCAGTCTCATATTAGTCTCTCATCAGTCTCATATCAGTCTCTCATCAGTCTCATATTAGTCTCTCATCAGTCTCATATCAGTCTCTCATCAGTCTCATAATAGTCTCTCATCAGTCTCATATCAATCTCATTCATCTCACATCAGTCTTTCATCAGTCTCATATTAGTCTCTCATCAGTCTCATATTAGTCTCTCATCAGTCTCATATTAGTCTCTCATCAGTCTCGTATCAGTCTCTCATCAGTCTTATATTAGTCTCTCATCAGTCTCATATTAGTCTCTCATCAGTCTCGTATCAGTCTCTCATCAGTCTTATATTAGTCTTGTATCTCTCATTTGTCTTACAAGGGTATGAGTTTCGCTTTAAATAAATTATTTGAACTAATTAATGAATTTGAGAACTAAAATACGGTTATAGTGTGTAAAATGTTTTTTTTCTGTCCTTTAGATTATTTCTGAATGTAATAATAAAATTATACGGCAATGTTTTTTTGTCCCAAGAATGCAATTTTGACAATGACATGATCTTTAAAAGCAAATGATCTTAAAGGTGACCCCTGAAATCTTTCTTTATTGTGCAGTTCCTTCAAATGTGGCCAGTGCTGCTGTATGTGCTGATTTCTCCAGCACTGGTGAATGTTGTGTACGTGACTGTTTGTGCTGAATCCTGTGCAGATGTTTCGCTGGTGTCCACCCCAGTGTCGGCCTTCTTCACGGGCTGCATGGACATGCGGGTCAACGGTCAGCTGCTGGACGTGGACGAGGCCCAACACAAACACAACGACATCCGCTCTCACTCCTGCCCTCTGGTGAGCGCGCCGCAATAACAGCCGGACGCCGCATCGAACTCCATCAAAGTGCTCTCGACTGCAGGAGGATGTTTAATCAGGATCCGCTGATCCACTAAGGCCTTAGTCCCGCACATATAGCACAGCCAGAGACGCGTCCACACTGTATTGATGTATTACTCACTGACACGCTTACATTAGACCAATCGAACACGAGCTACTGAGAGTGTGCTGTAAAATACTGTATCTGTACATATGCCACTGTAAAATGCTTTTAGAGGAGGACGACTAAAAACGACCGTCACGCTCATCAGTACAGGCCTTCAGGCCTCGATGTAGGTGCTCAACTTCTTCTTCATCATCATCGTTTCATTCAGTGCTTTGAGTTGGAGGAGTTTTTCTAGTCCCTCGTTTGAGTCTTTTAATCTTGTTTTTATTGTTGACGTTTTGTATTTCGTTGATGTTTGCTCTGTGTGAGACTGAAACGCTTGTTGAAAACCAATAAAGGTGGATGTTGTTATTACGGCGAATTCTGTCCTTTAATTCCACAGACGCTCAGCGGCTCACAAACAAAACCTGAGGACCGAGAAGTCTTTAGTCTGACACTTTTGGGATTCAAAAACAAGAAGAACAGAAGTACGGATTCACAAGTTACATTTCTAGAGAATATTCAATTGTTGGACCCCCACCCCCCTAAACTTGGTATTTTCTCATTTATAGTTTTGCAGTTTAAGCTCTGGGTCCATTTTCGGGGATTTCCGCCTGGATTTGGCCGTCTCTAAATACACAATACTGGTGTCACAACTCTTTTCTCCAGTGTTTTCTGTAATCTAGTGTTTACAGCCCAAACTGTCTGCAGGGTGCTAGAGCTCACAGGGACTGAGTTACACACTTTCAACAATGAGTTTATAACCAAAAAGCGTCTCTTTTTTGGGGGGTTATCACAGCTCAGACAACATATACTCACATGTTTATCACTTTTAGCAGTGCTTTATGGGACTTCCGAGGGTTTCCTGTAAAATGACACCAGTGTTGTGTGTTTAGAGATACTGTGTGTGTGTGTGTGTGTGTGTGTGGGGGAAGCTTTTACATTTAGGTCAGCCCAATCCAGTGGAAATGGTCCCAGAGTAATTTAGTGTAAATAAGTTATTTTGTGAAAAAACAAATGCCAAAGTGATGCATATCCTACCATAATATTTGTCAAGATTTCAAATTTTCTTCAGGGAAAAAGGAAGTGATGTCATAGCCGTGATTCCACCTCAATTGCAGTGTTTGTGTTTTATTTGAAGATGCCACATTACAGAATGAGAACTTCAAAATAATGAAATTATAAATCCATTTTATTAGGTAAAAAGTGTTTGCTTTGGTTGCGTAAATGCAGAACACAAGAATCACATGGGAAAATGGTTCAGATGTGTGTGCATATGCAATGTTTAATACATGAACAAACCCAATATATTCATGCATGTATATGAATATTTAAGTGTGACTTTATGATGATGATTTTTAAGAACATTCGTCAAATAATTCTAATGTTTTGCCTTTGTATATATACAAGAAAACAAGAGGTAACTTAAGGTCCCATTAGTTAAAACCTCCACTGGTTACAGTATTGATTAACTCTTTCCCCGCCAGGGTTTTTAAAAAAAAGTTGCCAGCCAGCGACAGCATCTTGGTTTATTTTCACAAAACTGTCATGGAGCCCAGAATATTTAACTGAACATGCAATATATCAAAAGAAAGAACAGAGCCTCTGCTTTTAAAAAACAAAACATTTTATTCTAGCGTTATGCATTTGTTTCTATCAACACTTGAATGTGGGTAAGTTTCATAAAAAAAGAAACATTGACAAAACTGAGTCCATCAACACCTCACAGCCGTTAACCCTTCCTGGGTCGACAGAATATAAATCAAAACATCACTCAATAAAGTTTAAGACTGTGTGATATTTGACGTGCTTCTATCGCTCGTTTCTGCTTCTTCTTCGCCTGTGTTTTGAGCCAGAGATTCTGTACTCTTTCTTTCAGAAGATGCATAACAGCGAAAACATGGATTGCTGGAAAATTCTGCCAATGGCGGGGAAAGAGCGAACCATGAACAGTTTATTAACTATGGGAACCTGTTATTAAACCATATGTGTTATTATTAATCTGATAAAAAAAACATGTCGACACATTTCTCAGTAAGATTAGTCACACTGATGACGAGTTGATCTGCCCGCAGAAGAAGACTAAAGCATTGTGTTATGGCTAGAGTCGGACACGTTTCACAACACAACAGTGTGTAGATGGAGCTCATACAGCCTGAGTTGTGATCCGGTTCATGATGACGAACAGGGAGGTAAACATTAACCATCGGATGTTTAGGAAACTACTGAAGAACAACATCGATCTACGAGAAACACTGACGATTACAGAGGTCATTAGCGGCGACGGTCACACAGATCTTCACGGGTCAGGGGTCAGTGTTCCTTCAGCAGGCGTAGGGCGGAGGCTTCTCGAAGGGCCCTAAGGAGTGAGCGTAGAGCGAGGGAGCGTTTGGAGTCAGCATGTACCCGCTGGTGTCCTGAGACGAGGTTTGAGTCTGTGCGCCTGGGTTCGTCCCGCTCTGAGTGGCCGATTGAGTCTCATCCGACGGGGAGGCCGGGACCTCGGGGCCGGATGGACCTGCGGATGGAGCTGGGTAACCGTTCAGATGCTGGAGGACAAGAATCAAAAATGACGTCAGATGACAAGAGCATCATGTGTTGACTTTCTAGCAGCTGCCACGTTTAAACTGATTAAAGGTGGGCAATATCACAGAAAGCTTGAAAATGAACATCATGATAAGCTAAACTAAAATTAAAGCCATAACCTCAACATCTTCACTGATTATTTCATTTGAGGAAAGTTAAACTCACATCGGACTCTGACAATCGGCTATTTTTCACTGAAAACAACAGATAACAGAACAAAACCGAACAATGTTTAAGAATCCAAACTCGGTAAGGGCCACGGGACGGGAATGAAATCAGGGGCCGGAGGATTTTTCATTTATTGAAGAAATATCTATTAGTAACTGTATAAAACCCCACAATGCATTACACAAGGTTTTAATTTCACTTTTGAGTTGTAGCACATTTGGAAACAATTGTGAAACAAGAAATAAATGTCTCTGACCAGCATAACTGCATAAAACCATAGATATGTATAGGTAGATGCCTCATTCGACCGCTCTAGGCACGTCGACGCGCCGCCATTTTAGCTCAATCATCAAAAAAACTGTAACGCCCAGCGCGATTTCAATTCCCGAAGACATTGGATAACCTTTCACAAGTGAGAATGTGTTGGTTTGTGTTTTTATAGCCCATGTATTAACTCAATATTACAGGGTTTTAACTTTTTAATGTCACGTTCTTCATGTTCTGTGTTAGTTTAGAATTACATTTGTTAGGTAATAACAGGCTTCACGGTTCTTGAATTTCAATTTCCAGTATTCAAGGACTGGAAAATGCATGTGAAAACAAACATTGGCCTTTCAAAGTGCTTCAAATTGGCACGCCGTTATATCACCCAAAACTTGCATATTCTATTTTCTAAACGTCGATAAAAACGATTTCAAAATGACAGCGTTTCCACAAACCGATGTTATGCGACTAAAACGTATTTTTTCCCTCTCGCAATAAGTCATTCCAAAAATGCTGCCACGGATGTTGGTAGGTTTATGTATATCCCAGCCACCGCGCCGGAGACAGGCCTGTTATCCAGTTAAGCATTAATGGCAAGGAAAGCGCCTGAGGGGTGTTTCTCCCTCGGATCTGCTTCAGGGTCTTTGTGATATTGTGGCATTTCTTTGTTTAGAATCCAGTATTGCTGTAATTCTGTTGTCTTTTATGAGTTTAATAAAGAACACGTCTTCTTCTGTCTGCGTCAGAATGATCGATGCTACAATGACGCATATCTGACACATCATATTTTCCACTAAATTTTCTTGTAATAACGAGATATGTCGTTAGACTGAATGTTCCCTTAGGCCTATATAGTGTAACAACTTAAAATAGCTACTCCGTCATTTAAAACTAAATAAATAAATAAATAAATTATGGTATTGTCTAGCTATATAGACTACGGGTTATAGAATATTTGCCTTTATTTATTATAAGTTGTGTATTTGTTTATTAGGGGCCAAGCACAGAAGGTGCGAAGGCACCTATTGAAACCATTAGCGTTCCTATTCTTCTTCTTCTTCTTCTTCTTCTTCTTTCGCTCTTGAGTCTATGGCAGCCCATAGAACCGTTTGCGGGAAAGTTATGAAATTTGGCACACAGATAGAGGACAGTCTGACGTGTCAACATAGCAATTTTGGAGTCTCTAACTCAATCCCTCTAGCGCCACCACCTGTCCAAAGTTGCACTCATGTTTATGCTAATAACTTTTGAACCATAAGGGATAGAGACAAAACTCTTGGCTCAAGCCGATTCGATTGCACCATATGACGTCATTTTCCATCATGAAAATTTTCCCGCCATTTTGAATTTTCCGAAAAACCTACTTTTGCAAACTCGTCCTAGACGGTTCATCCGATTTGCACGAAAATTGAACCAGATCATCTTCAGACCATGCTGACAAAAAAAACAAGGAATTCAAGTTGATTCGTTAAATTGTTTTCAATAAACACACAAGCAAATTTTACGTAACGTTTGCAAAAATACACATCTCCGCAGCGCTTTATCGTATTCAAACCAAACTTGGTACATGTCTTCACAAGCATGACTTGAGGCAACGTGCAGCGTTTCGGTGCAGCGCCACCTACTGGTCCAGAGATACGAACAATGGCTATTTCTGCTTATAACTTTTGAACGGTTTGTCCAAAAATCATAGATTCAGTTAGACTCGTTAGATTCAGAACGGCATGCCGAGTCTCTGATATCCAATTTTACCATATCGGCCATTTTGACTGTCGGCCATTTTGAATTATGTGCTAAAATGCTGTATTTTATGAACGCATGAACGCATTGTTACGAAACTTGGTATGGGTCATCAGCTCGATGCCCTGAAGGAGCCTGAGAAGTTTCGAAACAGCGCCACCTAGTGGAGAATTTTTTCCCCCAAATGCTTATAACTTTGGGTGGAGTTGACTTATTTTCATGGGACTAACTTTTTTAGTCTCCTGAATCCTTGCCAAGTCCAACGATACCAGATTTGCCAGGTTTCGGTGTATGGTTTGTGCAGAGCTTAAAAAACGTTAGCTGATATCTTCGAAACTGCTAGTCTGATCGAGACGAAACCAGCGCCAGAAAATCGAACACATAGGTCGATAGCTAAATGCTAATGCTTAAATGTCAAAATATTGATAGTAAGGGGGAGTAAAATCCAATCAAAGTCAGGTGTCAGTCATTTTTTACATGTTTTTTCATATAAATGTCTATAACTCCAAAACGAAATGTTTTCACCAAAATTTTCACCAAAATTGACACACACATGTATGGGCTCACTCCGCTGACACATAAAAAAAATTGTAGGAATGTGTCTCTTGGTGGCGCTATAATAGAACAAAACATGACATTGGCTCTATACAACTCAATGTTTTAATGTGATGTTTTAACGTTTTTGCTTCAAATGTCTTCACTCAATTTTTCAGTTGGTCTGCTGCTATCTTCCTTGTTTGCTTCTGTTGCGCTTGGCCCTGTTAATGGCTGCTTGTTATTATTATTATTACTAGGCTATGTGCATATGTATTTAGAAGATTTTGTTAATTACCGTTCCCCTGTCGGGTTGTAGTCACCGCGGGTAGGGAGAGAAGGGCGATATGTTTTATTTGCATGGTGGTAGGCTTCGTTAATTTGGCTCGGAATTTCGTTTGTTGGAAATATGAACTGAATTTAGAAATGCTTTTGAAATGAAAAACTTTCCGTTTAATAAACAAAATACATTTTTGAAATGAAGACAGCATTTGGAGTGGAGTGCAAAACAAACTGTTCCCAGCCTTTGTTGTTATTGTGAGTGTACACACAAATAAAAGTAGACAGTTTATAGTGTATAATTATGTCTTGCACTGATCTCTGTATGGCTAAACATGACGAATATTGTGAGTTGTTTCCGCTGTCATAAAGGAAAAAATGTGCCGCCGCTTTCGTCGGATAGAGGGTTAAAGAAAGCGTTATTTCGTTTCATAGTTAGGCTATGTTTAATTATTAGCCTATAACATTATTTTTACTTAAATAATTGTCTGTATATTTAATAAATAAGAAGCAAACCAAGATCGTCCGGAATGATTTGACGTGCGTGACGTTTCCTGTTTTCCTGTTTCCTTAACACAATTAAACAGAATTGTCAAATATTCGGGCTCATGGTATACGAGCAGAACTAAACTTTATTATGGGGAATATTAGATTCCTGACCACTTCTACAGTCTATAGGCCTTATAGAGAGATAAAGCACCGGTGCGTAATGGAGATCCAGAGTGCGCTTCTTTGGTCAGAACCCCGGAGAGATCACAGACAGGTCCATCCTATGCACCCAAACTTCTCTAATATGTAAGCACACACAATATAATAGTATATTGGTCAGTCATTTTAATTAGGTTAAACAGTGATTTGATAACGTTTTTAATTTAAGGCCCATCCACAATTGGTCTGGCCTATGCAAAACTGGAATCCTGGAAATTACTGAAATTAAACTAAATTTAAGAGTAGTTAACACCCTCGAGTCGGCAGTCGCGCCGGCGCGATCGGCCCCCTTTTTTTCATCAGTGCCAAAGAGACTCAAATAACTCTGTCGTTTTTTTATCATTCATGCAAGTGTTATACATCATTTTATTCTGTTAGGTTTCAATTTTTTTTGTGTACAGTCACAATAAAAACAAATTGTTGTGCTTTTTGTAAAATAAGGGAAACAAACATGATTCGCAATCTTCAGCCTCTCTCTTCAGAAAATGACCTGTAGCTTAGTGAATACTTGTCTCACAAACATGAGACATATGTCTAAAGAAACGATGAAATGTCAGGTTTTAAATCATGTAAATCAAAACGAAAACAAATATTCTGTGTTTATGTAATCTGTGTGAAAAGTGGGAGATGTCAGTCGACTCATTATCTGCTAATGCGACCACGCCCACGGACCGCACGCTCATTCAGATTCAAATACAGGCGATCCATGCGTCGACGCCCACACACACATCAACTCATACAAACACAACTAGTGAAGCTATGGTTCAGATACATCGCTTTGAGTAATAATCCTGGAATAATTCTCCTCATGGAAAGCTGATTCAGGGCTGATTGTGGTAAGCTAAGTTTATTCAGTTAGCATCTGTGAATATTAAACGCAAAATGACTGTTTAAATATAAATCCTGATGCAACATGACGCAAGACTGTTGAGACAAGATTTATTTGGCCTGTTTGGCAATATAACAGACAATAGCCTTAGCGCTGCATTGCACGCGTCTCATAAATGAACTGAAGATGGAAATTATATTTGAGTATTAATTGCCTTTTTTACAGTGAATTTCGTTTTGTATAAATTGTATCTTAATTTTAATCAATATTTTTAATATATTTGATATAATATAACAGACTGGTATAATACATATATTAGTATATTTGAAACCAATATAGCAGACAATAACCTAAGCGCTGGCTCATGCATTTCAAGTGTTTCTGACTGAAGCTTGAAATGATATTTGAGTATTGTGTGTATTTGATCGTTTACAAATGATTCAGAAAATGTTTGCCATTGAAATGACTGGGAAAAAGTGTCCCGATCAACCTAAAGTCACCAGATACTATTTGACATCATAATTGCATTGCATTATGTTGTTTTAAATCCCAAATATTTTACTTGTAACATTCATCATTACCAATTATTCAGTTATTTGTATTTATTGAATATTGAATTGGGTTCAGTGGCACAATATTACTGTTTTTTTAGCTTCTTTCAAAAACATTTCTGATTGAAATCTTGTTTCTTTTTTTTGGCAGATAATTTAGCTTGCTTTAAGTAAAAACTTTAAGTAAAAACATTTAGATTTTTCCTCCAGAAAACTATATTTTTTACTGTTACTGTACTTATCAGGTAAACCTAAAATCTAGTAGGCCTACCTAAAGCTCATTTATTATGCAGCTCATTATTATGCAGGTCTTTTGTTTCTCAGGAGCGATCACATTATTATTCATGGCTCGTTCACGCCTAGTCGCATAAGGCCTGAGTAAAGAAAAAGTGTTTTACAAAACGTAAATGAATATATTGTTTTATGTGAATGAGTAGGCTCAATGATTCTCACATCAGTTTAAAGCAAAAACTCTTGGCAAATACACCCATTAGTCAAAAGTCTTGTGGACACAGATCTATTGTGTGTTTTGAAGCCTTACTTTCAAAACAATTTTTTTTTTTTTTTAAATCATGCATAAACATTTTTCTCTCAAAAACACAAGCATGTACATACATGTTGCTCACATATTATGGTAGCCCAGTTTGTGCTGAATACAGTGTAATTACACTTTTGCCATGAATGCGTTTATAGCAACTGAAAAAAACACAAATGTCAGAGCATGTCAAAACTTCTAAAGGGCCCCAAAAGAGCTCAGACTCCTAGGGGTTAAAAAAGAGAAACCAACATATTTGTGCTGTTCCATACGCGTGCCCGTCTGTCAGAGAGTGAGCGAGCGTCTCATTCAGCGAGTCGAGTCTGCCGCTGATCAGACCAATGCAAAAGATCGACCGTGACGAGCACGGTTTATACACGCGTGCTGTAAATGTTAACTGTTGGATCGATAAGCTATAATAATGTATCTAGAATATTGTATATAACATTAATCATATTTTAAATAAATGTATAATCATTTATAATTTTCCCTGTTCTTAAAAATTGTTTAAATTCAGTTATGTGATGTTAATAATTGTATAAAGCTTTTTTATAAAACGATTGCAAAACAGGATGATTTTGAGATGATTACTTAAAACATGAGTTGAATAAATCGGCTATATTGATGTTTATTAAACACATTACTAGCTCATTTATTACTATTTTTTATAATTTATTTATTTGATGGTTTGTGATTTCTTTCTAATGAACATTCATTAAAGCTGTGTGTGTGTGTGTGTGTGTGTGTGTGTGTGTGTGTGTGTGTGTGTGTGTGGTTTCTCTGATGATCAATAATATTAATGATATTAAGAACATGTTAAGATCTTTAACCGATATACCAATAATGATAAACTAAATCCTATTGATAGATTTTGTATGCAAATCTTCCAGGCCAGTTCCTGTTTGTAAAATGAGCAGCATTTGTCTTTAATGGCCCTTGGAGCCCATGAGTGATTGGATTAGCATCTGTGCATTTGAATGTCACTGTTATGCTGATTGGATCAGGACAGATGGCAGGAACGTTTGGGGTGTGTAAGAACGATCTCCTGTGGGAGGTCCTAACAGTTTCCCTTTGTCTGAAGCCCTTTGTCTGCCCTGTATAAAGTTCTGTCTCAGAACACAGAACGTTGGGTTAAGATTGTTGAAGGGCGGCATGATAACATCGCTGCTGAAAGACTGCTACACTACAAACCTTCAATAAAATCTTCTCCCCACAAGAACTCTGGTCAAGCTTACTTATTTAATGTATTGGAGAAATCGAATACATTGGCGAGCCACCCAAACGACTGCTCGGCCAAATACACCAAAATCTAACAGTATAAAATCATCTTCTTCAGTCTATTGATATATTATATTATAGATATTCATTACATACATGCATGCGTATAACTACGGTTGCCGAGGCACAGGCAACATTTGATAATTGTCCATAATAATGCATCTGCGTGCACATATCTATGGCATCACCTGCGTCTCAATGTTATAATTGTCACAGTTGTATATTTAAACAGCACACAGGCCACATTCAATTGATGACCAGAATTTGTTAAAAGTCGTGGCGGGCTGTGTTATTGACACATGTGTCCTAATGGAACAAAACCGACCAATGTTTAAATCTCTTAATGAAAACTAAAGCGTATGATTTTCAGTAAAGCTGCTTTGAAATGAAGTGTATTGTGAAAAGATCTAAACAATACAAATAATGATCAATATCTGCTGCTCATTTATTGAAGCATTAATGTAATGATACTCAGTGAGGTTGGCTCACCTGCATGGGCAGTGGGTAGTTTGGGTAGGCGGGTAGAGTTTGTCCAGACGGGCAGAAGCCGGTGTAGGTGATCAGGTGCTGGCTGGGATTGTACAGGATGTGAGGGGGCGGAGCCGGACTGGGTGTCATGTGACTGTGAGCCACAGGAGCCTGAACACACATGTGTTATGTAAGGTAACAACCTGAACCCATCTGTATTGTATAAAGCGCTACAGAAGCTGAATGAAGACTCGCCAGGTCTTTGAAGGCTCCCAGTACGGCGGCGGTGATGATGCCCAGAAACACGGCGAGCACGTTGAGGGTCACACAGGCCCACAGCAGACGGTACAGATTCACCACGTCCCCGCAGCTGCTGACGCCCGTGAACTCGTAGTACTGCACACGGTAGTCCAGACTAACACACACACACACACACACACACACACACACAGTTACTGTACACACACCAGAGCCGGCCCAAGGCATAAGCAGACTAAGCGGCTGATTAGGGCCCCCTTGGCCACCAGAGGGCCCCCAAGAGCACAGTAAATTACTCTCCGGCAAAGAAATATTTTATGACGATTGAAATCGCGAAATGGCCTTAAACAATTATTGCAATAAATTGCAAAAAGTTTTCTAATATATCAGGGCCGGCCCGTGGCATAGGCAGGATAGGCAAGTGCTAGGGGCGCCACTCATCCATAGGGGCACCAAAATGTATTACTGATACTATTTTATTCATATTAATTTGAAATATTACCAAATAAAACGCAAAAAAACTAAAAGTCCCCGCATCTTCCCGGTCCGCCTCATCGATCTCCCCGCCGAGCTTGAAGAGCGTCAGAAATATAACGCGTGATCAGTTTAGCGTTGGGAATTTGTTGTGTCGCGCCGCCTCTCTAATACGCATCTGATATAGACAGGATTGCTTTCATTGTTTAGGGCGCTTGGCCGCTCGCTCCAGGTGTAGACACGGGGAAAGTTGCCGGATCATTTATGACGGATGAACGAATTATAGTGTCATAAAAACAGAAGCCTCTGATGCAGGCAAGAGAAGGGAAACACTGCAGAAATGCTCTTCTTATTTAGTGTGTTTGTCTTGTTTCTAGTCTAAATATCTAAACATTCTTAAACCAAGATGCATTTACTAGATCAGTCAAATGATATTTTTTCTTAAGTGAGTTTATGCTTAAAACAAGCTCAATGATCTGCCAATGGGGTGAGAAAAATAATCTTGTTTCATATTGAAATCTTGTTTCTGATTGAAATCTTGTTTCTTGTTTCTGTCCCAAACAGAAATAAGATCATTCTTCTCACCCCATTTGGCAGATAATTGTGCTAGTTTTAAGCTAAAACTCACTTCATTTAGATTTTTTCCCCCAGAAAACAAGGAAAAAATTATCTAATGTCATTTTACTAGTAAATACATCTTGATTTAAGAATTTTTTGATGTTTGGACTGGACACAAGAAGAAATGACTTCATAAGAAGAGCATTTTATATCATGTAATATCACTTTTTTAATAGCCTAATGTGTTTACTCTACAGTTGTGCAGTTTTAAGGGGACATATGGACATTTTAAAATGTATTTGCCGAAATTAGTAATGATATTTATATACAGGTTTATTTAAAATAGCAACATTTTATGTAAATTTCACATTAAATATCTAAATTTCTCAGTGGTGAAAACATGAATATGCATATTAGTGGAAGTTTGCTGCATCTACTGGAAAACAAACACTTTTGCTGGTTCTCAATAGTTTGTGCATGAATGCAGATGCACTCTTGTTATTTGTGTTTAGGCTGTAATGTGGTGTAGGTGCTATATTTGTATAGTTTAACTATCATCAGCCTTTTAAAAAAATTCAATAATAATAATATCATGAACATAATGACGGGGTAGAATGGACTGGACATCATATAAAACAATACAAATTAAAAAAACTTCAATGCATTAAAAAAATAAAACAGTAGCAGTGTTTCTGCAACTGAGACTGAAAACATGTAGAGCTAAACCTTCAAGGGCAGCAGGTCAAATCTGGCCTAGGGCAGCACACTGGTCAGGGCCGGCCCTGAGTATATGCACGGATTGATTCTGACAGCGCTGCACGAGCTCGCCGCGCCATCGGCCGGACACTATTCGCTTGTTAGTCAGGGGTCAAAGTCCAAAGTGCGGAAAAATCGGCGCTAAAACGTACCCGCCAGTTGCCGCGGTAACCTTTTTATGAATGGATGGATTTGAGAATGCGAAGCGCGAATATCTTGTCTGACGTGCTGCATGTTTCCAGTTTCTCCCTTGCAATGATCAGTTGTGTGGCCTACATTTTGGAAGTTTTTTTTTAGAAAATAAAAAGGTTCTTTCTACACAGTCGAATGGAATGCCAAAAATACTATTTTATTTCCGCCAAAATAAAAGCTCTGTTTAATGTTTGAAAGAAATCAACATTTCTTGTTTTTAAAAGAAGTCTCTTCTGCTCAGCAAGGATGCATTTATTTGATCACAAATACAGCAAAAACTGAAATATTATGAAATAATATTATAAAGTAAAACAGCTGTTCTCTATGTGAATATATAGTGTGATTTATTCCTGTGATCAAAGCTGAATTTATCATCATTACTCCAGTCTTCAGTGTCACATGACCCTTCACTAATCACTCATATGAGGATCTGATGCTTAACACACATCTATGATTATTATCAGTGTTGAACAATTGAACTATTTCAGAGAAATGCTGTTCTTTGAACCTTCTCTTCATCAAAGAATCCTGGGGGAAAGTGAGCATATTCAGCATAAGAGACTACTTAAAAAAAGTCCATATCCCAGTGTGAACTGTAGTACTGTAAGACTTACTGTAAGGCTTTGAATATTAACGCCTGAGCACTCCTGTGGGTTTGCTAATGTTACAATTAAAAAACATGACAGCCAGACATGATGTAAGCAACACAGCTACAACTACTAACATTTATACTGGGTGTGCGAATGATCAAAAATTAACAATAGGCACAGAGGGGCCCCCAAATCAAATTTTGCTTAGGGCCCCATAAGGGCTTGGGCCGGCCCTGACACACACACACACACACACACACACACACACACACACACACACACACACGCTGTGCAGTGATGGACGAGCATCGCTCACCTGTCGCAGTGGATTAAGTCACAGCAGTAGCAGGTGTTGCTCTTCACCTTCAGTTTGCACACATTACCGTAGGAGTTACAGTTCACCTGATCAGCAGATCAACACCGTTAACACACACAGCTCATCACTTTAAACTGGACATTGTGTTAGGAATATTGTAGATTTTATGACAGACTGCTCAGTGTTTGACAAATGAAGGAATTTAGATGGAAATGTATACACCGATCAGACATAACATTATGATATTGTGTTGGTCCCCCTGACCCGTCGGGGCATGGCCTCCTTTAAAAGATGTTGTGCTGTGGTATCTGACACCAAGATGTTAGCAGCAGATCCTTTAAGTCCTGTAAGTTACGAGGTGTGGCATCCATGGATCGGACTTGTTTGTTCAGCACATCCGCCCATGACCCTGTGGCCGGTTCTCCACTGGGCCTTCACTTTTGATAGAGACTGACCACTGCAGACCGGGAACACCCCACAAGAGCTGCAGTTCTGGAGATGCTCTGACCCAGTCGTCTAGCCGTCACAATCTGGCCCTTGTCAAACTCGCTCAAATCCTCACGCTTGCCCATTTCTCCTGCTTCTAACACATCAACTCTGAGGACAACATGTTCACTTGCTGCCTAATATACCCCACCCACTAACAGAGTGTCATAATGTTATGCCTGATCGGTGTACTGATTGAAAGTGATGTGATGTTTATATCTGACCAGCAGAGGGAAGCAGAGCACATGATCACTTGTAGGTTTGTAATTCATGAGCAGGAAATCAGTGAACACACCTCAGTGTAGTAGCTGTCGTAGGAGTAAGAAGATGAGCTGGAGTAAAAGTCACAGCGGCCCTCCATCAGCGGCCTCCTGTCCTACACACACACACACACACACACACACAGTAACTCATGATTTTCTGCACGAGCAGTGCCAGAGCAGTGTGTGAGCAGATACTCACGATGAACTCGGCTGCGATGATGCCGTCGATGATGGAGCAGAGGAAACACGACACGACCCCCAGACTGATGAAGATGATGGAGGCCACCAGCTGAAGGACACACACACTGTTTTATACAATACTGCAGTGTATATTCATTATTGTGTTAATAATTTTGAATAACTTCATCTCTTCTCTAATGATGAGGGCGGGGCCAGCTGTCACTCACATGAGATCAGCCAATAGCAAACCACAACCATCCCCTCAGACACACTCAAGCCCCGCCCTACATTTGCTCTTGTTTGTGAAGCGCTTCACTCGATATACGGCACACTAGAGGAGAGGAGACCCTTTCATGTTGATTTATTAACCCCATAAAGCCTGCTGTAGAATATTTGATATGTTAATTTCTAAAGCTGATACTGTATCATGAGCATGTGATGCATTAAAAGTTATGCTCAACATTAAACACACATTTACAGGGTTAAAATCATGAATTAAAGGGTTCCTATAATGCTCCTTTTCACAAGATGTAAACAAGTCTCTGATGTGTGTGTGTGTGTGTGTGTGTGTGTGTGTGTGTGTGTGTGTGTGTGTGTGAGCGTGTGTGTGTGTGTGAGCGTGTGTGTGTGTGTGTGTGTGTGTGTGTGTGTGTGTGAAGTTTCAGCTCAAAATATCCCACAGATCATGTTTACAGTGAGGAAAAGAAGTATTTGAACACCCTGCTATTTTGCAAGTTCTCCCACTTGGAAATCATGGAGGGTCTGAAATTGTCATCGTAGGTGCATGTCCACTGTGAGAGACATCATCTAAAAAACAATCCAGAAATCACAATATATGATTTTTTAACTATTTATTTGTATGATACAGCTGCAAATAAGTATTTGAACACCTGTCTATCAGCTAGAATTCTGACCCTCAAAGACCTGTTAGTCTGCCTTTAAAATGTCCACCTCCACTCCATTTATTATCCTAAATTAGATGCCCCTGTTTGAGGTCGTTAGCTGCATAAAGACACCTGTCCACCCCACACAATCAGTAAGAATCCAACTACTAACATGGCCAAGACCAAAGAGCTGTCCAAAGACACTAGCCTCCAAAAGGCTGGAAAGGGCTCCGGGGAAATTGCCAAGCAGCTTGGAGAAAAAAGCTCCACTGTTGGAGCAATCATTAGAAAATGGAAGAAGCTAAACATGACTGTCAATCTTCCTCGGACTGGGGCTCCATGCAAGATCTCACCTCGTGGGGTCTCAATGATCCTAAGAAAGGTGAGAAATCAGCCCAGAACTACACGGGAGGAGCTGGTCAATGACCTGAAAAGAGCTGGGACCACCGTTTCCACGGTTACTGTTGGTAATACACTAAGACGTCATGGTTTGAAATCATGCATGGCACGGAAGGTTCCCCTGCTTAAACCAGCACATGTCAAGGCCCGTATTAAGTTTGCAAATGACCATTTGGAGGATCCAGAGGAGTCATGGGAAAAAGTAATGTGGTCAGATGAGACCAAAATAGAACTTTTTGCTCGTAACTGTGAGTGTCGTAACTGTGAGTGGCGTAACTGTGAGTGGCGTAACTGTGAGTGTCGTAACTGTGAGTGGCGTAACTGTGAGTGGCGTAACTGTGAGTGGCGTAACTGTGAGTGTCGTAACTGTGAGTGGCGTAACTGTGAGTGGCGTAACTGTGAGTGGCGTAACTGTGAGTGGCGTAACTGTGAGTGTCGTAACTGTGAGTGTCGTAACTGTGAGTGGCGTAACTGTGAGTGGCGTAACTGTGAGTGGCGTAACTGTGAGTGTCGTAACTGTGAGTGTCGTAACTGTGAGTGTCGTAACTGTGAGTCTCGTAACTGTGAGTGGCGTAACTGTGAGTGTCGTAACTGTGAGTGGCGTAACTGTGAGTGGCGTAACTGTGAGTGGCGTAACTGTGAGTGGCGTAACTGTGAGTGTCGTAACTGTGAGTGGCGTAACTGTGAGTGGCGTAACTGTGAGCGGCGTAACTGTGAGCGGCGTAACTGTGAGCGGCGTAACTGTGAGTGGCGTAACTGTGAGTGTCGTAACTGTGAGTGTCGTAACTGTGAGTGGCGTAACTGTGAGTGGCCTAACTGTGAGTGGCGTAACTGTGACTGTCGTAACTGTGACTGGCGTAACTGTGAGTGGCGTAACTGTGAGTGGCGTAACTGTGAGTGGCGTAACTGTGAGTGGCGTAACTGTGAGTGGCGTAACTGTGAGTGGCGTAACTGTGAGTGGCGTAACTGTGAGTGTCGTAACTGTGAGTGGCGTAACTGTGAGTGGCGTAACTGTGAGTGGCGTAACTGTGAGTGGCGTAACTGTGAGTGTCGTAACTGTGAGTGGCGTAACTGTGAGTGGCGTAACTGTGAGTGGCGTAACTGTGAGTGTCGTAACTGTGAGTGGCGTAACTGTGAGTGGCGTAACTGTGAGTGTCGTAACTGTGAGTGTCGTAACTGTGAGTGGCGTAACTGTGAGTGGCGTAACTGTGAGTGGCGTAACTGTGAGTGGCGTAACTGTGAGTGGCGTAACTGAGTGGCGTAACTGTGAGGAGTGGCGTAACTGTGAGGAGTGTCGTAACTGTGAGTGTCGTAACTGTGAGTGGCGTAACTGTGAGTGGCGTAACTGTGAGTGGCGTAACTGTGAGTGGCGTAACTGTGAGTGTCGTAACTGTGAGTGGCGTAACTGTGAGTGGCGTAACTGTGAGTGTCGTAACTGTGAGTGGCGTAACTGTGAGTGGCGTAACTGTGAGTGTCGTAACTGTGAGTGTCGTAACTGTGAGTGTCGTAACTGTGAGTGTCGTAACTGTGAGTGGCGTAACTGTGAGTGGCGTAACTGTGAGTGTCGTAACTGTGAGTGTCGTAACTGTGAGTGGCGTAACTGTGAGTGGCGTAACTGTGAGTGTCGTAACTGTGAGTGGCGTAACTGTGAGTGTCGTAACTGTGAGTGTCGTAACTGTGAGTGTCGTAACTGTGAGTGTCGTAACTGTGAGTGGCGTAACTGTGAGTGTCGTAACTGTGAGTGGCGTAACTGTGAGTGGCGTAACTGTGAGTGTCGTAACTGTGAGTGGCGTAACTGTGAGTGGCGTAACTGTGAGTGGCGTAACTGTGAGTGTCGTAACTGTGAGTGGCGTAACTGTGAGTGGCGTAACTGTGAGTGGCGTAACTGTGAGTGGCGTAACTGTGAGTGGCGTAACTGTGAGTGGCGTAACTGTGAGTGGCGTAACTGTGAGTGGCGTAACTGTGAGTGTCGTAACTGTGAGTGGCGTAACTGTGAGTGTCGTAACTGTGCGTGTCGTAACTGTGAGTGGCGTAACTGTGAGTGGCGTAACTGTGAGTGGCGTAACTGTGAGTGGCGTAACTGTGAGTGGCGTAACTGTGAGTGGCGTAACTGTGAGTGTCGTAACTGTGAGTGTCGTAACTGTGAGTGTCGTAACTGTGAGTGTCGTAACTGTGAGTGGCGTAATTGTGAGTGTCGTAACTGTGAGTGTCGTAACTGTGAGTGGCGTAACTGTGAGTGGCGTAACTGTGAGTGTCGTAACTGTGAGTGGCGTAACTGTGAGTGGCGTAACTGTGAGTGGCGTAACTGTGAGTGGCGTAACTGTGAGTGTCGTAACTGTGAGTGTCGTAACTGTGAGTGTCGTAACTGTGAGTGGCGTAACTGTGAGTGGCGTAACTGTGAGCGGCGTAACTGTGAGCGTCGTAACTGTGAGCGTCGTAACTGTGAGCGTCGTAACTGTGAGCGTCGTAACTGTGAGCGGCGTAACTGTGAGCGGCGTAACTGTGAGCGGCGTAACTGTGAGCGGCGTAACTGTGAGCGGCGTAACTGTGAGAGTCGTAACTGTGAGCGTCGTAACTGTGAGCGTCGTAACTGTGAGCGGCGTAACTGTGAGCGGCGTAACTGTGAGTGTCGTAACTGTGAGTGTCGTAACTGTGAGTGTCGTAACTGTGAGTGTCGTAACTGTGAGTGGCGTAACTGTGAGTGTCGTAACTGTGAGTGTCGTAACTGTGAGTGGCGTAACTGTGAGTGGCGTAACTGTGAGTGGCGTAACTGTGAGTGTCGTAACTGTGAGTGGCGTAACTGTGAGTGGCGTAACTGTGAGTGTCGTAACTGTGAGTGTCGTAACTGTGAGTGGCGTAACTGTGAGTGGCGTAACTGTGAGTGTCGTAACTGTGAGTGGCGTAACTGTGAGTGGCGTAACTGTGAGTGGCGTAACTGTGAGTGGCGTAACTGTGAGTGGCGTAACTGTGAGTGGCGTAACTGTGAGTGTCGTAACTGTGAGTGGCGTAACTGTGAGTGTCGTAACTGTGAGTGGCGTAACTGTGAGTGGCGTAACTGTGAGTGTCGTAACTGTGAGTGTCGTAACTGTGAGTGGCGTAACTGTGAGTGTCGTAACTGTGAGTGTCGTAACTGTGAGTGGCGTAACTGTGAGTGGCGTAACTGTGAGTGGCGTAACTGTGAGTGGCGTAACTGTGAGTGGCGTAACTGTGAGTGTCGTAACTGTGAGTGGCGTAACTGTGAGTGGCGTAACTGTGAGTGTCGTAACTGTGAGTGGCGTAACTGTGAGTGTCGTAACTGTGAGTGTCGTAACTGTGAGTGTCGTAACTGTGAGTGTCGTAACTGTGAGTGTCGTAACTGTGAGCGTCGTAACTGTGAGCGTCGTAACTGTGAGCGTCGTAACTGTGAGCGTCGTAACTGTGAGCGTCGTAACTGTGAGCGTCGTAACTGTGAGCGTCGTAACTGTGAGCGTCGTAACTGTGAGTGGCGTAACTTTGAGTGGCGTAACTGTGACTGGCGTAACTGTGAGTGGCGTAACTGTGAGTGTCGTAACTGTGAGTGGCGTAACTGTGAGTGTCGTAACTGTGAGTGGCGTAACTGTGAGTGTCGTAACTGTGAGTGGCGTAACTGTGAGTCTCGTAACTGTGAGTGGCGTAACTGTGAGTGTCGTAACTGTGAGCGTCGTAACTGTGAGCGTCGTAACTGTGAGCGTCGTAACTGTGAGCGTCGTAACTGTGAGCGTCGTAACTGTGAGCGTCGTAACTGTGAGTGTCGTAACTGTGAGTGGCGTAACTGTGACTGGCGTAACTGTGAGTGTCGTAACTGTGAGTGGCGTAACTGTGAGTGTCGTAACTGTGAGTGTCGTAACTGTGAGTGGCGTAACTGTGAGTGGCGTAACTGTGAGTGTCGTAACTGTGAGTGGCGTAACTGTGAGTGGCGTAACTGTGAGTGGCGTAACTGTGAGTGTCGTAACTGTGAGTGGCGTAACTGTGAGTGGCGTAACTGTGAGTGGCGTAACTGTGAGTGGCGTAACTGTGAGTGTTGTAACTGTGAGTGTCGTAACTGTGAGTGTCGTAACTGTGAGTGGCGTAACTGTGAGTGGCGTAACTGTGAGTGTTGTAACTGTGAGTGGCGTAACTGTGAGTGGCGTAACTGTGAGTGTCGTAACTGTGAGTGTCGTAACTGTGAGTGGCGTAACTGTGAGTGGCGTAACTGTGAGTGGCGTAACTGTGAGTGTTGTAACTGTGAGTGGCGTAACTGTGAGTGGCGTAACTGTGAGTGTCGTAACTGTGAGTGTTGTAACTGTGAGTGTCGTAACTGTGAGTGGCGTAACTGTGAGTGTCGTAACTGTGAGTGTCGTAACTGTGAGTGGCGTAACTGTGAGTGTCGTAACTGTGAGTGTCGTAACTGTGAGTGTCGTAACTGTGAGTGGCGTAACTGTGAGTGGCGTAACTGTGAGTGTCGTAACTGTGAGTGTCGTAACTGTGAGTGTCGTAACTGTGAGTGGCGTAACTGTGAGTGGCGTAACTGTGAGTGGCGTAACTGTGAGTGTCGTAACTGTGAGTGGCGTAACTGTGAGTGTCGTAACTGTGAGTGGCGTAACTGTGAGTGTCGTAACTGTGAGTGGCGTAACTGTGAGTGGCGTAACTGTGAGTGTCGTAACTGTGAGTGGCGTAACTGTGAGTGGCGTAACTGTGAGTGGCGTAACTGTGAGTGTCGTAACTGTAAGTGGCGTAACTGTGAGTGTCGTAACTGTGAGCGTCGTAACTGTGAGCGGCGTAACTGTGAGCGGCGTAACTGTGAGTGGCGTAACTGTGAGTGGCGTAACTGTGAGTGGCGTAACTGTGAGTGGCGTAACTGTGAGTGTCGTAACTGTGAGTGGCGTAACTGTGAGTGTCGTAACTGTGAGTGGCGTAACTGTGAGTGGCGTAACTGTGAGTGGCGTAACTGTGAGTGTCGTAACTGTGAGTGTCGTAACTGTGAGTGTCGTAACTGTGAGTGTCGTAACTGTGAGTGGCGTAACTGTGAGTGGCGTAACTGTGAGTGGCGTAACTGTGAGTGGCGTAACTGTGAGTATCGTAACTGTGAGTGTCGTAACTGTGAGTGGCGTAACTGTGAGTGTCGTAACTGTGAGTGTCGTAACTGTGAGTGGCGTAACTGTGAGTGGCGTAACTGTGAGTGGCGTAACTGTGAGTGTCGTAACTGTGAGTGTCGTAACTGTGAGTGTCGTAACTGTGAGTGGCGTAACTGTGAGTGGCGTAACTGTGAGTGGCGTAACTGTGAGTGTCGTAACTGTGAGTGGCGTAACTGTGAGTGTCGTAACTGTGAGTGTCGTAACTGTGAGTGTCGTAACTGTGAGTGGCGTAACTGTGAGTGTCTTAACTGTGAGTGGCGTAACTGTGAGTGTCGTAACTGTGAGTGGCGTAACTGTGAGTGGCGTAACTGTGAGTGGCGTAACTGTGAGTGGCGTAACTGTGAGTGTCGTAACTGTGAGTGTCGTAACTGTGAGTGGCGTAACTGTGAGTGGCGTAACTGTGAGTGGCGTAACTGTGAGTGGCGTAACTGTGAGTGGCGTAACTGTGAGTGGCGTAACTGTGAGTGTCGTAACTGTGAGTGTCGTAACTGTGAGTGTCGTAACTGTGAGTGGCGTAACTGTGAGTGGCGTAACTGTGAGTGGCGTAACTGTGAGTATCGTAACTGTGAGTGTCGTAACTGTGAGTGGCGTAACTGTGAGTGGCGTAACTGTGAGTGTCGTAACTGTGAGTGTCGTAACTGTGAGTGTCGTAACTGTGAGTGTCGTAACTGTGAGTGGCGTAACTGTGAGTGGCGTAACTGTGAGTGGCGTAACTGTGAGTGTCGTAACTGTGAGTGGCGTAACTGTGAGTGTCGTAACTGTGAGTGGCGTAACTGTGAGTGTCGTAACTGTGAGTGGCGTAACTGTGAGTGGCGTAACTGTGAGTGTCGTAACTGTGAGTGGCGTAACTGTGAGTGGCGTAACTGTGAGTGTCGTAACTGTAAGTGGCGTAACTGTGAGTGTCGTAACTGTGAGCGTCGTAACTGTGAGCGTCGTAACTGTGAGCGGCGTAACTGTGAGCGGCGTAACTGTGAGTGGCGTAACTGTGAGTGGCGTAACTGTGAGTGGCGTAACTGTGAGTGGCGTAACTGTGAGTGTCGTAACTGTGAGTGGCGTAACTGTGAGTGTCGTAACTGTGAGTGGCGTAACTGTGAGTGGCGTAACTGTGAGTGGCGTAACTGTGAGTGTCGTAACTGTGAGTGTCGTAACTGTGAGTGTCGTAACTGTGAGTGTCGTAACTGTGAGTGGCGTAACTGTGAGTGGCGTAACTGTGAGTGGCGTAACTGTGAGTGGCGTAACTGTGAGTATCGTAACTGTGAGTGTCGTAACTGTGAGTGGCGTAACTGTGAGTGTCGTAACTGTGAGTGTCGTAACTGTGAGTGGCGTAACTGTGAGTGGCGTAACTGTGAGTGGCGTAACTGTGAGTGTCGTAACTGTGAGTGTCGTAACTGTGAGTGTCGTAACTGTGAGTGGCGTAACTGTGAGTGGCGTAACTGTGAGTGGCGTAACTGTGAGTGTCGTAACTGTGAGTGTCGTAACTGTGAGTGTCGTAACTGTGAGTGGCGTAACTGTGAGTGTCTTAACTGTGAGTGGCGTAACTGTGAGTGTCGTAACTGTGAGTGGCGTAACTGTGAGTGGCGTAACTGTGAGTGGCGTAACTGTGAGTGGCGTAACTGTGAGTGTCGTAACTGTGAGTGTCGTAACTGTGAGTGGCGTAACTGTGAGTGGCGTAACTGTGAGTGGCGTAACTGTGAGTGGCGTAACTGTGAGTGGCGTAACTGTGAGTGGCGTAACTGTGAGTGTCGTAACTGTGAGTGTCGTAACTGTGAGTGTCGTAACTGTGAGTGGCGTAACTGTGAGTGGCGTAACTGTGAGTGGCGTAACTGTGAGTATCGTAACTGTGAGTGTCGTAACTGTGAGTGGCGTAACTGTGAGTGGCGTAACTGTGAGTGTCGTAACTGTGAGTGTCGTAACTGTGAGTGGCGTAACTGTGAGTGTCGTAACTGTGAGTGGCGTAACTGTGAGTGTCGTAACTGTGAGTGTCGTAACTGTGAGTGTCGTAACTGTGAGTGTCGTAACTGTGAGTGGCGTAATTTTGCAAATGTTGTTTCTGCTCAAACAGCGACACTACACACTCACTAAAGTTAAAAACATGACATCAATCACCCAGCCGTTTAAACACAGAGCACCCTCAGGCTGACAGGCAGTGCAGAAGGTTGTGTTTTTGTGGTGTAAGCGATGCTGCAGGTGAGCTCGTGACTCCAGCGACTGACTGCAGTAATAAAGTAAATGTAGAGTCGCAGTGCTTTATGGGTGATTTACAGTCCCGCGGCGTGACGGCACACACAGGAAAGGTCGCTCTCACACACTCAGTCCCGTCATGACTCTGGGTTTGTTTAATCAAGGGCTCTGAGCGGCTGAAGCTGTAAATACTGACCTGATAAAACTCACATTCACACACGTGAGCGGATCACTGCCGCACACACACACACACACACACACACTCACACACACATTACATACAGCCCATAAGTGATGTCCGGCCAATAGGAAAATTGACATCTTCCCCCTTTTTTTAAATGTTAAAGATTTGTTAAAAATGTTTGCTTTTGTGATCATATTTTGTAGTTGTGCTTGGAGTCGACTGTTTTATTTCTGATAATAACACAATGAATCATTTATGTCCAGAATGTCA
Source organism: Romanogobio albipinnatus (assembly GCA_023566225.1). Lineage (NCBI taxonomy): Eukaryota > Metazoa > Chordata > Actinopteri > Cypriniformes > Gobionidae > Romanogobio > Romanogobio albipinnatus. Next base: position 73,393,078 of record CM042241.1, read on the forward strand.
TACAAAAAATTATGCTATAACTAATTTCACTTCGACTGAGAAAATCAAATAAAACAACACAGCCAATCAGAAGAGCGTGTGGGCGGAGTCTCTCTGCAGGCGCAATGCACTCGTGACCAAATCAGTCAAAAATCACAGCCAATCAGAAGAGCGTGTGGGCGGAGTCTCTGTGCAGGCGCACTCACAACCAAATCAATCAAAAATCACAGCCAATCAGAAGAGCATGTGGGCGGAGTCTCTCTGCAGGCGCACTGCACTCACGACCAAATCAATCAAAAATCACAGCCAATCAGAAGAGCGTGTGGGCGGAGTCTCTCTGCAGGCGCACTGCACTCACAACCACAGCCAATCAGAAGAGCGTGTGGGCGGAGTCTCTCTGCAGGCGCACTGCACTCACAACCACAGCCAATCAGAAGAGCGTGTGGGCGGAGTCTCTCTGCAGGCGCACTGCACTCACAACCAAATCAATCAAAAATCACAGCCAATCAGAAGAGTGTGTGGGCGGAGTCTCTCTGCAGGCGCTCTGCACTCACAACCACAGCCAATCAGAAGAGCGCGTGATGTTTGTTAATGATCTGAATAATGACACTTCTTCAGAGCTGCTTGTGAGTGAATTGTTTGTCGTTATTCTCCTGTTCAGTGCTGTGAAACGCCATCAATCACTCGTTAAATGAGCTTTTAAACGGCCCCTTACAGACCTGCCGCTTTACGATCGTGTCATTTTCCTGCTTAATTACGCTAACTAAATTCATTGGTGATAAACAGGCCGAGCAAAACATCACATGACCTCCAGAATAAACCAATAAAACGAGTCCTCTGCGCTCATTAAACCTGAAACCAACATCATCAGCCCAGCTGACCAAACTCAACTGCAGGTCACTGGCGATGACTATCGATTACTCTCAGACACCACAGCAGGGGACGCTGGGGGATGACGGGAAAGAGCCCATATAATCACTTAATCAATAAGAAAGTAACTGAGCATTTTAAAATGTAATCTAATTACTTGATTTTTGGAATGTGATGATGTAATCCAGATCACATGTAATCAGGAGTCCTCAGAAGTCCACGACTCACTGAAGCTTTCAGGTGCTCTGCTTGTTTAATGGCTTTTATGAAGAGATGACAGGAGCTCCTGAAGACTAGAGACTCGCGGTTACAGGACGTCTAAACCTGCAAACCCTGAACACTGAGGCTTTAAAGATGCATGTGAGACGCTCCATGTCAGTAACTCAACACCGGCTCTCTGCTTACCTGCTCTCACTCCAGTCCAGCTCACACCAGCTCTACTGACTAACCAGCGGAGGTGATTAACAATGAACACAGAGCCGCTCGATGAAGGGGATGAATCAGCACAGGCTATAGAGGCGCTCGCACACGCTCAAGGGCACACGCTGTAGTGCTCACGTATTTGAAGGGGGCGAGAGCGTCTGAGAAATGCAACAGATCTGATTCAAACACAGATGAACACTTGATTCAGAGTCATGAAGAACCGAGCGATTCTGATTCATTAACAAACACATTCATGACTGTTTGATGGAAGCACATCCGACTGCCAAAATAATTATTGCACAAAAGGTTCTTTACAGGAACTTTAGATGATTCAAATCTTCTTCACACTAAGAAAAAAACATGGTTATTTTAAGAACCCTTTACTGAAAGGTTCTTTGGAGAGCCCAAAATGTTAAAGGTTCTTGCTTTGTGCCTAATGTGTTCTGTGTGGTGGCTAGGGTGTTGCTATGTGACTAATGTGTTCTGTGTGGTGGCTAGGGTGTTGCTATGTGACTAATGTGTTCTGTGTGGTTGCTAGGGTGTTGCTATGTGACTAATGTGTTCTGTGTGGTTGCTAGGGTGTTGCTATGTGACTAATGTGTTCTGTGTGGTGGCTAGGGTGTTGCTATGTGACTAATGTGTTCTGTGTGGTTGCTAGGGTGTTGCTATGTGACTAATGTGTTCTGTGTGGTGGCTAGGGTGTTGCTATGTGACTAATGTGTTCTGTGTGGTGGCTAGGGTGTTGCTATGTGACTAATGTGTTCTGTGTGGTTGCTAGGGTGTTGCTATGTGACTAATGTGTTCTGTGTGGTTGCTAGGGTGTTGCTATGTGACTAATGTGTTCTGTGTGGTGGCTAGGGTGTTGCTATGTGACTAATGTGTTCTGTGTGGTTGCTAGGGTGTTGCTATGTGACTAATGTGTTCTGTGTGGTGGCTAGGGTGTTGCTATGTGACTAATGTGTTCTGTGTGGTGGCTAGGGTGTTGCTATGTGACTAATGTGTTCTGTGTGGTTGCTAGGGTGTTGCTATGTGACTAATGTGTTCTGTGTGGTTGCTAGGGTGTTGCTATGTGACTAATGTGTTCTGTGTGGTTGCTAGGGTGTTGCTATGTGACTAATGTGTTCTGTGTGGTTGCTAGGGTGTTGCTATGTGACTAATGTGTTCTGTGTGGTTGCTAGGGTGTTGCTTTATGACTAATGTGTTCTGTGTGGTGGCTAGGGTGTTGCTATGTGACTAATGTGTTCTGTGTGGTTGCTAGGGTGTTGCTATGTGACTAATGTGTTCTGTGTGGTGGCTAGGGTGTTGCTATGTGACTAATGTGTTCTGTGTGGTGGCTAGGGGGTTGCTATGTGACTAATGTGTTCTGTGTGGTTGCTAGGGTGTTGCTATGTGACTAATGTGTTCTGTGTGGTTGCTAGGGTGTTGCTATGTGACTAATGTGTTCTGTGTGGTTGCTAGGGTGTTGCTTTATGACTAATGTGTTCTGTGTGGTGGCTAGGGTGTTGCTATGTGACTAATGTGTTCTGTGTGGTGGCTAGGGTGTTGCTATGTGACTAATGTGTTCTGTGTGGTTGCTAGGGTGTTGCTATGTGACTAATGTGTTCTGTGTGGTTGCTAGGGTGTTGCTATGTGACTAATGTGTTCTGTGTGGTGGCTAGGGGGTTGCTATGTGACTAATGTGTTCTGTGTGGTTGCTAGGGTGTTGCTATGTGACTAATGTGTTCTGTGTGGTGGCTAGGGTGTTGCTATGTGACTAATGTGTTCTGTGTGGTTGCTAGGGTGTTGCTATGTGACTAATGTGTTCTGTGTGGTTGCTAGGGTGTTGCTATGTGACTAATGTGTTCTGTGTGGTGGCTAGGGGGTTGCTATGTGACTAATGTGTTCTGTGTGGTTGCTAGGGTGTTGCTATGTGACTAATGTGTTCTGTATGGTTGCTAGGGTGTTGCTATGTGACTAATGTGTTCTGTGTGGTTGCTAAGGTGTTGCTATGTGACTAATGTGTTCCGTGTGGTTGCTAGAGTGTTGCTGTGACTACTGCATTAAATGTGGTTCTTAAGGTGTTGCTATGTGACTAATGTGTTCTGTGTGGTGGCTAGGGTGTTGCTATATGACTAATGTGTTCTGTGTGGTTGTTAAGGTGTTGCTATGTGACTAATGTGTTCTGTGTGGTGGCTAGGGTGTTGCTATATGACTAATGTGTTCCGTGTGGTTGCTAGAGTGTTGCTGTGACTACTGCATTAAATGTGGTTCTTAAGGTGTTGCTATGTGCCTAATGTGTTCTGTGTGGTGGCTAGGGTGTTGCTATATGACTAATGTGTTCTGTGTGGTTGTTAAGGTGTTGCTATGTGACTAATGTGTTCTGTGTGGTGGCTAGGGTGTTGCTATGTGACTTATGTGTTCATTGTGGTTACTAAGGTGTTGCTATGTGACTAATGTGTTCTGTGTGGTTGTTAGGTGTTGCTATGTGACTAATGTGTTCTGTGTGGTTGTTAGGTGTTGCTATGTGACTAATGTGTTCTGTGTGGTTTTTTTTAGGGTGTTGCTATGTGACTAATGTGTTCTGTGTGGTGGCTAGGGTGTTGCTATATGACTAATGTGTTATGTGTGGTTGCTAGGGTGTTGCTATGTGACTAATGTGTTCTGTGTGGTGGCTAGGGTGTTACTATATGACTAATGTGTTCTGTGTGGTTGCTGAGTGTTGCTATGTGACTAATGTGTTCTGTGTGGTGGCTAGGGTGTTGCTATGTGACTAATGTGTTCATTGTGGTTACTAAGGTGTTGCTATGTGACTAATGTGTTCAATGTCATTTCTAAGGTGTTGCTATGTGACTAATGTGTTCAATGTTGTTACTAAGGTGTTGCTATGTGACTAATACGTTCTGTGTGGTGGCTAGGGTGTTGCTATGTGACTAATGTGTTCATTGTGGTTACTAAGGTGTTGCTATGTGACTAATATGTTCTGTGTGGTGGCTAGGGTGTTGCTATGTGACTTATGTGTTCATTGTGGTTACTAAGGTGTTGCTATGTGACTAATGTGTTCTGTGTGGTTGTTAGGTGTTGCTATGTGACTAATGTGTTCTGTGTGGTTGTTAGGTGTTGCTATGTGACTAATGTGTTCTGTGTGGTTTTTTTTAGGGTGTTGCTATGTGACTAATGTGTTCTGTGTGGTGGCTAGGGTGTTGCTATATGACTAATGTGTTCTGTGTGGTTGCTAGGGTGTTGCTATGTGACTAATGTGTTCTGTGTGGTGGCTAGGGTGTTACTATATGACTAATGTGTTCTGTGTGGTTGCTAGGGTGTTGCTATGTGACTAATGTGTTCTGTGTGGTGGCTAGGGTGTTGCTATGTGACTAATGTGTTCATTGTGGTTACTAAGGTGTTGCTATGTGACTAATGTGTTCAATGTCATTTCTAAGGTGTTGCTATGTGACTAATGTGTTCAATGTTGTTACTAAGGTGTTGCTATGTGACTAATACGTTCTGTGTGGTGGCTAGGGTGTTGCTATGTGACTAATGTGTTCATTGTGGTTACTAAGGTGTTGCTATGTGACTAATATGTTCTGTGTGGTGGCTAGGGTGTTGCTATGTGACTTATGTGTTCATTGTGGTTACTAAGGTGTTGCTATGTGACTAATGTGTTCTGTCGTTACTAAGGTGTTGCTATGTGACTAATGTGTTCTGTGTGGTGGCTAGGGTGTTGATATGTGACTAATGTGTTCATTGTGGTTACTAAGGTGTTGCTATGTGACTAATGTGTTCAATGTTGTTACTAAGGTGTTGCTATGTGACTAATATGTTCTGTGTGGTGGCTAGGGTGTTGCTATGTGACTTATGTGTTCATTGTGGTTACTAAGGTGTTGCTATGTGACTAATGTGTTCTGTCATTGCTAAGGTGTTGCTATGTGACTGTAATGTGTTCTGTGTGGTTGCTAGGATGTAGATATGTGACTAATGCATTCGGTGTGGTTGCTAAGGTGTTGCTATGTGACTAATGTGTTTTGTGTGGTTGCTAAGGTGTTGCTATGTGACTAATGCATTCAATGTGGTTGCTAAGGTGTTGCTATGTGACTGTAATGTGTTCAGTGTAGTTTTTAGGGTGTTGCTATGTGACTAAAGTGTTCAATGAGGTTACTAAGGTATAGTCAAAATAACTGGCCTTTTTATTGCACAAAAGGTTCTTTACAGGAACTTTAGGTGATTAAATGTAAAAAGAAAAACATGGTTAATTTAAGAACTCTTTACTGAAAGGTTCTTTGGAGAACCCAAAATGGAATGACTGCAAAAACACTCTTTGTGTGCACGTCTTAAGAGAACCGTGTTTCTGTTTTTCCACTATAAAGAACCTTTAGTGAGATTCGGCGGATGTTAAAGGTTCTTCATGGAACCATCGAGGACAATGAAGAAGCTTTGATTTTAAGAGTGATGATGATCAAACAGAAGAGCTCATGACTCATTTAAGCTGATGATGACACACAGGGCTAGTTCTTGAGCGATGTTCTTGGGCACTGTCCCATTGAGAACGGGCAACACATCTCTCTCCTGTGCCTCATCTGGTTGCCCCGTGTCTCATCACCTTCAGTTCCAGGAAAACACCGGAGCGGTTCTGAATGAAGACTCCACCTGTGAGCGTCTAACCAGGCGTTACATAATGGATGATGTTTGAGGATCTTGTTCTCTGAGGCTGAAGGTGACGATCCTCCAACATCTGAATCATCATCATCCTGACGGCGCTTTTCATTACAGTCATAATTCTGCAGCGTTTGACCTCCAAACTCCCTGGCAACAATGTTCTGGTCACTTCCTCTCATCTCCGAGGGGTCAGAGGTCACGGGACTGTGTCTTCAGTGACGCCCAGGAAATGAAACCTAAAGCTGCAGTGTGATACGGGCTGTTGCACATTAATGTGTTCATCTGAGCGCCTGCTCTCAGCTTACTGTGTGTGTGTGTGTGTGTGTGTGTGGTGTACGTATAGAACCAACCACCTTGTGTAATGGAGTGTGTGCATGTTGATTTTGTGAATGTGTGTGTGTTCATTAAACTTTAATAGCTGTACTGGGATCAGAGCTCAGGACACAACAGAAGCCTGAAATCACACACGGATGTCTCACAGACTAACAACACGTCTCCATGGTTACAGAACCACAACTTCCCTTCACCACTGTATCATTCTGATGGAGTGTGTGTTAGCGACTACATTGAACACAGTCACATAGCAACACCCTAGAAACCACACAAAACACATTAGTCACATAGCAACACATTAGTAACCACATTGAATGCATTAGTCACATAGCAACATCCTAGAAACCACACAGAACACATTAGTTACATAGCAACACCTTAGTAACCACATTGAATGCATTAGTCACATAGCAACATCCTAGAAACCACACAGAACACATTAGTTACATAGCAACACCTTAGTAACCACATTGAATGCATTAGTCACATAGCAACACCCTAGAAACCACACAAAACACATTAGTCACATAGCATCACCGTAATGCATTCGATGTGGTTGTTAAGGTGTTGCTATGTGACTATAACATGTTCTGTGTGGTTGCTAGGGTGTTTCTATGTGACTAATGCATTCAATGAGGTTGCTAAGGTGTTGCTTTGCGACTAATGTAATCTGTGTGGTAGCTAGGGTGTTGCTATGTGACTAATGTAATCTGTGTGGTTGCTAGGGTGTTGCTATGTGACTAATGCATTCAATGAGGTTGCTAAGGTGTTGCTTTGTGACTAATGGAATCTGTGTGGTTGCTAGGGTGTTGCTTTGTGACTAATGTACTCTGTGTGGTTGCTAGGGTGTTGCTATGTGACTAATGCATTCAATGAGGTTGCTAAGGTGTTGCTTTGTGACTAATGTAATCTGTGTGGTTGCTAGGGTGTTGCTATGTGACTAATGTAATCTGTGTGGTTGCTAGGGTGTTGCTATGTGACTAATGCATTCAATGAGGTTGCAAAGGTGTTGCTTTGTGGCTAATGTAATCTGTGTGGTTGCTAGGGTGTTGCTATGTGACTAATGCATTCAATGAGGTTGCTAAGGTGTTGCTTTGTGACTAATGTAATCTGTGTGGTTGCTAAGGTGTTGCTTTGTGACTGATGCATTCAATGAGGTTGCTAAAGTGTTGCTTTGTGACTAATGTACTCTGTGCGGTTGCTAGGGTGTTGCTATGTGACTAATGCATTCAATGAGGTTGCTAAGGTGTTGCTTTGTGACTAATGTACTCTGTGTGGTTGCTAGGGTGTTGCTATGTGACCAATGCATTCAATGAGGTTGCTAAGGTGTTGCTTTGTGACTAATGTAATCTGTGTGGTTGCTAGGGTGTTGCTATGTGACTAATGCATTCAATGAGGTTGCTAAGGTGTTGCTTTGTGACTAATGTACTCTGTGTGGTTGCTAGGGTGTTGCTATGTGACTAATGCATTCAATGAGGTTGCTACGGTGTTGCTTTGTGATTAATGTGTTCCATGTGATTCCTAGTCACATAGCAACACCTTAGCAACATGCCGGTGGGTTGCAGATATGCAGACAGGTGTAGAGAACCCTGTGTTGTGTTGACCAGCACATGCACTGAAGGCAGGACGCTCTGATGTTCTTGAGCTAGTCATCAATGCTAATCTGATTCCTCTCAAACTTGTCTGATCTGCCAGCCAATCACGTTCAGCATTACCAACCACATGTCCAATCACGCTCATCGATCTGACAGCGGATGTGCCTCGTGTTCCTGGTAAAAACACGGTTTGATGGCCCATATCTCGAGTAACATTATCTGACATATATCTCACAGGGACAGAAACACACAGCTGTAATGGTATCGACGGGCCATTATGTCACTGAAATAGCCCGTAAAGCCGTTCTCCTGCAGGGTTAGAGCTGTAATAATAATAATTTGTTACATTTATATAGTGCTTTTCAAGGCACTCAAAGCGCTTTACATAGAAGGGGGGGGGGTCTCCTCAACCACCACCAATGTGCAGCTCCACCTGATGATGCGACGGCAGCCATTTTGCGCCAGTACGCCCACCACACACCAGCTGATTGGTGGAGAGGAGACTGAGGGATGATGCCAATCGTATATATATGGGGATGATTAGGAGGCCATGATGGACAGGGGCCAATGGGCAAATTTGTCCAGGATGCCGGGGTTACACACCTACTCTTTATCGATGGGCATCCTGGGATTTTTAATGACCACAGAGAGTCAGGACCTCGGTTTAACGTCTCATCCGAAGGACGGTGCTTGTTACAGTATCGTGTCCCCATCACTACACTGGGGCGTTAGGACCCACACAGACCACAGTGTGAGCGCCCCCTGCTGGCCTCACTAACACCTCTACCAGCAGCTACCTAGTTTTCCCAGTTGGTCTCCCATCCCATCCTGAACTCACCATCGGCCTGCGGTTCTCCACCAGGTTCAGCCCAACGACGCCCAGGAATGCGCCGAAGCTCAGCTGCCATCGACAAGACAAATCAACACACATGATTTAGCACAATAATGCCTTCAATCACTGACTTTCAGGCTCAAACACACTCAAACCGTTTTACTGCACAAACACAGAGTTCATTAAAGTAATGAAGTGTGAAGAGTTCGGCTCACTCACTATAATCCCGGGATAGTATCCAGACACGGCCACATTATCCGTCTGTGTGGCCGACAGCAGCCCGACCACCAGAATCAGAACCGCGAGTCCGAACAGAGACACTGAACACCAGAGAGCCGTCCGCCGCCGCTTCACAAACACATCTGCACACACACACACACGAGTCAGAGTGATTTATATTGGTGCATTACAGACACACCAGTAAAGTTGCTTTGAAACCATGAGCTATACAGATCATCATGACTTGATATAATATATAAAGTTGAATATACACCGATCAGGCATAACATTATGACACTCTGTTAGTGGGTGGGGTATATTAGGCAGCAAGTGAACATGTTGTCCTCAGAGTTGATGTGTTAGAAGCAGGAGAAATGGGCAAGCGTGAGGATTTGAGCGAGTTTGACAAGAGCCAGATTGTGACGGCTAGACGACTGGGTCAGAGCTGTAATAATGTAATAACTGTAATAATAATATTAATATTAATGAATATTAATAATAATATTTTTTTTACCTTTATTTTACCAGAACATTCCCAAAGTAAAAGTAAAAAGAATATGTAGGCCTATATTGATATAAATTTAAATTGAATTTTGTTTCACAATCCTCTCCAGGGTGCGGTTATCCCTATTGCTCATACACTTTTTTCTAGCACATCTTTTCCTTTTTAAAATGAAAAAGTTATTGTGTGATTACTAAAATAGGCTAGTGGCGCTCGGCCGTGGCGTTCAAGTTCAGTGCCTCACTTTTTGAGGACTTTAAATAATAACTCTAATAATCCCCTAAATTTGCCGAAGGTTTTGAAATGTTGACTATATCCAAGTCTTCTTATTACTGTATAGATTTCATACTCCATTGCAAAATAAGCCGTTGTTTAAATGAACCTGATTATGCTCTTGAGTAAAGAAATAAAATAAATATGTGGCAGCCGCTGTATACAGTAAACTTTCTTTTAACAAGCCTGTTCAGCTGATGTGATGAGCAGTGACAGTTTTAGTGCTAGTGAGCCTATTTAGAGGAGCGCATTAATTCAGGTAGGCGTATATTTTATTATGTGTATTATGAGGTGATCCACACACACACAAAGTTTGCAAAGCCCTGATCTAGAGGAGCCCATGCCTCGATGGATCAGGGGGACCAACACAATATTAGGTCATAATGTTATGCCTAATCGGTGTATAGTACATCCAACATGACGTCGTAGTGATTACAGTTTATAAAGTCTCTTTAATGGAACGTTACATTATATCTTCTTTACACATTATGGGATGTTACTTTTCAATGTTCTGAAACAATTGTAACATATTAAAAAAAATTGATGAACCGTTTCAGAACATTATTAACGATCCGTCTCACGTGACACTAATATATAATAAACATTAACACCTGTAAAGATCATTTGTAGGAACTTTCACACATGAAAATGGTTTCAAATACAGGGAGCGCAGAATTATTAGGCAAATGAGTATTTTGACCACATCATCCTCGTTATGCATGTTGTCTTACTCCAAGCTGTATAGGCTGGAAAGCCTACTACCAATTAAGCATATTAGGTGATGTGCATCTCTGTAATGAGAAGGGGTGTGGTCTAATGACATCAACACCCTATATCAGGTGTGCATAATTATTAGGCAACTTCCTTTCCTTTGGCAAAATGGGTCAAAAGAAGGACTTGACAGGCTCAGAAAAGTCAAAAATAGTGAGATATATTGCAGAGGGATGCAGCAGTCTTAAAATAGCCAAGCTTCTGAAGCGTGATCATCGAACAATCAAGCGTTTCATTCAAAATAGTCAACAGGGTCGCAAGAAGCGTGTGGAAAAACCAAGGCGCAAAATAACTGCCCGTGAACTGAGAAAAGTCAAGCGTGCAGCTGCCAAGATGCCACTTGCCACCAGTTTGGCCATATTTCAGAGCTGCAACATCACTGGAGTGCCCAAAAGCACAAGGTGTGCAATACTCAGAGACATGGCCAAGGTAAGAAAGGCAGAAAGTCGACCACCACTGAACAAGACACACAAGCTGAAACGTCAAGACTGGGCCAAGAAATATCTCAAGACTGATTTTTCTAAGGTTTTATGGACTGATGAAATGAGAGTGAGTCTTGATGGGCCAGATGGATGGGCCCGTGGCTGGATTGGTAAAGGGCAGAGAGCTCCAGTCCGACTCAGACGCCAGCAAGGTGGAGGTGGAGTACTGGTTTGGGCTGGTATCATCAAAGATGAGCTTGTGGGGCCTTTTCGGGTTGAGGATGGAGTCAAGCTCAACTCCCAGTCCTACTGCCAGTTTCTGGAAGACACCTTCTTCAAGCAGTGGTACAGGAAGAAGTCTGCATCGTTCAAGAAAAACATGATTTTCATGCAGGACAATGCTCCATCACACGCGTCCAAGTACTCCACAGCGTGGCTGGCAAGAAAGGGTATAAAAGAAGAAAATCTAATGATATGGCCTCCTTGTTCACCTGATCTGAACCCCATTGAGAACCTGTGGTCCATCATCAAATGTGCGATTTACAAGGAGGGAAAACAGTACACCTCTCTGAACAGTGTCTGGGAGGCTGTGGTTGCTGCTGCACGCAATGTTGATGGTGAACAGAACAAAACACTGACAGAATCCATGGATGGCAGGCTTTTGAGTGTCCTTGCAAAGAAAGGTGGCTATATTGGTCACTGATTTGAATTGGTTTTTGAATGTCAGAAATGTATATTTGTGAATGTTGAGATGTTATATTGGTTTCACTGGTAAAAATAAATAATTGAAATGGGTATAAATTAGTTTTTTGTTAAGTTGCCTAATAATTATGCACAGTAATAGTCACCTGCACACACAGATATCCCCCTAAAATAGCTCAAACTAAAAACCACTTCCAAAAATATTCAGCTTTGATATTAATGAGTTTGTGTTCATTGACAACATGGTTGTTGTTTAATTATTAATGTTGTAAAATTAATCCTCAAAAATACAACTTGCCTAATAATTCTGCACTCCCTGTACAATTGATTTGACGTATTTTACATTAGAACATAATGAACAGTGAACATGTGAAACATTAAAATGCAAAACTAACATCATGAATAATGCATAAATGATACTTACTCAGAATATTAGTTCTTTTTAAATCAATTAAACTTCAGATAAAGAACATATAAACGCAGTGCTCAAGTCTGTAATGACCAAATGAACATCATCATCATCATCATCATCATCATCATCATCTCTCCGGATGGCCGTTATTATGCATCACTTTATGTTATGATCATAACTCATAACTCGAGTGTTGTTATAGAGGAGCAGGAGTCACTCACCTGCGGGATCCGCGCTCGCCCGCGGCGCGTTCTGCTGCTGCTGCATCGCGTCTGATGTCTCTCTCACACACACACACACACACACACGGAATTATCCACAAAAATAAAGTTTCTTGTCCTCCGAGTGTGTAACCGATCCGCTCCGCTCAGGTACAGTGACGCGCGCGGGACTGAGGAGCTGACGGTGACGCATGAGACACACACACACACACACACACACACACACACACACAGTTTTACTGGCGATAAACCAATCCACAGCTGAGAGCTCAAGACAAACTTTGCATGTTGACTACACTTTAAAAACATTTTAATTTGAACCAAACCTTATTTGAGTTTAATTTGATTAAATAATATACTCGTCTTTGAGCAGCAGAATGTCACTTTCCTATGGGAAAAAAAATCTTTAAGCCTCAATATAGCGTGAATGCAACTGTTTATCTAGTATAAGTGTACTCATGAATATGCTAATGAGCCCCGCCTCCTCTCTCTGGTCAGCTTTACTGTAGTAAACACTGCCTCTCACACACACCTTCAGTGGAGACCGGTATAGTTCATCATAATACACATATACATAATTCACCCTTTATTGCTTAATGTAATATAGTAAATGACCCTCTTGAGACTCCGCCCACTGCTTCAGAGAATAGTTAATGATATGCTGAAGCCCCGCCCCCTACAAGGTAGTTTGTGACGTCAGAAACACCAGCGACTGTTGGAGGGTCACTACAGTTACAAGGAGAAAATACTCAGCGATGGTGTCGACTGTAGTTAAAACCCCACAGACATTAAACACTGGAGTTTGATCACGGGTTGTGTGTGTGTGTGTGTGTGTGTGTGAGTGAGTGAGTGAGTGTGTGTGTGTGGGGGGGGGGGGGGGGTGGCGGGTTTAAAGTGCTCTGATTAACTCATCAGGGAGAAAAATCAACACCAAACACATTAACATTTAAAACACTGACTTTATTTACATGAAACACTCACAACAGTACATTTAAAAAATCAGTTTTCTACAGGAGGACAAGACGGTGTGTGTATGTGTGTGTGTGTGTTCAACCCGTCCCGTCCGAGGTGAGGTGAGCGGTCACTGCGTCGGGCAGGCGTTGGCGTTCACGTTAGCGTCCGGCTCTGTGTGAGACGCGCCGGGGATCTGCCACCAGTCATCAAGCGGCGCGGCGGAGCTGGACGCTAAAACAACAACAGACACAAGAGTGAGAGTGTGTGTGAGAGAGTGTGTGTGTGAGAGAGAGAGAGTGTGAGTGTGAGAGTGCGTGTGTGTGCGAGAGAGAGTGAGTGTGTGTAAGTGAGTGTGTGTGTCTGTGTGAGTGTGTGTGTGCGAGAGAGAGTGAGTGTGAGAGTGCGTGTGTGCGTGAGAGAGTGTGTGTGTGTGAGTGAGTGTGAGAGAGTGTGTGTGTGTGTGCGAGAGAGAGTGAGTGTGTGAGTGAGTGTGTGTGTCTGTGTGAGTGTGTGTGTGCGAGAGAGAGTGAGAGTGAGTGCGTGTGTGCGTGAGAGAGAGAGACAGTGTGTGTGTGTGTGTGTGTGAGTGTGTGTGTGCGAGAGAGAGTGAGTGTGAGAGTGCGTGTGTGTGTCTGTGTGAGTGTGTGTGTGCGAGAGAGAGTGAGAGTGAGTGCGTGTGTGCGTGAGAGAGAGAGACAGTGTGTGTGTGTGTGTGTGTGAGTGTGTGTGTGCGAGAGAGAGTGTGTGTGTGTGAGTGAGTGTGAGAGAGTGTGTGTGTGTGTGCGAGAGAGAGTGAGTGTGTGAGTGAGTGTGTGTGTCTGTGTGAGTGTGTGTGTGCGAGAGAGAGTGAGAGTGAGTGCGTGTGTGCGTGAGAGAGAGAGACAGTGTGTGTGTGTGTGTGTGTGAGTGTGTGTGTGCGAGAGAGAGTGAGTGTGAGAGTGCGTGTGTGCGAGAGAGAGAGTGAGAGTGTGTGTTGGTGAGTCAGAGGACCAGCCACATTCACAGATACACACTGCACTCACTTCAGCTCTACACAACACAGCCAATCAGATCCACTTCCTCAACTCCGCTCAAGAGCTCATCATCAGGCTTCCATTAGTGATGGGCATGAGTCAAAAATATTGTATTCAAACTATGGACTGTAAAATTAGTGATGTCATCACCCGTAGGATCTGAAGAGAGTTTTGAAGCGTAAAGTCAGCCGTCGCCATCTTGTCATTGCGCATCACTCCCGGATAACTGACAATGGGCAAAGAGGCGGGACGTGGGCGGAGCTGAGGTGATGACTAACAGACAGCAGACAAACGGCAATCCACCTGTCACTCAAAGTGGCCACGCCCTTAATTATGCAGAACTTTAAGGCTTTATATAATGTAAACGAGTGAGTTATCAGTCTCTCAGTCGTCATGAAGGGCAACATGAGCCGCTCAGAGCAGCAGCACAGTTTGTCCCAGACTGTGAACATGTGTTCTTCTGCTGTAGAGTTGAGCACTTTAACACGAGCTCAGTGAGATTCTGCTCCTCCTGGAGCCGCTCTCTAGTGGCCAGACCATGAACTGCAGTTTAAGGCCCTTAACTGTCACCACCCTTTTGAAAATTATCCAAACTTAAATGGTTGCAATTCAAGAATGCTTTGGAATATAGACATAAGTTTGGTCTCATTTTAAAGACGGTCAGCAGATTATTGCTCAAGTGAAATCACTTTAAAAAAAAATGAAAGTATGAAAAAGTTATGGAAGTTTAAATTGACTGTAAATCAAATGTAGTGTATTAAATATTTAATATAAAATATATATGTTACAAAATAATTTCTACTGTAAAATTACTATCAAATCAAGGCCATATGTCTAACCAGTTCGTGTTCCAATTGTGAAGTTTACAGAACTCGACTGAGAGACCATTAAAGAACTCGACTGAGAGACCATTAAAGAACTCGACTGAGAGACCATTAAAGAACTCGACTGAGAGACCATTACAGAACTCGACTGAGAGACCATTAAAGAACTCGACTGAGAGACCATTAAAGAACTCGACTGAGAGACCATTAAAGAACTCGACTGAGAGACCATTAAAGAACTCGACTGAGAGACCATTAAAGAACTCGACTGAGAGACCATTACAGAACTCGACTGAGAGACCATTAAAGAACTCGACTGAGAGACCATTAAAGAACTCGACTCCGAGACCATTAAAGAACTCGACTGAGAGACCATTACAGAACTCGACTGAGAGACCATTAAAGAACTCGACTGAGAGACCATTAAAGAACTCGACTCCGAGACCATTAAAGAACTCGACTGAGAGACCATTAAAGAACTCGACTGAGAGACCATTACAGAACTCGACTGAGAGACCATTAAAGAACTCGACTGAGAGACCATTACAGAACTCGACTGAGAGACCATTAAAGAACTCGACTGAGAGACCATTAAAGAACTCGACTGAGAGACCATTAAAGAACTCGACTGAGAGACCATTACAGAACTCGACTGAGAGACCATTAAAGAACTCGACTGAGAGACCATTAAAGAACTCGACTGAGAGACCATTACAGAACTCGACTGAGAGACCATTACAGAACTCGACTGAGAGACCATTAAAGAACTCGACTGAGAGACCATTAAAGAACTCGACTGAGAGACCATTAAAGAACTCGACTGAGAGACCATTACAGAACTCGACTGAGAGACCATTACAGAACTCGACTGAGAGACCATTAAAGAACTCGACTGAGAGACCATTAAAGAACTCGACTGAGAGACCATTACAGAACTCGACTGAGAGACCATTAAAGAACTCGACTGAGAGACCATTACAGAACTCGACTGAGAGACCATTACAGAACTCGACTGAGAGACCATTAAAGAACTCGACTGAGAGACCATTACAGAACTCGACTGAGAGACCATTACAGAACTCGACTGAGAGACCATTAAAGAACTCGACTGAGAGACCATTACAGAACTCGACTGAGAGACCATTAAAGAACTCGACTGAGAGACCATTACAGAACTCGACTGAGAGACCATTAAAGAACTCGACTGAGAGACCATTACAGAACTCGACTGAGAGACCATTACAGAACTCGACTGAGAGACCATTACAGAACTCGACTGAGAGACCATTAAAGAACTCGACTGAGAGACCATTAAAGAACTCGACTGAGAGACCATTAAAGAACTCGACTGAGAGACCATTACAGAACTCGACTGAGAGACCATTAAAGAACTCGACTGAGAGACCATTACAGAACTCGACTGAGAGACCATTAAAGAACTCGACTGAGAGACCATTACAGAACTCGACTGAGAGACCATTAAAGAACTCGACTGAGAGACCATTAAAGAACTCGACTGAGAGACCATTAAAGAACTCGACTGAGAGACCATTAAAGAACTCGACTGAGAGACCATTACAGAACTCGACTGAGAGACCATTAAAGAACTCGACTGAGAGACCATTACAGAACTCGACTGAGAGACCATTAAAGAACTCGACTGAGAGACCATTACAGAACTCGACTGAGAGACCATTAAAGAACTCGACTGAGAGACCATTAAAGAACTCGACTGAGAGACCATTAAAGAACTCGACTGAGAGACCATTAAAGAACTCGACTCCGAGACCATTAAAGAACTCGACTGAGAGACCATTAAAGAACTCGACTGAGAGACCATTACAGAACTCGACTGAGAGACCATTACAGAACTCGACTGAGAGACCATTAAAGAACTCGACTGAGAGACCATTAAAGAACTCGACTGAGAGACCATTACAGAACTCGACTGAGAGACCATTAAAGAACTCGACTGAGAGACCATTAAAGAACTCGACTGAGAGACCATTACAGAACTCGACTGAGAGACCATTACAGAACTCGACTGAGAGACCATTAAAGAACTCGACTGAGAGACCATTACAGAACTCGACTGAGAGACCATTACAGAACTCGACTGAGAGACCATTACAGAACTCGACTGAGAGACCATTACAGAACTCGACTGAGAGACCATTAAAGAACTCGACTGAGAGACCATTACAGAACTCGACTGAGAGACCATTACAGAACTCGACTGAGAGACCATTAAAGAACTCGACTGAGAGACCATTACAGAACTCGACTGAGAGACCATTACAGAACTCGACTGAGAGACCATTACAGAACTCGACTGAGAGACCATTAAAGAACTCGACTGAGAGACCATTAAAGAACTCGACTGAGAGACCATTAAAGAACTCGACTGAGAGACCATTAAAGAACTCGACTGAGAGACCATTACAGAACTCGACTGAGAGACCATTAAAGAACTCGACTGAGAGACCATTAAAGAACTCGACTGAGAGACCATTACAGAACTCGACTGAGAGACCATTAAAGAACTCGACTGAGAGACCATTAAAGAACTCGACTGAGAGACCATTAAAGAACTCGACTGAGAGACCATTAAAGAACTCGACTGAGAGACCATTAAAGAACTCGACTGAGAGACCATTAAAGAACTCGACTGAGAGACCATTAAAGAACTCGACTGAGAGACCATTAAAGAACTCGACTGAGAGACCATTAAAGAACTCGACTGAGAGACCATTACAGAACTCGACTGAGAGACCATTAAAGAACTCGACTGAGAGACCATTAAAGAACTCGACTGAGAGACCATTACAGAACTCGACTGAGAGACCATTACAGAACTCGACTGAGAGACCATTACAGAACTCGACTGAGAGACCATTGAAGAACTCGACTGAGAGACCATTAAAGAACTCGACTGAGAGACCATTAAAGAACTCGACTGAGAGACCATTACAGAACTCGACTGAGAGACCATTAAAGAACTCGACTGAGAGACCATTAAAGAACTCGACTGAGAGACCATTAAAGAACTCGACTGAGAGACCATTACAGAACTCGACTGAGAGACCATTACAGAACTCGACTGAGAGACCATTACAGAACTCGACTGAGAGACCATTAAAGAACTCGACTGAGAGACCATTAAAGAACTCGACTGAGAGACCATTACAGAACTCGACTGAGAGACCATTACAGAACTCGACTGAGAGACCATTACAGAACTCGACTGAGAGACCATTACAGAACTCGACTGAGAGACCATTGAAGAACTCGACTGAGAG
The DNA here is from genome assembly GCA_023566225.1 of Romanogobio albipinnatus. Classification (NCBI taxonomy): domain Eukaryota; kingdom Metazoa; phylum Chordata; class Actinopteri; order Cypriniformes; family Gobionidae; genus Romanogobio; species Romanogobio albipinnatus. The sequence goes on from CM042241.1 coordinate 73,411,351, forward strand.
ACCATTAAAGAACTCGACTGAGAGACCATTAAAGAACTCGACTGAGAGACCATTACAGAACTCGACTGAGAGACCATTACAGAACTCGACTGAGAGACCATTACAGAACTCGACTGAGAGACCATTAAAGAACTCGACTGAGAGACCATTACAGAACTCGACTGAGAGACCATTACAGAACTCGACTGAGAGACCATTACAGAACTCGACTGAGAGACCATTAAAGAACTCGACTGAGAGACCATTAAAGAACTCGACTGAGAGACCATTAAAGAACTCGACTGAGAGACCATTAAAGAACTCGACTGAGAGACCATTAAAGAACTCGACTGAGAGACCATTAAAGAACTCGACTGAGAGACCATTAAAGAACTCGACTGAGAGACCATTACAGAACTCTACTGAGAGACCATTAAAGAACTCGACTGAGAGACCATTAAAGAACTCGACTGAGAGACCATTACAGAACTCGACTGAGAGACCATTAAAGAACTCGACTGAGAGACCATTAAAGAACTCGACTGAGAGACCATTAAAGAACTCGACTGAGAGACCATTAAAGAACTCGACTGAGAGACCATTAAAGAACTCGACTGAGAGACCATTAAAGAACTCGACTGAGAGACCATTACAGAACTCGACTGAGAGACCATTACAGAACTCGACTGAGAGACCATTACAGAACTCGACTGAGAGACCATTACAGAACTCGACTGAGAGACCATTACAGAACTCGACTGAGAGACCATTAAAGAACTCGACTGAGAGACCATTAAAGAACTCGACTGAGAGACCATTAAAGAACTCGACTGAGAGACCATTAAAGAACTCGACTGAGAGACCATTAAAGAACTCGACTGAGAGACCATTAAAGAACTCGACTGAGAGACCATTACAGAACTCTACTGAGAGACCATTAAAGAACTCGACTGAGAGACCATTAAAGAACTCGACTGAGAGACCATTACAGAACTCGACTGAGAGACCATTAAAGAACTCGACTGAGAGACCATTAAAGAACTCGACTGAGAGACCATTAAAGAACTCGACTGAGAGACCATTAAAGAACTCGACTGAGAGACCATTAAAGAACTCGACTGAGAGACCATTAAAGAACTCGACTGAGAGACCATTACAGAACTCGACTGAGAGACCATTAAAGAACTCGACTGAGAGACCATTAAAGAACTCGACTGAGAGACCATTAAAGAACTCGACTGAGAGACCATTAAAGAACTCGACTGAGAGACCATTAAAGAACTCGACTGAGAGACCATTACAGAACTCGACTGAGAGACCATTAAAGAACTCGACTGAGAGACCATTAAAGAACTCGACTGAGAGACCATTAAAGAACTCGACTGAGAGACCATTAAAGAACTCGACTGAGAGACCATTAAAGAACTCGACTGAGAGACCATTAAAGAACTCGACTGAGAGACCATTACAGAACTCGACTGAGAGACCATTAAAGAACTCGACTGAGAGACCATTACAGAACTCGACTGAGAGACCATTAAAGAACTCGACTGAGAGACCATTAAAGAACTCGACTGAGAGACCATTACAGAACTCGACTGAGAGACCATTACAGAACTCGACTGAGAGACCATTAAAGAACTCGACTGAGAGACCATTAAAGAACTCGACTGAGAGACCATTAAAGAACTCGACTGAGAGACCATTACAGAACTCGACTGAGAGACCATTACAGAACTCGACTGAGAGACCATTAAAGAACTCGACTGAGAGACCATTACAGAACTCGACTGAGAGACCATTAAAGAACTCGACTGAGAGACCATTAAAGAACTCGACTGAGAGACCATTACAGAACTCGACTGAGAGACCATTACAGAACTCGACTGAGAGACCATTACAGAACTCGACTGAGAGACCATTAAAGAACTCGACTGAGAGACCATTAAAGAACTCGACTGAGAGACCATTAAAGAACTCGACTGAGAGACCATTAAAGAACTCGACTGAGAGACCATTAAAGAACTCGACTGAGAGACCATTAAAGAACTCGACTGAGAGACCATTAAAGAACTCGACTGAGAGACCATTACAGAACTCTACTGAGAGACCATTAAAGAACTCGACTGAGAGACCATTAAAGAACTCGACTGAGAGACCATTACAGAACTCGACTGAGAGACCATTAAAGAACTCGACTGAGAGACCATTAAAGAACTCGACTGAGAGACCATTAAAGAACTCGACTGAGAGACCATTAAAGAACTCGACTGAGAGACCATTAAAGAACTCGACTGAGAGACCATTAAAGAACTCGACTGAGAGACCATTACAGAACTCGACTGAGAGACCATTACAGAACTCGACTGAGAGACCATTACAGAACTCGACTGAGAGACCATTACAGAACTCGACTGAGAGACCATTACAGAACTCGACTGAGAGACCATTAAAGAACTCGACTGAGAGACCATTAAAGAACTCGACTGAGAGACCATTAAAGAACTCGACTGAGAGACCATTAAAGAACTCGACTGAGAGACCATTAAAGAACTCGACTGAGAGACCATTAAAGAACTCGACTGAGAGACCATTACAGAACTCTACTGAGAGACCATTAAAGAACTCGACTGAGAGACCATTAAAGAACTCGACTGAGAGACCATTACAGAACTCGACTGAGAGACCATTAAAGAACTCGACTGAGAGACCATTAAAGAACTCGACTGAGAGACCATTAAAGAACTCGACTGAGAGACCATTAAAGAACTCGACTGAGAGACCATTAAAGAACTCGACTGAGAGACCATTAAAGAACTCGACTGAGAGACCATTACAGAACTCGACTGAGAGACCATTAAAGAACTCGACTGAGAGACCATTAAAGAACTCGACTGAGAGACCATTAAAGAACTCGACTGAGAGACCATTAAAGAACTCGACTGAGAGACCATTAAAGAACTCGACTGAGAGACCATTACAGAACTCGACTGAGAGACCATTAAAGAACTCGACTGAGAGACCATTAAAGAACTCGACTGAGAGACCATTAAAGAACTCGACTGAGAGACCATTAAAGAACTCGACTGAGAGACCATTAAAGAACTCGACTGAGAGACCATTAAAGAACTCGACTGAGAGACCATTACAGAACTCGACTGAGAGACCATTAAAGAACTCGACTGAGAGACCATTACAGAACTCGACTGAGAGACCATTAAAGAACTCGACTGAGAGACCATTAAAGAACTCGACTGAGAGACCATTACAGAACTCGACTGAGAGACCATTACAGAACTCGACTGAGAGACCATTAAAGAACTCGACTGAGAGACCATTAAAGAACTCGACTGAGAGACCATTAAAGAACTCGACTGAGAGACCATTACAGAACTCGACTGAGAGACCATTACAGAACTCGACTGAGAGACCATTAAAGAACTCGACTGAGAGACCATTACAGAACTCGACTGAGAGACCATTAAAGAACTCGACTGAGAGACCATTGAAGAACTCGACTGAGAGACCATTAAAGAACTCGACTGAGAGACCATTAAAGAACTCGACTGAGAGACCATTACAGAACTCGACTGAGAGACCATTACAGAACTCGACTGAGAGACCATTAAAGAACTCGACTGAGAGACCATTACAGAACTCGACTGAGAGACCATTACAGAACTCGACTGAGAGACCATTAAAGAACTCGACTGAGAGACCATTAAAGAACTCGACTGAGAGACCATTAAAGAACTCGACTGAGAGACCATTGAAGAACTCGACTGAGAGACCATTAAAGAACTCGACTGAGAGACCATTAAAGAACTCGACTGAGAGACCATTACAGAACTCGACTGAGAGACCATTACAGAACTCGACTGAGAGACCATTAAAGAACTCGACTGAGAGACCATTACAGAACTCGACTGAGAGACCATTACAGAACTCGACTGAGAGACCATTACAGAACTCGACTGAGAGACCATTAAAGAACTCGACTGAGAGACCATTAAAGAACTCGACTGAGAGACCATTACAGAACTCGACTGAGAGACCATTAAAGAACTCGACTGAGAGACCATTACAGAACTCGACTGAGAGACCATTAAAGAACTCGACTGAGAGACCATTAAAGAACTCGACTGAGAGACCATTACAGAACTCGACTGAGAGACCATTAAAGAACTCGACTGAGAGACCATTACAGAACTCGACTGAGAGACCATTAAAGAACTCGACTGAGAGACCATTACAGAACTCGACTGAGAGACCATTACAGAACTCGACTGAGAGACCATTAAAGAACTCGACTGAGAGACCATTACAGAACTCGACTGAGAGACCATTAAAGAACTCGACTGAGAGACCATTACAGAACTCGACTGAGAGACCATTACAGAACTCGACTGAGAGACCATTAAAGAACTCGACTGAGAGAGCATTAAAGAACTCGACTGAGAGACCATTAAAGAACTCGACTGAGAGACCATTACAGAACTCGACTGAGAGACCATTAAAGAACTCGACTGAGAGACCATTACAGAACTCGACTGAGAGACCATTAAAGAACTCGACTGAGAGACCATTAAAGAACTCGACTGAGAGACCATTAAAGGCCTTTGCAGGTGTTTTGAGTTCATCAGCTGATGAGAGTGTGGCACCAGGTGTCTTCAATATTCAACCTTTTCACAATATTCTCATTTTCTGAGATACTGAATTTGGGATTTTCCTTAGTTGTCGGTTATAATCATCAAAATTAAAATGAATAAACGTTTGAAATATATCAGGATAAATATAGGATATAATTGTTTGTTATTTTGAGAAGATCAGAAATGTGCCGACAACTTTATGAATAAAAGTAACGTCTTTCTCAACAAGCTTACGATTAGGCAACATAAACAACAGGCTTACATCATATCTTGAGGGTTTCTATCAGTTTAAAACATTGAACATGAATATAAAGAACGAGCATTATAAGCTCAAGCGGAAAACACTTAAGCTCCACAGCGCCACCAGTGGATGTGCTTAGAACTGCGAGTGAGTGGGAAATTCAAATAGTATTTTTTTTCCCCGAATATTACAGATTGAATATTCGTGCACACCTGTAGTTTCCATCCAAGGACTTTTTTGCGAAAAAAAGGTCTAGCGCATCAAAATGTTCACCGATAACTGATGGAAATGCCCATTATTATTCATATCGTGCATGCTGTCGATACTGCAAATGTCACGAAAACTAGCTTGGAAACAAAAAAAGGATTTACAGAGCGGCTCCTCCCACAGTTTCTCCTGAAGCCGATACTGAAGTAATTAATTAATATGACTTATTGATCAAATCTAGTCATTTAAAGATAAATACAAGCAATACAATAAAATAAAAAATAATAATAGAATCTCCAAAAAATGCATTAAAATACATAAAAAATAAAATAAAAGCTTTCTGGACGACAAAAAAAAAGTATAATTTCAGGGCTTGGGGTCATTTTGGATTTGTTACAGGATGTGGGGGGCAATGTTTGTTTGTTTGTTTCACTCTACAGTGTATACTCTACAGTGTGTATACTCTACAGTGTATACTCTACAGTGTGTATACTCTACAGTGTGTGTACTCTACAGTGTGTATACTCTACAGTGTGTGTACTCTACAGTGTGTATACTCTACAGTGTGTATACTCTACAGTGTATACTCTACAGTGTGTATACTCTACAGTGTGTATACTCTACAGTGTGTATACTCTACAGTGTGTATACTCTACAGTGTGTATACTCTACAGTGTATACTCTACAGTGTGTATACTCTACAGTGTATACTCTACAGTGTATACTCTACAGTGTCTACTCTACAGTGTATACTCTACAGTGTGTGTACTCTACAGTGTATACTCTACAGTGTATACTCTACAGCGGTTCGGCCGTGTGATGATTGGCCTGTCAAATGACCCGTGTGATCTTTTATAAAGTCAATTTTACATAAAAAGCTGATTGTATAAAAACCTATTAAAAATATTTATATAAATTTAAAAGATGATATAAATCCTCCAAAAACTGCTCAAATGTGGAGTAAAAACATTAATAAACAGAGTAAAACTACATGTGTGTTGCCTGGGGTCTCTGGAGAGCCCAAATGAAGAGCGCGCAAGAGTAACACGCGTGTAATAAAATCACAACAAAGTGTTTTTGTCACAAATATGAGCAATATGATGTCCAGATCATTTTATTCAGAATCTCCATCAAACTCATGATCTGGAAAGAATTTATACACTAAAAAAAAATAAAAATGCCAAAAACTAAAGGGCCTTAAACTGCAGTTCATGGTCTGGCCACTAGAGAGCGGCTCCAGGAGGAGCAGAATCTCACTGAGCTCGTGTTAAAGTGCTCAACTCTACAGCAGAAGAACACATGTTCACAGTCTGGGACAAACTGTGCTGCTGCTCTGAGCGGCTCATGTTGCCCTTCATGACGACTGAGAGACTGATAACTCACTCGTTTACATTATATAAAGCCTTAAAGTTCTGCATAATTAAGGGCGTGGCCACTTTGAGTGACAAGTGGGTGTGGTTTCAGCATCCAGTCACCTTAGCTCCGCCCACGTCCTGACTCTTAGCCCATTTTTGGTCATCCAGGAGTGACGCTGCCAAGATGGCGCCGGAAAAACTGCTCTTCAGAATCCTGCAGGGGCGTCACGGACACTACAGCTGTATTTATTTACAGTCTATGGTCATTGCACACATTTTATCAGTAAAAGACCAACTGGATGGAAACAGCAGATTTTTCAGTCTTATTTTAAGACACATTCCCTTTGTCGATAACAAGAGAGTGCAAAAAGAGTCTTCAGCAGAGCTGCTGTTTGATAATGACTGCACTGAGTCAAGCTGACATCAAACACAGCTTCAGCTCAGGTGTGTATTCTCATGTGAGGGTGTCAGATCAATGGTTTATAAACCTCAAATGGTCCAGAGTGACAGAGACAAGGAAATAAAAGTGTGTGACCGTAACCGAGAGTGTGTCTGAACCAGAAGCGATAGATCCCAGTGACAAACGTGCAAATTCCCCAACGCCACACAACGTGATGGATTCATATTCAGGGTTTGATTTCATATCACGTGTTCCTTTAACTCCTAACCAACCCCCCGCCCGTGTCCCAGAAGCACCCGTTAGTGAGGAAGAGCAGCGATGATGATAACGGTTACCCTCGTCTTCAGTGTCTGAGGAGTCCAGGGGCGGCTCGGCCGGCCAACACGAGACCTCTGACATCAAAACACACACAGTGAGCGCTTAACTCCTGCGCAACACACACTACTGGGGCTGCGCGAGATACACATCACCACCATTCGGCTTAGAGCGAGTGAAAGATTAATCAGAAGCATGATGTCATGAGCTGTGTGTGTGTGTGTGTGTGTGTGTGTGTGTAAGTGAATGAACAGAGCTTCACTCTCAAACCAGCAGCGACCCGTCAAAATAAGTAATTTCTATTTTAAAGAAATATGTAGCTTTTTATTGTACACATTACTATTATTATTATTATATATTATTTTGTTTAATATTGAAATTTACATTAAATAATATTAATTTTATAGCCATTAGAATTAGTCAAAAACTATGGAAGCCTGTTTCCGCCACAGAATAAATTTTTGACTTCGCCTTCTCACACACACACACACACACACACACACACACACACACACGTCTCGCGACTCCGCCTTCACACACACGTCTCGCGACTCCGCCTTCACACACACGTCTCGCGACTCCGCCTTCACACACACGTCTCGCGGCTCCGCCTTCACACACACGTCTCGCGGCTCCGCCTTCACACACACGTCTCGCGGCTCCGCCTTCACACACACGTCTCGCGACTCCGCCTTCACACACACGTCTCGTGACTCCGCCTTCACACACACGTCTCGTCACTCCGCCTTCACACACACGTCTCGTGACTCCGCCTTCACACACACGTCTCGCGACTCCGCCTTCACACACACGTCTCGCGACTCCGCCTTCACACACACGTCTCGCGACTCCGCCTTCACACACACGTCTCGCGACTCCGCCTTCACACACACACGTCTCGCGACTCCGCCTTCACACACACGTCTCGCGACTCCGCCTTCACACACACGTCTCGCGACTCCGCCTTCACACACACACGTCTCGCGACTCCGCCATCACACACACGTCTCGTGACTCCGCCTTCACACACACGTCTCGTGACTCCGCCTTCACACACACGTCTCGTGACTCCGCCTTCACACACACGTCTCGTCACTCCGCCTTCACACACACGTCTCGTGACTCCGCCTTCACACACACACGTCTCGCGACTCCGCCATCACACACACGTCTCGTGACTCCGCCTTTACACACACGTCTCGTGACTCCGCCTTCACACACACGTCTCGTGACTCCGCCTTCACACACACGTCTCGTCACTCCGCCTTCACACACACGTCTCGCGGCTCCGCCTTCACACACACGTCTCGTCACTCCGCCTTCACACACACGTCTCGTGACTCCGCCTTCACACACACGTCTCGTGACTCCGCCTTCACACACACGTCTCGTGACTCCGCCTTCACACACACGTCTCGTGACTCCGCCTTCACACACACGTCTCGTGACTCCGCCTTCACACACACACACGTCTCGTGACTCCGCCTTCACACACACACACGTCTCGTGACTCCGCCTTCACACACACACATCTCGCGACTCCGCCTTCACACACACGTCTCACGACTCCGCCTTCACACACACGTCTCGTGACTCCGCCTTCACACACACGTCTCGTGACTCCGCCTTCACACACACGTCTCGTGACTCCGCCTTCACACACACGTCTCGTGACTCCGCCTTCACACACACGTCTCGTGACTCCGCCTTCACATACACGTCTCGTGACTCCGCCTTCATACACACGTCTCGTGACTCCGCCTTCACACACACGTCTCGTGACTCCACCTTCACACACACACCTGGCGACTCCGCCTACACACACACACACGTCTCGTGACTCCACCTTCACACACACGTCTTGCGACTCCGCATTCACACATACACACACACACACACACACACACACACACGTCTCCACCTACACACACACGTCTTGCGACTCCGCATTCACACATACACACACACACACACGTCTCGCGACTCCACCTACACACACACGTCTTGCGACTCCGCATTCACACACACACACACACACACACGTCTCGCGACTCCGCCTACACACACACGTCTCGTGACTCCACCTTCACACACACACACGTGTCTCGCGACTTCGCCTTCACACACACACACACACCTCGCGACTCCACCTTCACACACACACACACACACACACACACGTCTCGTGACTCCACCTTCACACACACACACACACACGTCTCGTGACTCCACCACACACACACACACGTGTCTCACGACTCCGCCTTCACACACACACACACACACGTCTCGCGACTCCGCCTTCACACACACACACGTCTCGTGACTCCGCCTTCACACACACACAAACACCTCGCGACTCCGCCTTCACACACACATCTCGCGACTCCGCCTTCTCACACACACACGTCTCGTGACTCCGCCTTCTCACACACACACTCGCGACTCCGCCTTCACACACACACACCTCGCGACTCCGCCTTCTCACACACACACACACACACGTCTCTTGACTCCGCCTTCACACACACTCGTGACTCCGCCTTCACACACACACCTCGCGACTCCGCCTTCACACACACACCTCGCGACTCCGCCTTCACACACACACCTCGCGACTCCGCCTTCACACACACACCTCGCGACTCCGCCTTCACACACACACCTCGCGACTCCGCCTTCACACACACACCTCGCGACTCCGCCTTCACACACACACCTCGCGACTCCGCCTTCACACCCACACATCGTGACTCCGCCTTCACACACACACACCTGGTGACTCCGCCTTCACACACACACACACGTATGTCTCGCGACTCCGCCCACACACACACGTCTCGCGACTCCGCCTTCACACACACACACACGTACGTCTCGCGACTCCGCCCACACACACACGTCTCGCGACTCCGCCTTCACACACACACCTCGTGACTCCGCCTTCACACACACACGTACGTCTTGCGACTCCGCCCACACACACACACGTCTCGCGACTCCGCCTTCACACACACGTACGTCTCGCGACTCCGCCCACACACACACGTCTCGCGACTCCGCCTTCACACACACACACACACACGTCTCGTGACTTCGCCTTCACACACACACACACCTTGCCCACACGCCTCGCGACTCCGCCTTCACTCACACACACCTCCGCCTTCACACACACACCACGCGACTCCGCCTTCACACACACACACACCTCGCGACTCCGCCTTCACACACACACACACACCTCGCAACTCCGCCTTCACACACACACACCTCGCGACTCCGCCTTCACACACACCAGTGATGCGCGGGTCAATGTATAAACAACCCGCACCCGACCGACGTTTTCAACTAACCCGCCCGCAACTCGGACCGCAAAAAAAAAGAAGAAAATATTGTACCCGACCCGCTTCCTGACCCGCATTTTTTACACGTAGTAAATGCTCATCGTAGCGTCATTGTGCCATTGAGAAAATGTTTCAGGCCCTGACGTGGTGCGCTCGGCGAGAGCAGGCAGTTCTTGAGGCGGCCCATCATTTTCCATTTCAGCTCTAGATGCATATTATTGATGAACGCGATGTTTATGTTTCAACCCGGCTTGAAGAATTCATCAGCAAGCCCTTAGGAGCGCAAACTGTTCTTTTTCTGTATGATGCTGTATGATACAGGCTTGATTTATTCATTTATTTCGTTTCATTTTCTTAACAATTAAGATGCTGCATGTGTTTATCCAGTCTAATCGAAGTGTGCGTCTCTCCCCCGACTTTACCAACAAAAATCCCGCCCCTCTCAGAAAATACATAAAACTGACTTTACTGAGCTATATGCGTTTAAAAGTAGCCTAAAATGGTACAATGGCATTGCTCAGTTCAACGTTTTGGGAAAATCGGGCATTTTGTCCCGCGTCAGCATTTATTCAAAAGTTAATAACGCTCAACATTCAAAAGGTAAATAAGGATTTATTGACGACCCGACCGACCGTGACCCGAATATCATAAAAAAATATTTTTGGATGACTCGTAACCGCGGGTAACCGCGGGTGACCGCAGGCACCCGCTCATTTTGGATCAACCCGCGCATCACTGACACACACACCTCACGACTCCGCCTTCACACACACGTCTCGTAACTCCGCCCGCCAACACACACACACACACGTCTCGCGACTCCACCTTCACACACACATCTCACGACTCCACCTTCACACACACATCTCACGACTCCACCTTCACACACACATCTCACGACTCCACCTTCACACACACATCTCACGACTCCGCCTTCACACACACACACACCTCGCGACTCCGCCTTCACACACACACACACACACACCTCGCAACTCCGCCTTCACACACACACGTACGTCTCGTGACTCCGCCTTCACACACACACACGTACGTCTCGTGACTCCGCCTTCACACACACCTCGCGACTCCGCCTTCACACACACACCTCACGACTCCGCCTTCACGCACACACCTCACGACTCCGCCTTCACACACACACACGTCTCGCAACTCCGCCCGCCAACACACACACACACACACGTCTCGCGACTCCGCCTTCACACACACACACACACACGTCTCCGCCTTCATATACACACACACACACGTCTCCGCCTTCATACACACACACACGTCTCCGCCTTCATACACACACACACACGTCTCCGCCTTCATACACACACACACACACGTCTCCGCCTTCATACACACACACACACACGTCTCCGCCTTCATACACACACACACGTCTCCGCCTTCATACACACACACACACACACACACACGTCTCCGCCTTCATACACACACACACACGTCTACGCCTTCATACACACACACACACACACACACACGACTCCGCCTTCATACACACACACACACACGTCTCCGCCTTCATAGACACGTCTCGCGACTCCGACTTTATATATCAAAATCTTTTAAAATGTTTTATTCTGTGGCAGAAACAAGCTCCCATTAAAAACTGAAATTTGTTCACTTGGAAATTGTTAATATTTTCAAAGAAACTGCAAGTAACACTGAATTAAATGTGAAATTTTGAAGTAGAAAAACTGACAGTATTTTCATATAAAACATACAATAACTGTTGAATTATTGAGAAATTTAGGAATCAGATGGCGATCTTTAAAGCTCTGATTTGTCGTACCTGGCACCGTCCCGAGGTTGGAGTTGTCGAAGAACTGTGTGGGATGGCTGAGGGACACTGGAGCGCTGGAGCGCACGTCAAAGAACTTGCTCTTGGGAGAGTCCAGGAAGGGCCTCTTCGGCGAGTTGACCTCGGTCTCGGTCAGAGGCGGCTGGCGTTTGGTAGGAGTGCATGGAGCGTCTCTCTTGCCCTCCTTCATCTTGTACGCTCGCCGCTTCCACTTGTTGATCTCCTCCTGCTGCCTGCTCACCAGACTACATGAGGCAGGAAACCGTTCGATTAGGGTCAGGAGACACTGTACATCACACAGAGGCTCGACGTTTGGTCCATCTCGCCCAGCGCCAACACCACACATTTACTCCAGTAACCCTGAACGCTCATTTAGAGGAGCGTGTGAACAGAAGTGATGTTACCTCTCAAACTGAGCGTTCTTCTGCTGAAGCTCCTCCATCACCTTCTCTTTCTGGGTCGTGACAGCTCTGGTGTTCGAGCACAATTTGAGGTCAAACTCATCACCGTTTGCGACTGCAGGATATATTTAAAACACTTAGGTCACATGACATCAACAGTGTTTTCATTCCTGCCCAGTTCATGGATAGAGTGAGTTGTGCATCTAATGGAACGGCGTCTTACATGACTGCTCATCGTCCTGCTGCACTTTCCTCAGGCTCTCCTTCAGCTTGCGGATGACGTCGGCTCGGTGCTCCAGCATGGAGCTCATCTGAGCGACTCTAGAAGAATCACAGAAGAGCGTTACACGCGCCCCTCCCAGATTAAACCACACGTCCCTATGCTAATACAGAGGCTGTGTTTGGGCGGTGGGGCGGCACACGTACTCCTTCTCATGGCTCGTGGTGACTGCGATGTGATCCAGCTCCATCTTGACGAGTTTGTCCTTCAGGGCGGCGACTTCAGCGGCAGCCGGAGTCATGCTCCTCTTAGACAGGGCCTGAAGGACACGAGGAGAAAACAAGCGTGATGTGGATGATGAGAGAAACCCAATCTGATGGTGTGGCAGTGGTGAGGCTCAAATTGTGAGTTTAACTTTATTCACAAATGTTTTATGGGACATTCCAATTTCATGCCTAAGCTCTATTTCCATCCCATGATTTTGGCGAACAAAAATCGCCACTTCCTGGTGCAAAATATCAGCAATAATCTGTAAGTGGCTCTTTTCCCTCCATCATAAATGAGTGTCGTCTCAGAGCGCCAGGCGAAACACACACACACTCATTTATGTGTGTGTGTGTGTGTGTATGTTTCGCCTGACGCTCTGAGACGACACTCATTTATGTGTGTGTGTGTGTGTGTGTGTCGTCTCAGAGCGTCAGGCGAAACACACACACAAACAAATGAGTGTCGTCTCAGAGCGTCAGGCGAAACACACACACACACACACCATAAATGAGTGTCGTCTCAGAGCGTCAGGCGAAACACACACACACACCATAAATGAGTGTCGTCTCAGAGCGTCAGGCGAAACACACACACAAACAAATGAGTGTCGTCTCAGAGCGTCAGGCGAAACACACACACCATAAATGAGTGTCGTCTTAGAGCGTCAGGCGAAACACACACACACACACACACACACACATAAATGAGTGTCGTCTTAGAGCGTCAGGCGAAACACACACACACATAAATGAGTGTCGTCTTAGAGCGTCAGGCGAAACACACACACACACATAAATGAGTGTCGTCTCAGAGCGTCAGGCGAAACACACACACACACATAAATGAGTGTCGTCTTAGAGCGTCAGGCGAAACACACACACACACATATATGAGTGTCGTCTTAGAGCGTCAGGCGAAACACACACACATATATGAGTGTCGTCTTAGAGCGTCAGGCGAAACACACACACACACACACACACATAAATGAGTGTCGTCTTAGAGCGTCAGGCGAAACACACACACATAAATGAGTGTCGTCTCAGAGCGTCAGGCGAAACACACACACACATAAATGAGTGTCGTCTCAGAGCGTCAGGCGAAACACACACACACACACACATAAATGAGTGTCGTCTCAGAGCGTCAGGCGAAACACACACACACATAAATGAGTGTCGTCTTAGAGCGTCAGGCGAAACACACACACACACATATATGAGTGTCGTCTTAGAGCGTCAGGCGAAACACACACACACACACATAAATGAGTGTCGTCTTAGAGCGTCAGGCGAAACACACACGCACACATAAATGAGTGTCGTCTTAGAGCGTCAGGCGAAACACACACACACACATAAATGAGTGTCGTCTTAGAGCGTCAGGCGAAACACACACACACACATAAATGAGTGTCGTCTTAGAGCGTCAGGCGAAACACACACACACACATATATGAGTGTCGTCTTAGAGCGTCAGGCGAAACACACACACACACACATAAATGAGTGTCGTCTTAGAGCGTCAGGCGAAACACACACACACACACATAAATGAGTGTCGTCTTAGAGCGTCAGGCGAAACACACACGCACACATAAATGAGTGTCGTCTCAGAGCGTCAGGCGAAACACACACACACACATAAATGAGTGTCGTCTCAGAGCGTCAGGCGAAACACACACACACACACATAAATGAGTGTCGTCTCAGAGCGTCAGGCGAAACACACACACACACATAAATGAGTGTCGTCTCAGAGCGTCAGGCGAAACACACACACACACATAAATGAGTGTCGTCTTAGAGCGTCAGGCGAAACACACACACACATAAATGAGTGTCGTCTTAGAGCGTCAGGCGAAACACACACACACACACATAAATGAGTGTCGTCTCAGAGCGTCAGGCGAAACACACACACACACATAAATGAGTGTCGTCTTAGAGCGTCAGGTGAAACACACACACACATAAATGAGTGTCGTCTCAGAGCGTCAGGCGAAACACACACACACACATAAATGAGTGTCGTCTCAGAGCGTCAGGCGAAACACACACACACACATAAATGAGTGTCGTCTTAGAGCGTCAGGCGAAACACACACACACATAAATGAGTGTCGTCTTAGAGCGTCAGGCGAAACACACACACACACACATAAATGAGTGTCGTCTCAGAGCGTCAGGCGAAACACACACACACACATAAATGAGTGTCGTCTCAGAGCGTCAGGTGAAACACACACACACTCACATAAATGAGTGTCGTCTTAGAGCGTCAGGCGAAACACACACGCACACATAAATGAGTGTCGTCTTAGAGCGTCAGGCGAAACACACACACACACACACACACACACATAAATGAGTGTCGTCTTAGAGCGTCAGGCGAAACACACACACACACATAAATGAGTGTCGTCTCAGAGCGTCAGGCGAAACACACACACACACACACATAAATGAGTGTCGTCTCAGAGCGTCAGGCGAAACACACACACACACACACATAAATGAGTGTCGTCTCAGAGCGTCAGGCGAAACACACACACACACACACATAAATGAATGTCGTCTCAGAGCGTCAGGCGAAACACACACACACACACATAAATGAGTGTCGTCTCAGAGCGTCAGGCGAAACACACACACACACATAAATGAGTGTCGTCTCAGAGCGTCAGGCGAAACACACACACACATAAATGAGTGTCGTCTCAGAGCGTCAGGCGAAACACACACACACACACATAAATGAGTGTCGTCTCAGAGCGTCAGGCGAAACACACACACACACACATAAATGAGTGTCGTCTCAGAGCGTCAGGCGAAACACACACACACACATAAATGAGTGTCGTCTCAGAGCGTCAGGCGAAACACACACACACACATAAATGAGTGTCGTCTCAGAGCGTCAGGCGAAACACACACACACACACATAAATGAATGTCGTCTCAGAGCGTCAGGCGAAACACACACACACACATAAATGAGTGTCGTCTCAGAGCGTCAGGCGAAACACACACACACACACATAAATGAATGTCGTCTCAGAGCGTCAGGCGAAACACACACACACACATAAATGAGTGTCGTCTCAGAGCGTCAGGCGAAACACACACACACACATAAATGAGTGTCGTCTCAGAGCGTCAGGCGAAACACACACACACACACATAAATGAGTGTCGTCTCAGAGCGTCAGGCGAAACACACACACACACACATAAATGAGTGTCGTCTCAGAGCGTCAGGCGAAACACACACACACACATAAATGAGTGTCGTCTCAGAGCGTCAGGTGAAACACACACACACTCACATAAATGAGTGTCGTCTTAGAGCGTCAGGTGAAACACACACACACACACATAAATGAGTGTCGTCTCAGAGCGTCAGGCGAAACACACACACACACACACACATAAATGAGTGTCGTCTCAGAGCGTCAGGCGAAACACACACACACACACACATAAATGAGTGTCGTCTCAGAGCGTCAGGCGAAACACACACACACACATAAATGAGTGTCGTCTCAGAGCGTCAGGCGAAACACACACACACACACACACATAAATGAGTGTCGTCTCAGAGCGTCAGGCGAAACACACACACACACATAAATGAGTGTCGTCTTAGAGCGTCAGGCGAAA